>VWZT01017762.1:0-17045 GCA_013397055.1 Pachycephala philippinensis | reverse complement strand
CATCAGGGACCTGACCCTCATCAGAGATGGAAAGAGAACTTGTATCTTTTTAGTTCTCTTCCGGTGCCCGAGTCCACTGTCAGCCTTATCATTGCACAGATTGAGAGGTCTACTGTAGGTTGCTGAGGTATCATGAAGCGTGGTGTGCATTAATTACACAAAGAGACTGGAGAGCCATTGCATACAGCAATGTAATATGTAATATGTAATATGTAATATGTAACGTAATACAGGTTAAATTCAAATCTGTCATATTGGAAACACACATACAATTCTGAAAATGCTTAAATCAATATGGAGACTGAATCTCTATATTGATCTAAAAGATTTTCAATCACTTAGACTCCCTGAAAAAGGGGGAATTGAGTCACCCAGTTCCACGCACCTAAAATAGCAGGCCAAAGACCTTCCTAGGTCCTCCCTCAGATGACAACAGACAGGGCAGCTCTTCTGAGAGCAATTCAGTGTTGGTGCTCTGGGTCAATTCTTCTGGGAGACTTTCTCTCAATACTGACAGGAAGTATTGGTGAAACTAAGGAAGCAGTGAGTTAACCTGCATGATAAAAGATAGCTGGTGAAGATAACATCTTAATACATCCATGGCTTTTACTCAACACTAGCTACTGAATTTTTTGGGTTTTTTTTCTCTGTCACTTTAATGTTCAGGATATACTGACGTCCCAGTCAATTCTAGAACTGCTAAGTGAGGATATGCAAACCAATACATTCCCAGCACAGCATATGAAGAATGTACAGACATTGGATTGGTTTTGGAAAGGATAGAGTTAGTTTTATTCATAGCAGCTCCTATGGTGCTATGCTTTGGATTCGTGATAAAAACAGTGTTGAGAACACAGGGATGTTTTATCCACTCTGAGCAGTGCTTGCGCAGCACCGTTTCTCACGACAACAAGGCTGAGGGTGCACATGAGGTTGGGAGGAGACACACTGGGGACCGCTGACCCCAAGTGACCATGGGGATGTTCACCATAAGGTGTTGTGCTCAGCAATAAAAGATGGGAGAAGAAGGAGGAAGGGGGGACTTTTGTAGTGCTGGTGTTTGCCTTCCCAAGTCATCAACACGCATGATGGAGCCCAGCCTTCCTGGAATGGCTGAACACTTGCCTGTCCATGGGAAGCAGCGAATGAATTCAGTTTCACTTTGCTTGTGCACACAACTGCCTTTATTATTAAACTGTCTTTATCTAAAACCACAAATTTTCTCACTTTAATCCTCTCAACTCTCTCCCTCATTCTGCTGGGCGAGAGTGAGCAAGCAATCTGGGTGGGAATGAGCTGCCTGCCAAGGCTAACCCACGGCATCTTCTAACACGCATGTTACAGTACATTTTTCCTCGGCACTCATTGTACATGCACATCTATCATGTCACAGCACAGATGTGCTTAGAAGTCATCAACTTGGTATTTTTGAGTTTTCCCAGCTTCTGTCCTCAAGGGTGAGATGTAGGTCAATACTGTTTTTCAGAGTCTTAGATACACACTCTAAGAGAAAACAAATGAGCCTCTGAAGGGCACATTTTTTGCTACTGTGAGATAGGAATTAGGGCTGTGATGTGAATTTACCGAAAGGAAAGCTAGTACACATTCTGCTTAAGATGTATCTTTTCCAACCTTAATGATTCTATGATTCTGCCTCAACTAACATTAGATAAACCAAATGAACAACCTACAGAAACTAGAAGCCAAATGAGACAGGTTTTATGTTTGCACTGTATACTTATCCCATTGATGGTCATTGTTAGAGACACATGCATCAGCAGGGAGAATTTGTACAGCTTGTTTGCAACATGCAGTCAGCACAAAAGTTTGATGGATCCTTGGCAGAAATTAAGCTGGCAGAGCTTTGATCCAATGAGCAAAAATCATATACTGAATTTTGGATATTGAAATATTTGATCAATGACCAGAGACCTCTGCCACTCTTTAGCTAACAAATGACTCATTGCATGCCAACCTAAGCAATTCACTTTCTGATTTTGTGATGGCTATGCAGGGAGCATTGCTTACAATTCCCTCCCCAGAACACCCCCAGCAGCAAAAGCAGATGTTACAAGCCAGTTGATGGCCACTTACAAAGCTAAGCTCAACTGCAATTTGCTGCTGTTGAAGTCTGTAAAGATAAACCTGTGCTCACCAGCTAAAAGATACATCTCTTCAGTTCTTGAAGAGATTACTCAATGCATGCAGTGACCAAATTACCTCTCTTGAATAAAAAGAGTTTTCTTTAACCTTTTGAAACTGTGGCAATTCCATTCACTCCTTTTGGCTTATCTGTCTTGGTATGACTCCAAGTGTGAGCTGCAGCTCATTTTCTCCAAGGCAGAGAAGAAAGGATTCGCTGAAATTACTACATCAAGGCATAAACTGTCTTTGGACATTGTAAATACTAAAATTTTACATGGGTTCAAGGAGAAATAGAAATTCATAGAAGACAAGTCCACTGAGGACTGCTAAATTCAACTATATGTTGCTCAGAAACCCCTGAGCTGCAAGTGGCTGGCAGCAAGGAGGGTATTTGGGGAAAGTACTGAGTATGCCTGTTTTCTTTGTGTACTTCTTGGCTCATGTTGGAGGCAGGATACAGAGCTAATAAGAACATTGGTCTGATCCAGAATGGCTGCTCATGTATGTTGCATTAGTTAAATAATCACATCTTCCATGCAGACGAACTGTCTGCAATTAAAGTCAATTTGTAGTTTCCTGGCTAGTTTCAAAACTGTAGCAAGTATTTACAGCCTCCACTTTCCCCGACCCTGAATGACCTGACACTCCAAGCTCCCAGCTCGTGGCTCTGCTGGTTAACCTGTGCCTCTGCTGCTTAACCACAGTCCTTGCCCTGTGCCACAGCCGGCGTGAAGCCAGCAACACTCTGGTACTTCGTGTCTGCTGGGTCTGGGAACACATCTGGCTGTGACAGGGCGTGTGCTGGTGTGGCAGAGCATTTCATCAGCCAGGCCGACCCCTGCGTCTGGCTCAGGTGCCGTGGCTCCCCAGCCCTGTCCGGGAGGCTCCCAGGGCCGGTGTGCGGGAGAGGAGCCGACAGCGGTGGGGAAGGATGGGGGACTCCTCGCACCAGCGCTGCGATCGCAGCGAACCCCACGGAACCGCAGCTGGGGCTGCCTGCCATTAACACCGCTTCTCCTGCAGCTTCCAACGCAGCCTTTGATCCTTCCCATTGCCCTCCAGGGGAACACGACCTTCACTTTGGGAAACACTGCTGCAGCACAAGCAAGCTGAGAAAGGGAGGCCGCTGACAATGTGCAGCTGTAAATCTGGGTTAAATAACAAGTTATCCCGGGTTAATGGCCGCTTGCTGTTCCCGGTGCACAGCGGCAAACGTGACCCGTTCGCAGCAGACGTGTATTGGTTTAAATTAGTCTGCTAAAGTAAAATCCAAAAGTAAGTGAAACCAAAAGCAAGGCTTTGTGCTTTAAAAAGACATGAAAAAATGAGTGTATGCACATTAACTTTCTGGTGAGAAGATTTTTTTTTTTTTTCTTAAGCATAAACAAGCACAGAGATTTCTGACCAACCAATGCTAGAAATCAAGATTACAATTTTTGCTTTTTCTAAATTTACTGCTTTATGGGTTTTTTGCCCAACTAATGGCCACAGTCTTTCCCCCTGACTTTTTTCCCCTGGGTAAAATAGAGCATAGTTCTTAGGGATGTCAGCTCATGAAATGGTAGTAATCACTAATAATGACCATGTGCAACCATTACTGTGTAGGCCACCTGATTCTTGTAATTTTTTTTGTTATACAACACAAAACACAATAAAAAGAATACCATCCCTCTGCCATCAAAATTAGAAATGAAAATTGAAAATGACACTAAAATATTTCACAATATTTCACAGAAAATGCAGCTTTCCAGCTGAGGGTGGAAAATAACAACACTGACTGATAATTACAGTATAAATACATCATCAGATAATTAACATGTCTTGGCTGGGACATGAGTTGGAATGTATTCTCTCATGTCTGGCAAGGTCAGGAGCATTTCAACCTTCTGAAAACTAACCCTTTTTTGAAAGTTCTCTCCACTGAAAAATTCTCCTTAGAGTGTCATTATCTCTTCCTGAAACATCTTGGATGCTACACCATGTAGGATTCACAGAGTCCTAGCCATCTACCAGGGAATTTCTGAAGACTTCTGCCACATCTGCTGCCCAAGTGGAATGCAGTCTGGTTTTACCTCATTCAATAAATGCACATATTTGGAAAAGCAAATCTTGGCAAGTGAGAAAATACTATGATGCATTCCACTGTTTCATGTTAAAGAGACAGTATGAAATCAAATTAAGCCTTTTGGGGAAAAGTATATTGGAGGAGAAATTAAGCCCAAAGCTAAAGAAATATTCTCAGGGAATTAAATATAAAAGCATTCCTTTCTTTGGGATATGGTTTTCTACTCTTTTGTCAGAATGTTCTGTATTTGGCATACCACAAAGCTGCAGCTTTCATAAAGACTTTCAGACAGGCAATGTTGCCGAAAGATCTGTGTGGATCCCTGGAAAGAGCCCTGTGTGGATTGGGACTTACTCTTTTCTATTTCAACAAAAGAAGATATAATATTTTTCCTGCTGTTGTGTGACCTAACTCATTACTGTTGAAAATGCTGAATGTTGCACCAGTGTCTGTTCTGAGGTCCAGCTGGATTTATAGCTGACTGCACAGAGTCTTGGGAAGCTGCTATTTTCTGTCTAGTAAAATAAATCCCTAGAATGTGTTGGTAACCTCATCGTACAGGGTAAGGGAGCAAACTTGGCTGACAGAATGGAATGGTTGGAAGGGACCAGCCTGAGCTGGTGCTCCACAAAAGACACAAGCATCTTTTCCAAGAATACGTAGGAAAGGAGGTGTACAACTGTCCCCAGTGATTTTCTTCTACCCAAGAACTGACCAATGAGAAGGCCAAGATGTCTCATTCATACAGATGCATATCCATATGAATCATCTGCAATGCAGACAAGAGGGACCAAAAAACTGTGTAAAGAGTTACTCCTGAATCCTAGGCAAAAGCAGGTCCCAAGAAAAAGAGAAATTCAGTGGTTTTGGTACGTTCTGTACGGACACCCTCTGGGACTGATGACCTTTCACAAGCCACTGGGTGGGTATAGCAACAGAATATGACAGTCAATGGTTACTCCATCTTTGTTGCTAACACTTTCTGCTCCTCAGAAGGAAACACTACCTGCAAGCTGCTAGGCAAGGAACTTCAGCTAGAGCCAGTTCATCTCAGTGAATACTAATTATTTTTTGCTCTGGTGCAAAACTCCTCTTCGAAAGCAAAGAAAGGGAATCTTATTCTTCATTTTTCAGCAATAGAAGAGAGGATGCATATGCAGGTGAAATAGGTGAAAAAAACCAAGTGCAAGAGAGGGTTTCAGAAAGCTTCATCTGTACCATGGTCTAGATGTGCACTAGGAGTGTCATTCATGTCTAACAACCGTACATTACAATGAATAGGAAAGGTTGATTTCCACGTAGTTTTGTTTCCTACAATGGAGAGTTTTCTTTGGCACGGATGAGAGGAATGGGACCTAACATCACTGCAACTCACTATCACTGTGGCTGCCACAGAGTTGACTGACATACATTAGCCTGGTTTACAAAAATATCAGACTGGAATGACAAAGTCAAAAGGTCACCCAAGATATTATTCCTTAGCCATGAAAATAGTTAGCTGTTTGAAAGAATTCATCACTTTATCACCCCTTTGCAACATTCCAGTGTGTTTTATATTTTTTCCTACTGTTATTAAATATGCCACTAACATTTTTTATGATTAGAAAAGGATATATTAAGAAAAATATATTCTGAAATACTTTCTAAACTTTTCTACAACTTCTATAGTTTGTGTGTGCTACCTATTACTACCCACCATTCATTTATTTTCATTTATTCTTCCTGTGATGCTATTTGTTACCTAATCAACCCTCCAAAACCAAATGCTGGATTTGCTTCACCATAATTCTATTGCTACTAAGAGACTTTTTGACATTTCATGTTTTAAGATGCTGTTATAACTTAGTTAAACTTTTACAAGTTCAGTTGAATTTTCCATGCCTGGTGTTTGTTCCAGGCTGTTGTTATTCATGTGTTTTTAAATTTCAAGAGTCATGCTTCAATTGTTTCTAAGAAGAAAGTTAGGGAAAAATAAGTTTTGCCCACACATGAAAAAATTAGGCCATTTCTTGTATGCAATTTGTTTAATACTTTAAAGAATGTATATAAAATTTGGCAGGGGAAGGGGCACTCCTGCCAGGAGTCCTTTCTGCTGTCTTTGTGAAAGCTTTTTTAAAACAATGCATTTCGCACATCCTTAAGAAAGGCCTTGATTTTCTGGTACCTCTGATCTCTGGAGGCTTTTGCCCCACAAAGCATGGTCAGTGCTCCCAGGCTGGGCCCTGCTACCAAGCCAGGCTTGGGGTTACTGGGGTCAGGACAGCAATGGTGGCTCAAAAGTACTCTAGACTATGCACAGGAACTTAAAGCAAGAAGCCTCTTTCTCTCTCTGTGAATAAAGTGACTGCCACTAACCAACAACATGGAAGAGGAAACCCACTGAAGCAAATTTGTTTGCAATATGTGCTGGACAGTATAAACAAAAAGGAGTATTTGAAAGTAATGAATCTAATGAGAGACTGAAACCAGTGCTGGGTGCCTGTGAGAGGCTGGATGAATGGAGAGACAAGTGGCTGAAGGGAGAGTCAGTGGGATCAGACAAGAAACAAAAAGGTTGCCAAATTCAAGGGTTTTTTTCTTGGTTTTATTCTTAAAACTGAAAAATGTTATGTCCAGAAACTGATTTCTGATTTTTATATTACTCCAGTGCAACAATGTTGCGAAGAGCAGAATTGGATCCTCCAGTTGCACTGGAAAATTTTCTGCTTTTCAAATGCACCAGTAAGAGTTATGGCTTTCCATGTGGCTGTTACAAATGTGTTCGGCCCTGGAACACATCAAGTTGTTCTACAAACCTACAACAGTTCTCAAATATCATGTGCAGCAAACTGGGATTCTTTTAGCAACAACAGTCGAGGAGGGCAGAAATGCATGACCCTTCTGAAACTTTAAATCATGTTCCAAGTGAATAATGACATATTTGGTTTGCTGCATTTTTCTTTATATCGAAGATGCCTTCATAGCAGGTGAAGACAAGAAGCAAACCAGTTGCTTATCAGACAGGTTAAGCCATAGAGAATTGTTTGAATTAGAAATGTCATGAAAAGCCACTTAGAAGCTTTGTTTCATTACGAATGGCATTAGTCTATTTAATCTACTTTGATGAGTGTTTGCTTGTGGAGCTACATGAATAGAGTATGTATACCTAAGTAAAACAAAACCCCTGCCACACCTGGCCGTACTCTCAGGAGTGGATATAAAGCACTTGATGTGGTACAAAGCTCACTCTGGCAGGGAGCACTACAGCAGGAGGTGAGAGACCTCCAAGTCTTGCCTCACAAACACCCCACATTCTGCTCCCTAAATATGGCTGGCTATCAACTAGGTCTGCCCCAAAACTGAAAACTGAACACAGTATTCAGCTCAGAAGGGCTCCATCAGTCAGGTTTTGTGTAACACTACCTCCCTTATTTGACCACCCCTAGGGGGAAACCTCATGACTTCCCACAAAAGGGAGACCAAAGGCCTGGATATTGCATCCATTTTTAAAGAAAGAGATTTAAAAAAGAAAAAAACCCCAAAACCTCTGAATAAAACCTTGTTAAGACACACACAATAAAATTTGCAAACACATGCTGGGCCAACTTCCAATCTCAGTTGAACAGAGAAACTCTGCTAAAACAGAGTGAGCTGGAAGAGAGAGAGGAAGAGAACAGATGGGAGAAGCAGATGAAATAAGGAACAAATGTAGAGAGAATGATTAATTTGTTTTAGAATGGAGAGAACCACTTATCCATAACTGCCTGCAATGAAACACATATTTTTCCATGTATACAATGTTTTGAGCTGGTACAGAGGCATTATGTGATTGTGAATGGAAGGGCAAGAGGGAATGAGACTGTTTTTCTGGCCCTTGCTCAGAAAAGGATGTGCTTTGTCTTCTGTGGGACTGAAGAACACGCTGTAACATTTTTCTGGAGTTTCTATGAAGAGATTCTTCATGCTATGAAAATGTTATGTCTCGAGCTATCAGAAGTCTCTAGATCTCAGTGGTACTTTGCACTTGTAACCAAATGATATTTTGAAACTTACTCTGAGTTTAAACTGCTGATTTATCACTCACTCATATCAAAACAAAGATGTGTTTATTTTTCCAGTTTTGTGCTGTGATAAGTCACTTTAGTGCATTTAAACTAGGAAAACATGGCACAGAATGTAGGTAGAACTTTTGATTAAAGAAAATATGCAGAAAAAACACTATTAAGACACCAACATCAAGCACTAAAATGTTAGGGGAATATCAGAATCAATTGCTGCTTGATCAACATGAATGTGGCCTTCCTGCATGCAGACATTCCACTGCAACCTTTAATCATATGTCATCTATTACATTTTCCACACAGAAACTCTATCTGCTTCCAGTGGACTAAAAGGATGGTTCAAACTTTATTAAAACAAAATACTGAATTTCTGTCTTCATCATGGGATGTGTAGCTGCCTCAGTCCCAGAACGTCTCAATTTCTCAGAGCAAACGACATTGGTCTCTCAGCCAAGGACCACAAGGCCTGCAGATTAAAGCATTATACACAAGCTACATATTGCTAATACCTTAAGATAAAGCTAGATGACAAACAGAAAACAATCAGAAGGATTTTGCAGAGAACCCATTAATGACCGATACAAGCAGCTAAAGCTAGTGTCGGAAAATATAAAATTTTAGCCATATTCTAGAATTTGTGTGGAACAACACCAAACCACGTGTTATGGTCATAACCCCTTTCTTTAGCTGATATAAATCTATTAAGATGTCACTAGCATGCTATCCGACAGCTGTCACATGAAAAATGCTGGCTCTATAGAAACAACTCTGGGAAAAAGAGGACCTCTGCAGATGACAGGAACTGCCTGAAATCCCCCTCAGCAAAGCTGGATTTCAAGGGTAGTGATTCCATGATAGCTGGCCTTTATAGTGTCACCCATGGGCAGATGTGGCTTTTTTGATCAATGGATTTTAACACACCTTCTTCATAGCAGCAACGGAAACAGTGGTTCTGGTGGTGTTAGCTATAATTTAAACATCATATAAGTACATATTCTCATATGCAGAAGTCACTTATTCTTGAGTTCTTGCACAAGTGACAATTGAAGTGACAATTAAACGGTGAGACAAAAACCCAATTGAGAACTGCTGTGCTTGAAAGTAATGAGAAGAAAATAATTGCCAAGGGAGGCTTCTTGCTTTCAGAATTGTTTCAACTAAGACATCAACTTCATATCACTTTCAGGTCTTTTAACAAGCTCTCTTACTCTTACTGCTGATACTTTCTTAGTAGGTTTAGAGAAGAGATTGCCTGACTACCTTCTCTGTACTGAGTTTTCAAGTGCCCAGTTACCAGCAAGGTAATAATCAGAGGCCACACACTCTAAATGCCTAAGATAATGTAAAATATGGGATGTACAGTGTTGGCATGGGGACTGTGAGATCAGGATTTTACTATTAGTTTTGGCATGCCTTTTCAGGATGATTTTGTCAAGATCTTCACCAGATGAAAATCTTTGACGGTCTAAGACTTACATCTCTCTGTAAAATAACCTTCTTCTTTTCCTTCTCTGACTTAGGTATTTTTATTGTGGCCAGGCTGGTTTCATGGTTTTTTGGGAGATCTGTTTCAAATAGGATTCCTAAGTGGCCCTTTCAGAAGCACAAGTAATTAACAAAAGTGATTTAATTTATATCCTCTTCATGGATATTCTTCTGAAGTCCTCTTATCAGCTACAATGTAAAAGTTATAGCAATGTCTCACATGATTATTATTATCCAGTTCTGTCTTTGTGGGTGTGTATGTTGGGGCTGTTGGAGTACAGCCTCCCAGAGCTGTAATCCTTTCTCTTTCAAGGCTTAAATAAATACATGGGTAAATACCATGGGCTATTGTGCAGCATCTTATGGAGAATAGAATTCTCAATAATTCATGGTAACAATTTAAAACATAAAGGCAACGAGCACTGGGGAGCCTGTACCAGAGAGAATGGTGCAAAGCCATTAAACTGAAATATTTATGGAAAACTTTCTGTTCAACACTATGTCTGCACACTGATCTATCTTTTGAGTTGAAGGAATGAGTGGAATTATTTGCTTTGTCTGCCTCTCAAGCCTTTTTTGGCCCATTAGAAAAGAGTGCTTCTTTTTTTATATTTTTGATCAATAAATGCATGAATTCCATATTTCTTTAGGTATTCATTCATGAACCTGCTTCATGCAGGCAAAGGTCATATCTAGGCACCTAGAAATTATTTGCACTGACGGGAAAATACATTTACTTTCTCACATTTTTATGAAAAGGTTTTTTAAGAAGCTGACATTGTTAGTCAACTAAATATTGCTTTTTGTCAGGGAAGATGTTGGGAAAACTTCCAGTGGTGGAAAGAGCCATATTTTCATGGATTTATTAAGAAAAAGACATCAAAGAATTGGCTGGATTTTTTCATTTTTATTGCAGTTTTGGAGAATAGTTAAAACCACGGTGCTAGACTCAGTGCAAAGCCCAATATCCCTGGAAACCGATGATGCAGAAATGGGAGCAGTGAATGGAAGGACATCAAGCTAACAGTTACTGTGTCCAGAAACCAGAGCCACTTCAGTGCTAAGCCCAGTAAGGATTAGTGATCTCTTTCCTGACCAGGAACAGCATCCAGGAGGCCAGGAGAAATGGCAGGGGCCATGAGGATGCAGTATCTTTATATCTATGCTCAGTATATCAGCAGCTTCCCTGAGTGTCTGCCTGAGAGAGATCTAAAGTTTACAGGGTAGCACCAGAGCTGGAAGACCAACTGTGGGATGTTCAAATACTGGGGTCCCATTGAGCCTTTTTTTAAACAGGAGTTGAAAGGAAAATTATTTGACTCTCCTCTACATGTCTTCCAGTGTGAATTCATCTTTCTGGAGCACAAATGACTTGAATTTTTCACTAATGCCTTGTTACAACAGTGTACAAGGAGAGATGCTGTGATGATTGAAAGTGCTTGGAAATGCTCCACCCACACATCACTTATTGAATGTGACAGTGACAATTGACAGTCATGTTCAGGCTGCTGTTAGGCATCTAATCCAACTTGCTCCTCTAGGCTTTCTTTCTCTACTGTCAGTGGTGGGAGGTTGAACTGGGCTCAGTTTATCCTTTCCTCAGAAAGATATCTGAGATAACTGGCCAGGACTGCCCTTAGAAAGGGTCTTTGCCTCTCTCAAATGACCTCAGAGAGGATGCTGGGAAGCATTTCAGATTATGCATCTGCCTTTCAGATGGTGACAACAGGTGTTAAGACCCTTGGTCACAGGATCTGTTCTCCCAGGGGAATGAAATAACTGCCATGAGTTTTCAGGACAGGAATTCACAGCCCCAAGGGAATTCTTTATTCAGGGAATGGGGGAAAGTTAAGCATGCAGGAAAACAAGTAAGAAAAAAAGGTGTGCTGAGAAAGAGCTACCTAAACCAGATGAACAGAAACAATCAAATGAGCAGAGCAGCTACAGTCGTGCCACTAACACAGTTATGTGAGAACAGCAGAAATCTCATGGTTTTTGATTGGTCCCCTTTGGCAACTGGCATTACTGCTACTGCTTTCTTTAGAGAAAAAAAAAGATGGACAAGGCTGAGAACAGTGGTTTGTTTCCTACCGTAGTGCAAGGAGTGGAACACAGGCTCAGAAAGGAGAAGCCTCACAAGTCCAGGGGGTTTGGGCCCACTTCTGTCCTCTCCCAAGGTAATAATTTCAGCTCCAAGGACCTAGCTGTGATGTGGAAACTATAGTGCTTAGGAAAGCCATACAAGACTGGTAAGACCAGGAAGCTAACAAGAAGAGAGGACCTACTTTTTATTCCAATTCTTTTGCTTACTTGTTTCTGTCTTGCTCCTGGGTATAGGCACCCAGATTCCTGCTGTGTTTCAGACTAGAGGCCTCAGTTTTTTCTGGATTTCAGTCCTCAGTTCCTTACTCAGCAAAGTTTTGAGGGATGCTCTCAATCTTCCCCAGATTGCTGGGACAGTAACTCCATTCCTAAAGATCTAAAGAGGCTGCCAGAAATGAACAAATTGCAGGCTCTGGGGAATAGTGTGGAAAATCTGAATTGTTCCAAAACTCTTTAAAAATTAGACCCCTGTTTATTTTGATGCCTAAACAGAGATTTAAATATTTAACTTCAGGCTGTGCACTTGAAAGCTCTGGCTTTATAAACCCTTTAAAATCCTCTCTTTGGTGGTTTAAGGTCACTGAATCTCATCTGACCTTTCCATAATGTGCAATTTCCCTTTGACAGCACACAAAGAGCACAGTACTAGTATAGCCAATCCAGACAGTACTGGCAGCCCAGGAGACAGCAGGAGAAGGCCAGTGGTGGGGTGGAGGCAGTGGTGGGGCTCACTGCCCTCACTGGTCCCAGCACTCTGCAGGCACTCAGCCCCAGCACAGGCCTCTGGGCAGCTCCATGGCAGCAGAAACAAGCCTGGAGGATGAAAGGACAATCTGCCTCTTGTGTGATTTGGGGGAGGAATAATCTCGTTTGGATAAAACATCCCTGATTCTTTTACTTATGAAACACCTTTGTAAAGGCAATGTGAGCCTCCTGAGGTGCAACAATCCTTACCAGCAGCTGCAAGCCTCCAGCTGGGCACTCTGTAATGCATAATCATCTTGGGTTTTTTATTGGGCAGCTTGATCCTTGCCTGTGTACACCAGTCAAGTGAGGAGAAGGAAGCTCCTCAGTTTGGGAGGCTGGCCAGGATAGGAGCATGGCAAGACTCTCCACTGCCATGAGGCACTGATAACTGTGCGAAGAGGGATACAGGCTGTCACCTCAAAGTAGCAGGGCCAAAGAATCAGTCTCAATGAACAAGAGTTCACTGGCTGGAACAGAACCAGGCCTCTTGGAAGTAGATAAAGAAACTGCCTATACTTCACTTTTGTTATTTGGTGTTCACTCACCTTACAGAAATTCATGATGGCAGAAAAAAGGGAAGAGAGTTGGACACAAGACATTCATCTTACTTTTGCCCTGAATGCAGAGCATGTTTGTGCTCTCCAGATCGTGTTTTGGCAAGAACAGCTTTTAACATTTTAAAGTAATGTCTTATTTTACCTCAGTGAAACTTGTTGAGCTGGCAGTCTTTATGACTGAAGCCCTTTATTGAATACAGAGCACTTGCTGGGATGACACAGCCAGAAGTGACACTGTTCCCTCCCATTTTATACTGCACGAAATGAAGAGTCTGCTGTGCTAATGATAGACTGTATCCAATTACGAATAAAAATACTACATTCCCACCACGAAAGCTACTCCTGGAACTCCTCAGGGTTCCTTTACTTTTATGACCTGTCTGTAAGCAGTTACTTTAACCCTCTGATGATATTTATAAACTGATATACACTACTATAAAAGATAGCCTTCTTTTACAGTTCTGGATGATTGCCCATGGGCTTGCAGTCCCTCCCTCACTAGACATCATATTATTCTCCTTCAAGTATAATATTCACTATGTAAAGCTTACTATTCAGAGCATATTTGGATATCCTTGACTGGAAATCACCCATACATTCCCTATCAGCTCCTGCTGGAGCTTCCTGGTGGGGTGGCTACATTACACTGAGTGAGGATTGAGAAAAGGTTTTCAGGCTTTGAGAAGAGCTGGATTGGTGCAAGAGTTCAGGAATGTCAGAGGCAGCCAGGATTTTACCATACACCAACCCAGACAGTGCCCTCCTGATCCGATACACCTTTTGGCTCTATCAGTATTTCTTCTCGTATAATTTCCTGCAAATTGAAGCTGGTCTGCCTGGCCGAGATTTTCCCAGAAGATCCAGCCCCTGAAATTCTCACTTGTTACATGGGACGTGCAGTACCTTCAAGGTCAAAACATGAGTTTGGACAAAATATCTCAGGCAAAGTCTGAATTGGGGAACTTACGAGCTTTGGTTACATCATGGTATCCTTGTAAACGGCTATCCCTTCACTCCCCACTTCTGCAAATCTGAACTTGTTCCTAAAATTGTCCCCTCCTTGGGCTTCAGATCGAAATATCCTGTACATCTGGGTGATCATACCTGGAGTACTGGACCTGGCCTAGCTATAAGCTTTACCAGCTTCTTGGAGTGCTTCTGGCAACATCAACTGGATGTTCATCCTCCAGAGTCAGATTACCACAGCGATATATCCTGTGGGATATATCCTGTGGGATTCACTACTAAAGCCACAGCTCTCTTCCATTGTCCATATTCCTTCCACCCAGAAGATTTTCTGGAAGGAGAAGAGGTGGCCCCAACATACAGCCTCGGCTTGGAACAAGCATGGGCTGGTGTGGTGGATCAGCATTTGTCTTGAATAAAATGAGGGCGGAGTTTGTTTTTCAGGACAATGGTAAGGAATTTTAGCCTTTTACTTGAACCAGGGTAGAACTTTTCAATATGAGGACCAGACACCTCGTGGGGCAGCTAGGAAAAACTGTCCCTCTCTAGATGACAAGAGATGTTTAAGCCATAGGCTAGGGCTTTAGTGAACAACTAACCAACTTGCAGGACCATTAGCATCGCCAAGCTCCCAAATACTTTCTTGTGGAGCTCAGTTCATGTAGCAGGTCATTCAGCTGTATTTTAATGAAGTTCTGCCTAGACTTCCTGGCCTAGTGAAATAACATTGCTTAAGCTCTCACAGCACTGGGTAGAGGGAAAAACTCCAGGCTGGACTATGTTATCATCTGTAATACTATAACACACATTTTTCTTCTTTGGCAGGTTCAACAGCATTTGAAATCTTGCTATAAAGTCCAAGGAAATCAGAATATGAGACCTTTGTCGAGAATTTTCTTCTGACTTACATGTTTCTCAAAAAAAGTGCTGACTTGAAGCTCAGAGAATTGAGAAAATTGAAAATTACACAGTGTAAAGATACTGAAAATTGCTCTTTTGCATTGGAGACCTGGGCAGGTTCAGGGAAATGTCAGTGTAATAATGCAGTAACTTCACTGAAGAAGTTGTACCATAATTTTTGATCTGTAATTCATCAGTGTTTAAAGAGCACCAATTTTCCCTGATTTAACTTCTGAACTGGAAATTAGGTAGCTTTTTTTTGTAAACGATTTTGTCTCACAAAGACCAGGCATCATCTTCTGCACCTTTGTTTTTATTTTGTTCCAGTGAGTCAAGTTTGGACATTGAGCAATCAAATCACCAGTGCTCATGAGCTGTAATTTTCAGTTTTCTAAGGAAGATACACAAAATGGAAATTGGCAAACATGCAATTCCATTTCAGGGTGTCTGGTGAAAATATTTTGGATCAGTAACATATCTGAGACAAGACTGGAGAATTGGCCAGACGTCCTGGATGTAACATGCCAAAAAAGCCAGAGCAGCATCCACTGACAATTCAAATGCTTTTTAAGGTTCAGAAAAGTTTAATTAGAAGAGTATTCACTCTTTATGAAGTATGATTTATGGAACAGGGTTATATAGGAAAGATGAAATTATCCATTAATTGACAGCTTTATCCTGGGGATTTTTTCCCCCTTCAACATAAACATTTGTCTTGAGCATTTTTTTAAAATTACAGTAGACTAGAAGTTTGCCAAATATTTAGTGGTTTTGTGAAGTTGTTTGGTATTCATGTCTACTACAGTTCTACAGAAAACAGTTCTAAGAGCCATTTCTTTCACCACATGGCTGGCAATCTAGAGAGGGGTGAAGGATAACAAACTTTAAAAAGATGTGCTAAAGAAAAATGTGATTTGAGCTGAAAAAAAAAAAAACAAAACATTTTTCCAGGGGCTGGATTCATGTCTTGCCAATATTTATTACAGTGTTTATCATTAGGACAGTGATTTTTCACATGTTCAGTCTATTCCAAAAGACAGCGCTGCCATGTTTTCGGCTCTTGGGCTTCCCGCCTTCCTGAGAGGAGACTGGAGGCTGACGAAAGCTCTCTCCTTCCCCACCCTTGTTTACATCCTCACTGGCCCACGGCACAACTCGGACAGCGCAACACCAGAGCGCCAGCTCTTTTTGGCTCTCTTCCAGACACATCACACACAGACCAAAGGTCAGGCCACATCTGGACTTAGAGGATCACGAGCAAGGGGAGAGAGTGTGAAAGAGGCCTGTCCTGCATTTTGCCCTGCGGTCTAGTCAGGTGTAAACATAGATAAACACAGGTTTCTCACTCCTCATTCAGGCAGTGTGGAGGTCAGTCACTTCCTAGCACAGTCTCCAACCCAGAGCTGCACTGACCCATCCTCTCTTTTACACAAACAGGTGACTTGATCCACCTTATTCGACCCCCTAACTCACTGCTTTTGCTTCCACACCTGCACACTGTAAAGCTCTGAGAAACACAGATTCCTGCCGTTCTGTGATGGCTCTTTGCTACCTTTTTACTTCATCTGTTTAAGAGCCAGAAAGGTGCATGACAACAGGCTCAGCTGGTAGGCTTTGGCACATAATTTATGCCACTTGAGTGTAAAAGTTAAAATTGGAAGCACTGAGGATAGAACAGGATTTATTTTAATCTGTAGCTGGGCTCTCAAATTAGCTATTTTGTAATCCCAGTTCAGTTTTAGGAATGCCTGCCTGGGAAATCCTGAAGACCATCTGAGGACAGCTTTCAGTAACCACATATTATGTGGAACTTTACCAGGACAACATGGAGAAAAGACCCCAGAGACAGTGATCTCTGAGGAAGAAATGTCAGTCCATAGGAAGGTATACAATTCAAAGCTATACAGTCAGTGCAGTTTTGAATTCTCTGAGGACCTTGAAGAAAGGTTTCTGTTATGCTACTGCAACTCATCTCACTGGAGACTCTTTATGAAGTGTTTTAGAGACATATGATCATGAGGAAAGCTGTAAGCCTCC
>VWZT01017564.1:0-14420 GCA_013397055.1 Pachycephala philippinensis | reverse complement strand
CAGCTAGGATTAGCCCACCACAACAGCAGGAGAAAAAGATATTGCTGCTTATTTGCCCTGCTTTCTTAGGGCGAATTGAAGTGGATAGTTTGATTTCTGCAGTTGACAAAATTGTTTCAGAGGATGCCGCTGGAGGGACAACAGCAGAGCAGTAAAAGACTAAGATACCAGTGGATAAAGTACCCAGTTAAACTGAATCGCATATCCCAAAACAACCACTACAACTGCAGCACCTGGTCTCTGCCATTATCACTGCAAGTTGGTTGGCACGAAAGGACAAAAATTTTTGCAATGAATGTCTGCTGCTATGAATCACCACAATGTTTCAAAGTGTTTTTCAGCAATGAAAAATCAGCAGTGTGTTCCCATCAAAAATAAGGACAAAGTCTCTAACATCTCTTTTATATAGCACAACCTGTCTGACAATAGTGACTCAAACTAGAAAAAAAAGTAACAACTAAGAAGTTCTTAAATGTTTGAGGCGTAAACGGAAACAGTCAATTCAAAAGATAAAAATGGGTAAAACAAATCATTCTAAATGATTACCTGTATAATGACAATTCTGTCAGCACAAATGAAAGAAAATGTTTAAGCTTTGCTGCATGAGAATGGATTCGAGGTTTTTATAATATGAAGTTTTTGCTGTTCCTTTGCAGTATATAATACCAAATAAATGAAACTGTGTAATGAGCCAAATCTTCCACAGATTTTAGTGAGTGACTCTAATATGGTGGCAGATGGTGTAAATCAGTGCAAAATTTGGCAGTAGGTATTAACTGGAATCTGTGATATTTCCAGGGACTTATATGTATGTAACCCATGAGTTTCATCTGAAATCACAAAATTTTTCATGTGTTTGGATGAAGGCATGAACTTAATTTAGCCTCTCAGACTGTTCCTGGCATTTAAGTTGTCATTAGTCTTCATTCTGATTTAGGAGAAAATGTGTGCTAACAAGTCAGTTAGAAGACAAAAATTAGTCACTTCAGCCATTAAAATATTTTGCAATTTAGAGAAAAATCTCCTAGGACAAAAAGCTGACTGCTGCTGCATTATACGACATTTTTCCAGATCTTCACTTTTAGATTAACTTGAGAGGAGAGTTTGTCAGAAGGGACCCAGTCAGCACAGAGAAGTTCCCTCTCATTGTTTGGCGCATGTTGGAGGAGTGAAGCCCAGGAAACAGAACTCCAACTAAGTACAGCTAAATACTGCTTAGCACTGTGGAGAGAAAGGCTGAGGATAGGTTTTATTTTTGCTTTCTTTATTCTGCTAATCTGTCTTTAGGAACAATTTATCACTTTTGCAAATCACCTTGTGATTTTATGTACTGGTTATGACTTACCAAGGAAATATTTTCTATAAATATTGCACTCTTTTACCTTGTTCCTTCGCCTTAATTTTGTATTGAAATTTAGTGCTATCACAGACAATGCAGAATTGTTTATTCCTGTGAGAGCTCAAGTCCTTTGCAAGTTTGCTTAGAGACTCTCTTTCCCAGGTGTAATATGATCCTTCCTCTTCCTGGCACGGATTGTAACCATTATCCTATGTCTTCTGTATTTGTGGTGTTTTGTCTGGGGCATTTTGTAGCTATCAGATACCAAGATAAGTCCTGTGTTTCAAGTGCAGATTCTAAAATTAATTTAGCTCAAGAAAAATAGGGACAATACTGAAATATTTGTCCTAGCTTCTGTTCTTTACTCTCCATAAAGGTAAGAAATTATATGCCCTTGAATATCGGGTGTATTAAACTGAAGATCCTTTGATAAAAGTGATCATGCATGTGACAAGAAGAGTTTATTGGCAGAGAGTGAATACACAGTGACTTATTTCTCTCTTTCTCTTAATATTATATATATAAAGTGCAGCTATCAGGATACCAAACACTTTACATAGATGTAGTTTTTAGCCGTAAAGTAGAGATAGGCACCTCCAGACAACAATGCATAGAGAAAAAGAAAAGATCTCAAGGTGCCATCTAATGTATTATTGCACAATCATTTTTACTAAGTCTAATTGATAATTTCTAGCTACCTGCAACATTTTCTGCTTGGCTGTGTTGATTCTTTTTTCATATTTTTCTAATTCATATTTTCAAGTTATGAAGAAGTCTGTCCTTCAGGGTTTCTATTGTTCATGCCCTGACACTCAAAGGTCATCATCCCCTGTGAATTTAATAAACTCTGTGCTCCACCATTGTGGTTGTAGATGAATAGATGGATGAGTAGAACCACACCCAAAATATACACTTCCAGGACCTGAGGTCCTTCTTAGTCTTTCCATGGTAACACAGAATGACTGATAATCTCTCTGTGTGCAGGGTCTTATGGACATTTTTATATCTAGGCAACAGCATTTTGTCCACTGCTTGGAAAGGTTGAAGCATCATCCTATAAACCTGTCTGTCCTATTGAGAATAGAGAGAGACAGCAAGATTCCTAAAACCCCAGTAAAGACTTTTAAATTTAGTAGGGAAAATGCCATCCTTTGTAATCACAGTATAATCATGATGCATATGAGTGTTTAAAAATGATTAGTGACAACCGAGAGATGAAGGAAGTTTGAGGGCAAAAAAAACAAGGTGGTTTGACAGCAAACTGTGTTTTGTTGCTTGCTGTATCTGGACCATGCTTCATCCAGGGCAATACACCACAAACAACTGATTTATAGAATGAATAGGTCTGGCCACATACTCCTGACCAAGAAAAGCAAGAAATGTTTCTGATATTGTGTATTATTAGTGATAAAATTTCTCTTACTCAGTGTGTCTTGTAAAAAAAAAGAGGAAAAAAGCCATCCTGAAAATGAAATGTGATGAAGGATTACCAGTGATAGGCTCTGGATAAACTAATTTAATGCCTAAAACTTAAGTGTTTGGTCTGAAAAGTAGGAAACCGAGAAAATCCAATGGCTTTCTGGAAAATCTGGATAACTTGAGTTTTCAGGCCTGGAAGCCTTGACTTATATACTGCCTCTTTTGATGAGATAAACTATGTTTGGCTGCATATTAACACCACCAAGTAATTTCTCTCTGTTCTGATGCTGGTTGTATATAAGCTGTGCCTCAACTACATCTTGTCCTGCCCTTACTCTTTGTATTCCCTAGATGGAGAACTGAGGATTTCCCTTCTTCCATGAAGTCTAAGGCCAGTGAGGAGTTAAGGTGACTGACTGCCTTGATCCCTCCTAGATGCCTCAGGGGAAGAGAAGTGCTGGAAGCACACAATGGACAAAAATATTGTGGAATGTCAGTGGTGCTGCTGGTGTGGCTGTGATTGTTACTGGATGTCAGAGAACTTTAGAAGTTTCAGAGGCTGCTCTATATTATGCTGAGAGTTGAACAGTTTCTAACTTTATGGACTGGAGGGATGGAATACAGCCCCAAGTTGTTTTTACAATGTTAGATATTTCTGTCATATAACAGCGTTGATTTCAGAAAGGATTGATTGCCTTCAGTGTACTGGTCTAATTTTTGCAGACCTTTTTCAGTTGCTGTATCTTCTATCTGGTTTGTATAAAGGAGCGAGAAACAGGAAAAAAAAGGTTTAATTTAGACTTTTTCATGTTCCCGATCCAAATTCAGATTCACGAAAAAAGGTTGAGGTTTCCAAGTCACCACCACATTGAGTAGAAGGTTCTCATTCTTCTTCTGTTCTCTTTTAAGAGGAAGAAAGATACAGACAGAGCCATAATACATATATACATTGCACTTACTGCGGGTCTGAGTGCCTTTATTTATGAAGGTCATCCCTCATGTCCAGTTATCTTGGAAATATCATCAGAGATATTTCTTCTTGACAAATATGCTTTAGGGGATGAATCAAATATTATTGAGCTGTCACTGCGTACAGGTAGTTCGGGAGACCTCTCCTCCCACAGTAGTTCTTTTGCTTTTGGATATTTTAATAGGTTCTTATATTAGAATCTAACTCAGGTCTGTAGTTACAAAAACTGTAAATTGAAGCTGAAGTTCTCTTAGTAAACTGGACAATTTTTCCAGCTTCCTTCTGTTGGGAAATTTACAGTACCTATTTAATTATTAAGTTGTCAAGAGAAAACTGACTTCCCTGAGAGTGTCAGAAGCATTCTCATTTAGGAAAAGTGGAGAATGTGAAAGCTGAGGGAGCAAGATGGAAATGTCTGGTACAAAAATGTTTTTTGTACCAGACATTTCGTACCAAAGCTATGTGTAGAACAGCTGGGCATTGACACTCTGAGGTTTGGGGATTCGGCCCTGGCCTAGTGGGAGAGTGTTCTGTACAGTCTTTGATGGCAGGCATGAAATGGGTCACTCATTACAGTTTTGCTGTGGATTCTTATCGTCTTTTCCTTTTTTCAGCTCTGGGCACCTGTGTCCCTCTGCGACAGCTGGATCATGTGCATGTTTGACAGACATAAGGAGGCTGAAGATTTTTAACTTGGTAGGTCCTTTGAAATGCTGAATGTCTGCAAAACTGCTGTCAGAAAGCACCAGATCTCCTTATTAATAAGTAGATAATCAGTTGCTATGTTTCCTGTCCCAGATTACCGCTCACGACTCTCTGACTTCAAGTATCCCATGAAAAAGCTGTTTTTACTATGCCATACATTTATTCAGTCTTCCTGGATGCCTCCCAAAAATTCAACTAATAAATGGCTCATTCTCCCCTCTCCAAAAAGTTTTTATGAATCTGTTTTTCTCCTGCAAGCTTAAAACTCCAGGGGCTGAGACTTCCTGCAGAGATCTGTATGTGAGCTTTCTCGCACTGCCAGCCTTAGGAGTTAAATGCAGGAGCTAAATGCCAGTGTTGGGTTTATTAGCACAAGCAATGCTAACAAACTAAGCAGTGAATCCCCTCAATTCCAGCCAATACAGGACACAGTCTGAACCTTAGGGTTTCTGCGTCTCCATGTTCTTCTGATTTTGAGGACCACAGACATCCGAATCTTTCACAGTTCTGTAAAAATCCCAAAAACCTAACAGGTATCATTAGTTATAACCACCTGTATTTTGGACATGGGTTTTTTATATGTTCATTTGTGGGGAAATCATCTTTCAAGTCTTTTTAAGTCTCTTTTTGCAGCTATCTTGCTTTCATGGAGAAAAGATCTTTTGTTTAGGGATTTCAATTCATAACAGAGTTTGAAACCAAGACAGTGGAAACAGTAATATTTATTCCCTAGGAACTTGCATATGTAATTTCTGTACAATAGTTGACTGCAACATACTGTGGAACAATAGCCATCACAAATACCTTCTAGAAGAAGCTGATCACCTTCATAAACATCTATACAATTTCTATTTTCTCAAAGTTAGGAATTTAGCTAGAAGGTCTCAAAAAAGAAAAAATTGAAGGTGACAAGTCATAGGTTTTAAAGACACTTACCTACACATATATATACATTGCATGTGTGTGCATATAAGTCTATAAGAGTATATTTACGGAAGTTTTATTACATATATATGTATATATGTACTTTAAAATTAGATAAAGGCATTTCCTTCTCTATATAATAATACACAAGGTCCTACCTCTAAATGGCCCAGATGAAAAGTTGTCTTCTGGCTTCTCTTGACATCCCACCATTATTCCTGTGCTTTCAGAAGCCCGTTCAGCTGTTCCCACCCAGCTTCCACAGGTTTAGCTATGTGTATTCTTTACCTGTGGCTCATGTAATAACTCCAGCACCTGTTCTGCACCTTTGTGAGAGAAGTCCCTGTACCCTGTACAGCAGTTTGATACAGGTCATACTAGAGTATGTGCCTTTTTTATAAAAGCACCTGGTCTGTAATCAGAACAGATAAAAATGTTTCTGGCCTGTTTTTACTGCATGGAGTAGGTATAAGAAAACTGTTGTTTGCCTGCTTCATTAGCCACTGCTTGCCTACTAAGCGACTATTTAAAAAAGCCTGTGCTCACCTCATGCAGTTACACAAGTGGTATGAGCTGTGAATAGACAACAGAACAGATGTTGGAAGGTCACTGTAGAATCAGAAATTATGTACCTTTAGGTTTAACATCTATCTTCCTGATTCCCAGGAAGCTGATTCCCCCTTGATTACTAAACAAGAAATGAGCATTTGTTTTGGGCAAGGCTTTTGTTTGGTGTTCACGCAGTGTATAGCACAACAGGATGCTGGGACTTCAAAAAGCAATGATTGATGATAGCTCCATCTCCATGCCTGTAATGGGTTTAAACAGTAATTGCTGCATCAATGCCAAAAGATTTACAAAGGTCAAAATCAAGAGGGAGAGAAGACCCCTGTCCCTGTCCCTGCCACCAGGAGAGTAATTGTTATCAGTAGCTCCAATAATGGCAAAAGTGCTGAGCTTGCTTTGTGGTTCTGCCTTAAAAACTTGATTATGTTTCCCTGGTATGAAAACCTCACTGTCAGGCTTTGCATGCTGATGACAGTCATTTTTCTTCCCACTTGATGTTGACCATTGTAGTTGTCCTTGAAACCCCCCCATCCCCCAAATTCATTATAATTTCAGCTGTTGCTGAACAACAAAAGAGGCTCAATGATATGCCTCCTCTGATATTCCAGCAGTGGTGGATAGCAGAAAGTGATGCAGTAGGAGAACAATTGTCCTTGGTTAGAGCATACTCCGGCATCCTGAAGAGGCAGAGAGACTGTGTGGGTTTGGAGAGAAGGATGCTTGAAGAGATTTTGTAGGGGATGCTGGCAGAGCTACAATACTTCTGAGTTCAGTCTTGGGCTCTGCCCTGAGTGTTTTGACCAGCATTGGCTGGTCAGCAATGAAACGGCCATGTACAGGGAATAAGTTAGTGGCTGAGAGTGATAAGGAAAATGCTGATACTTCTGCCCCTCTTCATGTTTGTGGCTGATCATGCAGCCCAGGTGCCACTGTGAACTTCATCATCTCTGTTCTTGACAGCACAAAGGTTTTAAATGGCTGGAAAAATGTCCTCCCTCCTTGTCATTGACTTTGGTGTATATAAGAAAGAATATCTTAGAATGCCTCTGGAATGAGCTTGAACCTTTTCCTCACTTCCGTGGGTGTCAAGGCAATATAATTTAAATGTTTCCAGAAAGCCACTGCTGCCTTCTGAGGATGAGGCTGGATAATCAAGCCAATCTGATTAAATATGCACTAATCTATCAATTTTGTTGGTTCAAATACACACCTCTTAGTTATGAAGTTTAAACTATATAAAAATGAATTCAAGTATGAACAAAATATTCTGCCAAGTCTGCTTCAGTCTAACTTAGGGCCTTGTATCCTTAAAAAATATTGCAAATATTTTTGTGTGTGCAAGATTTCAAGAGACTGAAGAAGCATAAAGGGATTCCCCTATGCCGGCCTCAGGCCTAGAAGACCCACAGGCCAGCTCAGATTGTGGAGGAGACCTGTGGGTGCTGTAAAATCAAGCAGAGAACAGCTGTGGGCTTTAGAGAAGACAGACAGCTGGAGGGAGGTTTCCTTTCATGAAAAACACATCTCAAAAAGCTCTTGATTCCTTCTAATTAAATAAATCTGAAGTTATTCCCTGACTCACTGAAGTTTAACCTCTTTTTCAGCCTTCTTTCTAAAAGTCGACAGAATTACAGGGGGGTGGCTGCTCACTGAAACACGATGATGTTTCCACCCCCAAGGTAAAGCGAGATTTGTCTGGATGCACATTCACTCACTGGCTTTATTATACAAGTTGTCCTAGTGTAGCTAAGGCAATTGGGTTACACGGTGCACATCCTTGGACAATCAAACCACTTTAAAACTATGTTTGCATCAACTTGAAAGGGTTAGTTTCAGCTCACTGGGTAAGAGTGTAGCTTTAACTACTGTGAGTAACTCTCTATTAGATGTTCATGTTCTTATAACTAGGTCAAAATTTCATTTACTTAGTTACTCTGCTGCAGTGTTTCAGGCTAAGAAAGCCTCCCTAATCCTTAGGATTCATCACCACTGAGATCTCAAGGCTTTGAATCAGAACCAGACAATGCTTTACTACGTGCTTAGACCTGAACACAAACTGGATACTTTTCTGCATTATTGCCACTCTCTCACCTTGCTCTTTGTGCAGACCCCAGCTGAAGCTGCACTCTAAGAGAAGTGCCCACCATTCTGCCTTGAAGGCCAGAGACAGTGAGTGCCCTTGACCCGAGCAGATGGTCACAGAATGGTTCCCAGTTCCTGGATTATGTGCACTTTGAACCTCGCCACTTGGCCAGAGGAATGTCCCTCTTTGGAAGAGGTGCTGTCCCAGCAGCCATGAGCTGCCCTGCCAGCCCTGGAGTGATAGATGCAGTCTATCAAATGTGATACTTGTCAAACTTTGTCTATTGGCAGATCCTTAATGCTTTTCCAATTGCAGGTTTACGGAGGTCATCATTCTATGGAAAATCTTCTCCACTGCTTTTATGTATTTTCCTGTCAGTAGGATTGAGTTATTTGCTATTTGCTATTTTCTTTTACATACTTCTCCCCATAAATCCTTATATATTATGGTATAATGAGGACACAGACCACCAAAGTGGCTTGGGAAATGGTGCTGCTGTGATGTCACACTCATCTCTGCACCATAACCTGTGTTTGCTGTTGCTCCCCTTTTCCCTGTTCCACTGCACTGGAACAAAACAGATCCATTGGACTTAGGGGGTCAGTGTGGAGCCCTTTTCTACAGGAAGGAAAATGAGTCAGAAAGGGAGTGCCAGGACAAAATTGCACCAACACTGTACTGTATACCAGCTTATGCCATGGGAATATCCATTGCTTAGCAGAAGCAGTAGTTTAATGAAGAATGAAATAATCCCATACCCCTAGAAATGCTTCTGGGCTTTTGTCAAACACACAGTGATATTACAATAGCTTTCTGTTGTAATTATCATGATACATGTTGTCTTTTTTCAGAATAAGCTATCTCTTTCTTCACAGAAAAATGATAAATGTACTAAACATAAACTTGAATTATTTATTTTCCTGAATTTTTTCCCGTGAAATATATGTAAGTAAATAATAATGTTGTTTTTTTCCCATATATTTCTTGAATTAAACCTCACATCTTTGAGTAAATTTGAGTTACTGTTGCTTTTTATAACACCACTTAAAAAGGGGGAATTTGTCTAATCTACCTTCAGCCACATAAAAATTACATATTTTTTCCTAAACTGATACTTTGATCTGTCTAAATCATCAATAGAAAAAGTTAGGTACCTCCAGAATATGCTTAGTATGATGAATTCACTTTACAGTAAATATTTAGGATAAATGAAGTGTACAATTTTAGAAATGGACATATATGACACACCAACAGTTGTAAGCACATAGATGAGTGTTTTTATTGGGAATGTGTAATATCAGAAGAAGGAAGCCACTCATAGTTCCAAAAGCCTTTATTAATCCACCAATGTTCAGTTCACTCAGGTTATGATTTCAGAACATGTGCAGCCTCACAGATTTGCTAGAGTGGCTCCAGACAATACCAACATTGTAAACCAAACCTAAGTCAACATCCAAGGCATTTCTTTTGTTTATAACTCAAATTCAGCTTGGACTGAATTTCACATTTAACCAGATAAAGCATGCAAAACTCATGAATTTTCTGTTCACCACCTCCAAGAGGCTCTACAGTATAGCCAGAATAGAGAATAATTTCAAATCTATTGACAGAGAAGGCATCAACTTTATGCAGTCTTCTATTAAAAGAAATATGGACTTTATTCCTTATACTTAATAGCTACTGAGCTCTGCTCCACCTCTCCATGCAATGTTTTATAATAACAGGGTTGCCATTTCTGCATTGATTTCATAACTTATTTCCTCTTTACTTAGCTCTTGAATTGCTTGATTTTTTAAATTTCATTTCCATTTTTTGAACTTTCTTTTCAAGCCTTAAAACATGCATTTTGTCCCTGAAACCCATCTTACCTTCTGTACCTATCTCCCCTTTTTCAACCAGAGAAAAGAAAAGGAGATGCATTCACCAGTCTCTGGATGCTGTTTTGCATATATCTACAAGTGTTTAAAGATATTAATTTCAGATTTTTGCAAACTAGGAGGTGTGCCAGGGCAGATTAGTACAAAATTTTTTTCTTGTACTCTTTACCCTTGCCTTTGGTTCTGTTTTCACTTGAAGACACAGTATGGCAGTAAATAGACCTTTAAACTAGCTCTGTATGCGTGTTATTTTTATCCCATTTACTTAATTTCTTTTTCGTGTTTCCATTTATTTCATGGCTCTTAGTTCTGTGGACCAATTCACCTTTATTTCTTCTGATTCTTTAACTATTTCTCTGTTTTCCTTCTATTATTGTAAAGTAGAAAGAAAGACCAGCTCTCTGAACCAAAACTGTGTCAACCAAAACTCCTTCTGCTATGCTTCATATGTTTGTTTTGCTTTCAAATTGGTAAGTATTATGTGGTAGTATGAGTATTATTATAATTATGATTATCTTTCAAAGCAGTATCCTTTCAGCAAAATAGTGCTTGCACTTTATATCAGATACAAAGGTAGATTTTTCTCATCTCAAAGAGTAATCTAATTTGACTATGGTGTACATATAAGCTAATGTACGAGATTGGATGGGTGGCAAATAAAACATTATTTATTTCTGCTTTTTCAAAATGTGTCTTCAAATGCTGTTTTGTTTAAACAGCTCATAATGTCCTTAACAATAGTGTACTACAACTGAAAAGAGATAACAACATCACTAATATAAAAAATATAGGAAAACTTAATTTCTGGGTTCATGCCCAGTTTTTTGACAGCTATATTCATCAAGTAAAGGTTGAGAGGTTGGTAACAGCTTTAAGAAATAATGAGAAAATAGAAATAAGATATTTATCTTATCAGAATTTAGTTAGAGGAAGAGGGGTGTAGGCCAGGATTTGAAATTGGAGGGGTAGAATATCAGAGAGTGATAAGGGTTATGGATCACATGCATTTTCATGTCATCAGTCTTGTCATACATGAGGCTTGTACCATGTCTGACAAGGGAGGAAATATTAATTAATTTGTTTAAGGATTGATAATCTGGAGTTAATGGAATTTGATCATGCTACTCACTAAACGTACAGAATTGAATATTTAAATGATGTAAGGGTGAAGCGCAATCACACTTGAAATGGATTTGAAGAAACCTAGGAATCTTGTCTTTTCCTCTTCCCCTTGACTGTAAATATTTATTATTCTTGTGTATGTCCTTGCCCCATTCATCAGACAGTCTCACCTAGACCATGAACAGGATTGTTGTCTTTATGCCCTTCACATGTTTTATACCCATTATATGTTTTGGGCTGTTTTGCTGAAACATCCTAAGTTCTCTTTCTTTCTGATTTCCCTGGATACATGAAAGAGAATCTTTTCTAGCTGTTACTGCTCTTAACACATACTTGAAAGTGGATCTGGGACAGAGACTGAGACACTCTAGAGGATTATTTGAAACAGGGGTTTACAAGATCTATTTCTTCCCTGCTATTTTATTCCTGTAATGGGAGCAGTTATCCACAGAAACTGGGTGTGATGCCTAGAAGGGAACTTGCTGCAGGCTGTAGTCAATTTTTGCCATGAGTCTTCAAAGAAGGTGGACCCTGATGTTACGTAGCCTGTGATGTTTTTCCACTTTGCTCTGTTTCTTCTGTAATCACATTCTAGTCAATACTATGGGCTGCAGTTGTGAAAATTTTGGTTGTTTTCTGCATATCCAAATCTCCTTTCTTCTTGGTCCATATTCTCCATTTAATGAAGTGTTTTCTGAATACAGGAACCAGCATAAAAGTGAGTAGCTGCTGGAAGAAAGAGATTGGAGGAGGAACTCAGTGCTCAGCGTCCAATATGCATGTTAGCCTCATATCTGTAGATTTTCTTGAAAGCAATGACCAGTTTCGTTTTGCATGCATTATGATGCAAAAGTTATAAACATGTTCAGATACGGCACAGTACTATGGCCTTGCTTGGATTTTCGTGGTGGTTCCCCAGACCTTTACCTGTGCATCCTGGCAATACATGCCCAAAGCCTTGTACACCATGTGTGCTCTGCAATAATCCACCTCCAAATCTTCTTGAAAAGTGGTTTTGAACATTTCAAACCCCTATTTTGAACAGATCCTCTCCTCAGTGGACTAGAGAAATGGGTATGCATGGTTTTGTGCTACGTGCTGTAATCCATCATGCCACATGGAACAGAAACCTCTATCGAGATAGGGACATTTAGACTTCTAAACGCAGAAGGTTCAGAGAAAACTCACATTGCTTTACATACCCTCATATTTGTGGTTCCTCATCTGGCCACTGCTCATTTGTAAAATGAATTTTTAAAAAAAATATTTATCATTTATAATGCTACCATATCATCAGCAAAATAACTCAGCTAATTAAAGAAACGAGAAAAGGAATAACAAATCTTTCCTTTACCCCTGACATCTTATCTGCGAGCTGACTGCTTACTTTTCTGTTTTTCTCTTTCTTTATTTGAAAAGTAAAGCTACCACACAGTACATAGGGATTGGAAAAATAGTGACATGAAGTAAGATACATACATAAGAAACTTTTCCCAAATCAGGTCCACAATAGTCAGGAAAGGTAAAGGAGACAAAGTTAAGTAATAAAGAAGTACTTTTCTTTTATCTGGATGAAATTCCAGAGGTTTTAGGCATTTGAAGACTGCAGTAATCAAGACACTGGGAACACCAAAGAGTGACAGTGTCACTGCTTCTGTTGCAGTGGGTGTAGGGTAGGACACTGATAACCTAATGTTTTTAGCACAAAGTTGGAAAGCAGCAGCAATTCACACAATTAAGACTGTGACTCAGTGAATTGCATCTTTTAAAATTTCCTCAGCTTTGACACATCATGGAGTGACTTTATGTCCCACTGTTTTCACATCCTTGTTGATATCTTGAATTAGCCAAGCATCTGTTACTCCAATGAAATCAGATATCTGTTTTAATATGGTTGTTTTCAATACTGCAGTGTGATCTGATTATTCTTTGTACTGAAAAAGAGGGAACACATTCAATTCTATTTCTTTTTTTCTTTTTACAAAGGAAAATTATTTGTTCCATTATACTCTTTTTCTTACCGTTCAATTAGATTTACCTACCAGTAACTTCTATCAAAGCTTCTCCTTATCTGATTTAGTATTTTTTAGATGAAAAATTATTAAATCAAGGAAGGAATTAATCTGAAATATATATCCATGCTCTGACTGTACACTGTTGGGGTACTAATAATATTAAGGATTTCTTTTCCATGAAACATTACATTTTTCTGACCACCCAGCCCTAATTAATCCTTGAAATCTCCTCTTTTTAGTTGTATTCTTTGACAGGATGACTTCTTTTCCTGGTCTGGCATGGCTTTCTGCTTCTAACTTCCAGTTCGTACTTAAAATAAAGGATCAAAACGTTGTTGTGAGGTTTTATGGGTATAAATTTGGAGCAATAGAATAGCTTCAAATTTACTCTCTGTAATGGGAGGGTACTTTCTGAACATGCATAGAGCTCTTCCATCTTTGTAAGGGTCAAGGGAGGGATGCTGCACTTGTCATGCATTAATGTGATTCATGATATTGATAGAGACTCATATCTTCTGATAAAGTGGTTTGCATTTTTCATTAGTAATGTATGGAGTGATTCACATCTTCAAGGGAATCCAAACAGTGCATTTTCTTGGATATCAAGGGAGATATACCTTCTCCAACCTTCTATGTGGCCCAATACTTTTAAGTAACATTAAAGAAGTTCTGAGATATATTGACCCAAATAAATACTCCTGGGTTATTGGTTTCAACTCTGGTGTTTCTTGCAAAAGGGTAACATAAATTATTTTTATAGGTTACATGTGGCATATACTCATTGTTTCCCTATATCTGAGATTAGAATTAGATCTTTAAACTCCGTTCCAAAAGCCAGTCAATGAAGTTAGTCCATTCCACTTGCTTCTTATCTAATTGCAGCCTCCAGCCCTGTCACAGAAGATCTGTCAGAGTCCAAGATGTAAATCTGTTACTAGAACCATTTATGATGGAATTGTGAATTTTCTATAAAATACTGTATCACTGAGTAGATAATATGCAAAAAGCTTCCCTAATATAGACATGTGCCAAGCTGTTGAAATTCTGTTGAATTCTACAGTGATATTCATATTCATTGATGTTATGTAACCACTCCTGTTCATCCATTTTCTCCTACAATCCATTTTGTATGTCCTATCTTCAGCTAATAGGGCATTACTTGGATCTAGGGAGACTATTTTAAAAGCCGGGTCTTCTGATTTACTGGGTATATTGCACAGCAGGGCCTCTAACTCTTATGGAGATATTGCATTTCTAGTCACTTGGTAAGTCAAAAGAAGAAAATTTTTGAGAGAAGCTGCACAAAACTGCCAGCAGCAATTCTAATTGATGCCTACTACAGAGATCAAATGGAGGCTTTTTTCATCTATCCTCAGAAGTTAGGGATACATTTTTTTTT
>VWZT01017460.1:66854-78311 GCA_013397055.1 Pachycephala philippinensis | reverse complement strand
TGTTTAGCCAAAGAACTGCACCGAGCAGTGCTGCACTTGATGTGCTTGTGATAAATGTTCACATGACAAGGTTATTTGGTGTACAGCGGCTGGAGGGGTTGTCATAGCAACCCGTGCACGATGCTCATAAATTTGATGTGTAGTTATCCTTGCTGTGTATGCAAAAAAAACACAAAGCCAACTCAAGCAGTTTAATTTACAGCATGGACTATCCCTAAGACAAACGCCAAAAAACCAAAAGAAAAAAAAAAAAAACAAAACAAAACAAAAAAAAAGGGAAAGAAAAGAAAAGAAAAAGAATAATGAATTATAAGTTAATAGACTTCTTCAGATTATATTCCTTCACAACCTCTTCAAAGCCAAAGAGACTTTTAAGACAATCGTGATGGTAGGAAGTAGAAGTTGTCATTACTATTGAGAAAGAAACAAAAAAAGAGCTTTCTTGAAAATCACTGCTCGAATATATTGGTTGTTTTCTGCTACTCATGCAAAGAGCTGGCTGTAAGTGAAAAAAACCCTAACACCCTCTTTTCTATTTTGCTTTTTTTCTTCTTAAGAAATGTTGAGATGAAACCTTGAATCACCTGTCAAGTAGGCCATGATGAAATGCCCTCCTTTCCATAAAAGTTACCAGGATTAGAAGAATCTATCATTCTCTACAGTTCTGTCTTGTTCAAACACGGGACAAAAATGAAGAGAAAGGTAAAAAGAACACTCATTTCTGATGGGTGAAAAAAAGGTTTATCTGGAGATGGTAAAAACAGTAGATGAAGAAGAGGGAGACCAGGGCTTTTTATGAACCAAGTCATCAAAACCTTCAGTTTGGACAAGTTCCTTAAATTATGACTCAGTCTCTCTATCTGTATAACAGGGATTTGTTATTTCCATTCTCAGGAATAAGTTATCAACCCTCTTAGAAGGAAAAAATGTCTGGAAGACTGGAGGTTTTAGAGTAAAACTACTTGTAGGGAGTAAGTAGTCTGAACCATCGTCACCAGAACAGGAGAGAGTTGTGGTGGAAATTCCCCCTGCTGGTATCCCCGTGTCCCACACAAGGCTGCACTCAAATTAGAGAAACCAAAGCACCAAGGAGCAAGAGAAGATCATCTCGTTCCACCTCCTGCCATGGCAGGGACACCTTCCCCTTGATTAGGAGGCTCCAAGTCCCATCCAACCTGGCCTTGAGCACTTTTAGGGGTGGGGCAGCCACAACTTCTCTGTCAACCTCTAAACCCTAAAGCTTTTGGGTCTCTCCACTGAAGGATGTAGGTATTAATTCTTATTTCCAAATACATAAATGTTAGAGTCAAGGATCCTTGGCGTAGCCAAATCAAGAAGCTTCCAGGTGCACGACAAGAGTTCCTGCTGTTCAGTGCCACCCTCCTGTTCCAATGGCCAGGTCTTTTCAAGGAGCTGCTTCAATAAAAACAACAGATACTTCTAAAGATGCAGAAGTTTCCCCTAAATTTTCTAACCTTTATGACTGACATGACATAACCTATCATTTATATCCCATGGATAACTGAAGCTTTTTTCTTCAAGAAGTTCTGTTCCTTGACTTCTTGTCATAGAAATAAATATCTAGTCATATAGATAAACTCGAAAGTGTGGTTCAAATTACAAAAGGAGGTAATAAAGGCACAATGTTCCTGCTGGGAAAAGGGTTATCCTGACACAGACACTCCTGGAAAGTGATTCATCCCAGCCTCAGAGGGGTGCTCAAAGCACTCAGATGATTACTGTCTGGAAAAGCATGTTTCTGTCTGATGGCCCACAGGGATTCTGAAATGACTACCTTGAATTTAGGTATTGAAAGACCTGAAGAGGAGCAATCTAAGCTAACCATAGGTGTCTACAGTGCAGATGTCTGCATGTGAACTAGTTATCAAGTTCAGGAAGACCTAGCAGGTCTGGGCATTAAGGCAGTTAACAGGCCTTAGGGCAAAATTAATTTCACCATTGAGATGATTCCTAATTTTTGATTAGATGAGTCCCTTCCTAATTATCATTAACTTCTTTGACTACATTTTTTTCTGTTGGTAATAGAAATCTAGATGACTACTTCGTGCATAGTCCCTTTCAATGAGGATCCATAAAAGCAGTTAAAATTGACCTTGCATGAAAATCCTTTTTTCTCACCTGGCGCTGAAGGCTCAGTGACACCTGTGCCTTCCACATTCCTTCTGCCAGATAACTGCATTCTCAAGGATTTCTTACATTTACTTCTTTGCAGCTGCCCTTTAAAATGACAAGTTGCTCTGGTGCCCTGTGAAACAGGGTTTTCCCACAGGGACTGTCACCTTATACAAAGAAAACCTATTTTGCTACTGCCAACAATGTTTAGAGAGAGAACCACAGGGTCTCAGTGCGTGTGGTCTCACACAGTGTAATAAAATGTGTCCCTGGAGTGTGATCCAGCTTTATACACCCACCACATGAATGATAGCACCAGAGCTGGTCGTCCTGGGTTCCCTTTGTAGTGGATGGTGGGGGAAGCGTGGATGGGTGGAGAGAAAACTTTTGCGGCACGATTCATCTGGATGAATTTAGGTCTATTTCAGGATGAAGTGAATCACATCCCAAAAGATCTCTATAGGAACCCACAGTGACTAATGCAGGAGTAATCACCTGCATGACAGACACAGCCAGGAGACAATGGCTTCAGTGCACGGCGTGCCTTAACAACCTCATGGAAGATGAACATCATTTTTGCCTGTCCCCACAGCCTAACAACACAGCAATCAAGCAAGAGATTACTCACATCTAGATAGGTTTTATGCAGAACAGAGTGTACGGTGGTCAAGCTCTTCTGGGTTTTTTTTGTCTCCTGAGAACCTGCCAAAACGTAGCATGAATCAGTGCTTGCTGCACCAAACACGTGGGACTGGGGCTGCTGCATCTTCTGAAGGGCTCCTGCTGAAAGAAGCAGTGGCTGTTTTGTTATTCTGTCTTTTCCTGCCTCTCAGGGGAAAAATAAAGGCTTGGGTATGTGGCAGTGGGGATCCCTGAAGCAAGGGGAAGCAAGAAGAAAACTCTGTGGTTTCTCACATCCTTTATTTCGGCACAGCAAAAGGGAGAAATGGCCCAGTTGTGTGACCAGAGGGAATTAATTTTGAAACCTGCACTGCTGTGAAGCTGCCAGGCAGCTGAAAAGAGGTTTTTCAAGCCAGTGATCCTGATTCATGTCACGGGGGCTGGGAGTGGAGGTGCTCTGGTCAGGCTTCACTCTCCACACTCAGTGCAGAGGTCTCGTGCTTTAAACCCTGGTGACTGAGGATGCTGGTGCTTGCTGAATTTGTTATCTCTGCTGGATCTGCAGAAATGAAAGGTGAGCTTAAAGAAAAGCCCACAAGAGGCCAACAAGAGAAGATGTTAGCAAGAAACATCTTTCTCTCACTTTCTAGCCAAAGACTGTTGACTACGTGGGTCCATATTTCATCATCAAAGGGCAGCTCAGAAAAAAAATGAAGGAAAGAAGCATGTTAAATTTAACATGAGGCATGTTGAAAAACTACCAGATGAGTAAGAGAAGCATCTTAAAACAATAAAATACAGGATGTCTGGACCAACAACACATACCACTGGAGTTCTCCAAGTTCCTGTTTGGTGATTTGAAAATATCAATGATTTATGTGTTTGAATTTTATTTTTCTTAGTAACATATTGAAGTTTCTTACTGCCCTGCACAATTATTCTCAATAATTCTATAATAAAGCAAGCTAAGGAAAAACCTAGAGTTCCTCTCCTTTGGTGAGATGTTGTGGGAATTAAGAAACGATTAAGGACAAGCAGCTTTTCAAACCATTTTGTCAAAGTGTCTGAAAAAATGCAGTCAGATGGCAGCTTCACTCATTTTTTAATGATGTATACAGAGGAGAACATAAATTTCCCAGTCACCGGGATCATGACACAGATGTGAAACTGATGTTAGAACTAAAACAGAGGAAGCTCCGTTTCAGCCAAGAACCAATGTTTGTTGTGGTCAGACATCTCCGTGTAATCCTTTCTATTAAGGAGGAGTGGAATAATATTATATTTCTATAGCTGTATAATAGCTATATCTTGATTGATATCCCTGTGACACTGAAGTCAAAGGAAACGTAATTACTTTCAAGAGGACCAGCTCTGTTACCTCTTTATGTTTTGGTATATTCCCTCTAATCTGAAAAGCCTTCAGCTACATGTTTTGCAAGCTCAACACCAGCCATGTGGACATGGATGGATTAACCTCTCTCCAGTCAAGCTGTCCTGACTTTGGAAAGCTGCAAACAGATGTCACAGCCTCCAAAGGAGCCTTGTCTCAGCCCCAGGAATGGATGATTTACCCCCTGGATGAGTCAGGGGCAATTTTCCCATGCATTTTGCTGCCTGACTTTTATCACCCCAGCTGCTTGTTTCTCATGCTCCTGAGCACACAGACACAGGTTTGTGCCCAGATGGCACCGTGCAACACGCTCTGGGTTCGTGCCTTGGGCTTTGCCTCTCTGCTCATGGTGTCCACAGCCTCAGGGGTTGTTTGGCTGTGCCTGAGCTCACCGTTCCCTGGGTTGGATTAGAATATTGCACACACAAAGAGATAAAACACAATGAAAAATCAGGTAAATACCTTTTTGTCAAGTTGTTCATTGAACTGGGATGTGAGAAAAAGGGCCTTACACATCGGGCCATGACTCATCAATGGTCATAAGGAGTAACTCCTTCTGAATCTCTCCTGTGAGGAAAGGCTGAGAGAACTGGGACTTTCTTGCCTGGAAAAGAGAAGCTTTGGGGTGACCTAATCTGTGACCTTCCAGTACCTGAAGGGAGCCAACACCAAAGATGGACAGAGACTATTTGCAAGGGCTTGGAGTGACAGGATAAGGGTCATGGCTTCAAATTGAAATACAGTAAGTTTAGATTGGATATTAGGAAGAAATTCTTCCCTGTGAGGGTGGGGAGGCCCTGGCACAGAGCAGCTGTGGCTGCTCCATCCCTGGAAGTGTCCAAGGCCAGGCTGGACAGGGCTTGGGGCAACCTGGGCTAGTGGAAGTTGTCCCTGTCTATGGCATGAGATGATCTTTAAAGTCCTTTCCAACCCAGGCCACTCTATGATTCTATGAAAGATGCCAGTGCTGTCAAACAACACTCATTTACCAGTTTCCTATTGAACAGTAGTGTCGTGGTAAAAGAAACCAAATATGGGTATTTTTTTCTGGAGCATTTTGATGTGACCCTTCTGTGTAGCAACCAGGTTAAGGTTGTGAGTCAGTATTTATTATCTAAGTGAAAATGGTTACAGGCACAACAGGGAAATTAATGAAATGGAAAACCAACAAGCAAAGTAAAACTGAAAATCTATTGACTGGTCAATGAGGTGCACTTATTTTTTCAGGAAAACAAAGGAGGATTTAAGCCCATAAATAAAACTGAAGCAAAGTAAGAGCTTTGCAGAGAGTAGCTCATGAAACAGCAGTTGTGCTCACCCCAGGAGTTCACCCCGTCACACAAAATCCTGCACAAAATGCTTCTGCACTCCCATTTAAACTTGCAGTTGCTTCTGTGGGGTGTGCTCCTTTTTGACAGCTACTTCCTGCGAGCAAATGAGCTCTTGCATGAGATGAGGGAGGAAACAAGAGCTAAGCTCACAGTAACTCCAGTCTTTGCACTGGGAGCTGTATGGGATCACACTGCTTAGCACAGCGGGAGGATAGGATCACCGGGAAAGCCCTCCCCCAAAGCTCTGTCACAGTGACAGTCAGACAAGACAGACACGAATCTGACTGCTACCTTCACAGCGAGGACGCTTGTTTAGACTGAATCTGACAAGATAAAATTAAACTGCACACAGCTAATAAATCTTAAAGGAGCTTAATTTTTTATATATATTTTTTAATAAGTGATGCCTCAGGCAAGGATGAGCAGTCCAGAAGGAAAAAGGTTTATAATTTTTTTTTTCTTTTTTAATTCTATAATCCGCCTTATCTGCTGTGTTTCCTGCATTATTCCTGCCTCTGAAATATTCAGATCTGTGTTGCTTACATAAGCCCCAGTCCTGATGAGTTGTGCTCAGCTAGTTGAGGAACCCAAACAGGAGTGTGCAACTTCCAGGTCATTAAAGATAAAGAGCTCAGCTTGATTTCTGAACACTCAGAGCCACTTACTGGTTCAAGAGCATTAAAAAAAATAAAATAATAAATACTGTTTTGAATCTAGATTTTGAAGGAGTCACAGACTGCTTCTGAACGTCCAAGCCTGGATTCATCTCCCCTCACATCATTTCTCAGCAAATGTGTCTCTCTAAAAAGAATTTATTTCCAGTAAATTATTCACATGGGGTTGGTTATTACTTTTCTACTGAATGCAGGACTGAAAAGTCTGAATGATATTCCTTAATGGATGGACATGTGCAATGGAAAATGTGGGATGGGTGTCAGGGGAAAATTCATACGGTAAGGTGTATATCACAGGATGCGGTTTTTCCTTACAGACAAAAAGCTGGATAACATTTCTTGGTCTGTCTTCAAGCTAGGTTAGATCAAGAACTAGGAAATGCAGTGAAAGAAATAATGTTTGACTGACCTGTAGATTACTAGGGTACCCTAGTAGAAAGTGGAAGAACTAAGGAAGAACTTGGTGAGATTTTAACATCTCTAACTTTGACAATGATGCTCCTTCCAATAATTCAGCCTGAAGCCACAGAACACTTGAGTATAATTAGGATAAAGCCTATCAAAATGCATTTACTTTGCTTTATTCTTACACGGCACAAAAGAAGGCACCTCAGAAACTGCTCTTTCAATAACACCATATCTTTGCTAGAAAATCTTACCTCCAAAAAGACCAAAGATTTTCCCGTGGACAAGCTGAAGAACCGTGCTGATTCTGACCCTCAGGAACACAGGGTGACCAAAGTTCTCTCAGATATATTGGGCCACAGTTGCTGAATGCCGTAAAAATAAGTGACAAAACCTTGAAATCAACTGAGAATTTTAAGGGGAGTTTGTGTAAAGATTGTAAAATGTGAGTGATGTGTTTGCCTACTTGCTGATGTTTTTTTCACAGGTCTGTTTTGCCCTGTGCATGTGTCTGTGGCTGCCATTAATGGCAATGGGAGTCACACACCAGCAAGTGTGGTGGAGGGTAAAAAGAGGTCAAGGAACGCGTCCACCTTGAGCTGGCTTTGGAACCCAGCTGCTGAGGTGTAAATGAAGATGTGAAGTGATTTTTCTGTGTTTTGTGCCTGTGCAAAAGTGATCAGAGCTGTCTAGATGTTAAAAAATGTTGTAGTAGATCAGAGATATATTTTCTAAGTTTGTTTTAGACAACCTAAACCAGATAACAATTCCATATGATCTGGAATAACTACATCATGCACACCTTCTTTTCTGTTTGTATACGTATATGTGCCTTTTAATGCTCCTTACAGACATATTTTTCAATTTTACTCTTGTGTATCTATTGGTACAGTTTTTCTTTATTTTCTCTATGGGTACAAATGAATGTGCATTTCCAGGTCTTTTTTACTGATCTGCTTGGAGATGCCTTTGCAGAGCTGCAGGACATGCAGACACACAGGCTCATGCTATGATGCCCTCAGTTGCTGACACATTCCATTGGCCTTTGCTCCTAAGGGAAAGCTGAAAGTGCCTTTGACTTTGTTATTCTTCCATATTCTCTTTTATAGACCTAAACTGGAGGATCTTGTTCTGTTTTTGCCTCTGCAAACTCCTGTGAGAGAAGTTGCAGACCTTGTTTCATGCAGAAGGTCACACTATGGAGTCAAGGGACACCATTCCCTTGTTTCACTGGAGGTTAGAGCAGGGTCTTTATCCTACAGAATTAAAGGAGATGTTCAAGTTATAGTAGATGGCGGAAAAAAAGCAGATCTATTCCAAACATATTTGCTGGTCTGTGAGAAGTTACTATAAATCAAATTATACAAAATGTACACCATCATATGCAAAAATTATTCCTCCAAGGCTGAAACTGTTTAAGGTTGGTCACAATGTGCCCACTTGAAATATCAACTTGTTATCCCTTTTTAATAAATTAATCAAGAAATAGTGACACAATAGTATGAAAGAGAAGGCAAAGAAATGTGTCGTTTGAAGCAACAACTGTACAGATCAACCAATAAATCAGCAGGGGATGAACACGACAGAGCCTGGGAAGCAGCAAACTGTGCTGTGCACCCTCTCTACCCCTGCACACCCAGCATTTTGAGGAAAGCCAATGTTTCCTCTCTTATGGATAAATTCCAGGTACATTGCAGTGCAAAGTAATAATTAAAAATACCTTTTACTCTGTAGTCCCTTCAGCAGCCACAAGGGCTCCAGAATTTTATGAAATATAGTCAGTCCTGTGGTAACTAAAATCTCCTTGGGAAAGGGAGTGACTTCTTTTGAGCATGTGATGCAGCTGAGCAAAAGGATTCTCTGTGCTCGCAGGAGGCATTTCAGACCTGCAACAAACCCAGAGAAGACAGCAGCCAGTGATGGTGGAGCTCTGTACAAAGCACAGCCAGGACAGAGCTGATTTGCACAGGAAACTCTCCTCACTGCCTGATCTTATTAATTTATTTGTTTATCTTCTCTTGCACATCCCCTTACGGTCTTTCATGTCGTATGCACATAGCATTTGATAAAGATCAGAGCAGTCAAGCCACTCCCTTTTGGACAGTGAGGAGCTGCTAGTTTTGCTTTACACATCACAGCATCAGGCACAGAGCAAGGCTTCCCACAAAGCTACAGCAGCCATGGTGTTAGACCCACACCTATTCCAGCCTTTCTAACTCTGAGCTTGCACCCTTAGCCAGGAGCAGAATCTAAGCTTTGGCTTTAAAACACTCCTACTGAAGAAAATTTAGTAGGTGCTGTTGAGCAAAGAGGTCTTCACCATCATGGATAACTCTGTTTTAAACAGGCCTGGGATCTAAAGGACTTAAAAAATGGGAAAAAACCCCCACATACTGGGAAAAGAGCAGGCTATGCCTGGACCTCCTCAGTCTACAAGCACATTTTTGTATGTAAATGGGATGGTCTGTGTGTCAAGAGCAGCACACATGCCTGCACACAGCCCTTGCTTCATTCTGTTACTGGAGAGAATAAAAGATGCTTTTATACGGTGGAAACATGAGCAGTCTGAAGGAAACTCTTTCCACTGAAGTGTTTTTGGGCCTGGGATTACCATCCTGGGTTTTACTCAGATCTCTAAATGGATTCTCCCTGGGAAACAGGAGGTTACAAAAGCAGATGTCTGCTAGACACAATTGCCTATTTCCCCCCAAGTGGCAAAGTCACTCAATTTGCTGAGTGGGGAAACCACTACAGCACAATATATAATAACTCAAGGCATTTGTTTCAGACACACAACATTCTTTCATTACCCTCTCCCAGCCCTCAACATTACTTCAGACACACATTATTAAACCACAGCTAATTATTAAATATTTAACAAAGACTGTACAGTACGTTGCAACTACCAAGGTACGCAGAGCTGTACAGATTGATTTCCCTGTGTCTGGAGCTCAGTATGCATCAAACAGCATGGATGCTTTGAAATTTCAAATCACAAGGCCAAGTTTTGATGGTTGATAGTGCTCAAAGGAGAGTGATTTCCTTAGCCCATGAATATTTTTGTGATATTGAAGAAACATCCAGAATAGAGAGAAAATCTTGGAATCCTAGAAAAAAATAAATCTTCAAAGTGAAAAAGATATATCTCTCTGGTTTCGTCAAGAATTCTTTTAGATAAATATGAAGTATTTGACCATCTTAATCTGTCGTTATAATGTAATTCAATTTTTAAAAGGTGAGTTTTTTTCAAATGGAAATATTTGCATTTTTTAAATTTAAAAGGAAAGTGCCTTCAAATTTTGAGGAAAACAATAACAATTTAGGCAAAGTCAGTCTCATTCAGGGGCAAGTTCTTCCTGCGTGACCTTTCAAACTTTGTAGTTGGCAGCTTGGTGTTTACGTTTCAGCTTTAAAGACCTTTGTTTAAATCCAATTTGCTTGTCATGTAGAATAAATGTTGGAACTTCTATTTAATCCTTTCACGGATATTTCCGCACACAGATTAATGAATTTTAAAGCCATTATGATCATCTAGTCTGACCTTCTGCATAACACGAGTCATAAAATGTCACCCAGCAATTTTGCATCAAGCCAAATCATCTGTGGTTGAGCTAAAGCTGTCACACCACGGAGCACGACTTTCAGCATATCCAGGGGAGATGAACAGTAGCAAGAACCACAGCTTAGCAAAGACAATTTTTGTGGCAGAGCAGAGTATTAGCCAATTAAAGTTGCTATGGTACCAGAAACGGCAAAAAAGTATAAAATTAACCTTTTGATGTCTTCAAAAAAAGTCGAGTAAGAAGGTTCCTGTGTTTGTTTTTTGGGATGGTCCTTATTTATTAATGTCAGGGGTAAGAAATCTCAGGCACATGCTGTTATCACTATTGCAACAGGATTGCAACCTAATCCTCCAAGTTTTGCTCCAGATTCCGGGAATGTGGGGTGGGAAGGACAATTGCTGTAAGTACGGGGTGAGGCTTTGAGCAGCCTGGTCTCTGGGAAGCAGAGATAGAATGGTTTGGGTTGGAAGAGACATTAAAGCTCGTCTTGTTCCACCCCATGTCATGGGTAGGGACATCTTCCACTGTCCCAGGTTGCTCCAAGCCCCATCCAGCCTGGCCTTGGACACTGCCAGGGATCCAGGGGCAGCCACAGCTGCTCTGGGAAACCTGTGCCAGAGCCTCATCACCCTCACAGGCAATAATTTATTCCCAATATCCAATCTAACCCTGCCCTCTGGCAGTGTGAAGCTATTCCCTGTTGTCCTGTCATCGTGTGCCTTTTTCCAAAGTCCCTGTTTATATTTCGAAGAAGTAGAGCAAATATTACAGTAATTGACCTGGATAAATAATTATTTTCCTTCCTCTGAAGTGCAGAATTACAGTGGTGGGATGGGAGGGAGGGAATATGATGCTCCCCAATGGCCATGGCCAGTCCAGGGGTTTCCATCCTTCACCAGCACACTGCAGCTGCACAGCTCTCTTGATTTTCCATCAAGGCACAAATGGGTTAACTGGGACACTCGTGAAAGTTTTTTAATAATCAGTCCTAGAAGTGGGGTTCAATACCTGTGATGTTGTTTCCTCTGTCTGATTTTTAGAAGTAGACGTGCTTGTAAGTATTTGACAGAGTCAATACTCAATGGAAAATTGGGAACAAAGCAACATTTTCTTGGCTGGAATGTGCTTGCTCTGGTTAAACTCCTGTCAGGAAAGTTTTATCAGGGCCAACATTTTTTTTTTTTTTTCAATTAAAATAAGGATCAGATGATTTTGGTTCATATGAACCAGGGACTCAAATCCTATGTAGATAGTGTCTGAATATCTGGTACCCCAAGGGGTGGGTCTGTTGGGGGAATTATTGAAAATGCCCCTGGGTTTCTCTAAATCAGCTTTTTTTC
>VWZT01017460.1:44517-61742 GCA_013397055.1 Pachycephala philippinensis | reverse complement strand
AAAGGAATTTTGACTTTCTGCCTAGATATATATTTTTTCACTCCTTGCTTGGAAACTTAAAGAAGGGAACAATTAATGAGAACCAATTGCTCAAAAAGACATGGTTTTCAGATCATGTTTGTTTTCATATCTTAAACTAGCTCACTGTTTCTTAACATAGTTTTAATTCATAAGGAAACCCCAAGACAGATTAGAAATGTAGATCAGAGGAGGAAAGATATAACTTTTTTATTTTACTTTTGCCCCCATGTTATTCACTCCTTCCTGGAAGCCTCATTTTTTTTCTTTTTGGCTGCTGTAATACTTTAGTATTTTTATAGTATGCATTATTGTAATTAAAGGGGTGTATATTTTTATGGACAAAAACCCCTTTTCGCTTCCAGTGCCAGAGACTGTTAGTAAGATGCAAATTAAATGCAGGCCTTTGGAATGGCAAAAAATTTTGGTTTGTGCCCCTCCTCCAGCACACTGTTATTTTTTACTAGTCCACCTTTTTCCTTCTTGGGTGCAGTAGGAAACAAAAGGTCTGTGCTGCCTTGAGGAGAGCAGATTGTGCGGGATTTGGGATATTAACAGCAGCTGGAAATGTGATCCCAGATACCTTGACTAATTTTTTAAACTGGAGTGAAAAAACACTGTTTGTTTTGGAAAATACCCCTATATTTAGGTGTTTATCCATCACAAAAGCTGAATTTCCAGGCTGTAAGTTGGTACAGAACTGATCCAGAACTGGGCAGTAGCCCACTGATGGGGTCGGACTGAGAAACACAACCAACCCACAAAACCAGGAGCAATGTTTCTTCTTAAATTGTCTGTTTTCAAATGAAATATTATCTGTTCTGTCCCAAGTTCATGCTTTTCCATCCTGTTTTACCACCCTGGGCACGTTGTGTCTGAGAGGGCCTTTAACGTGTACGATGGGACCATGAGGTATTTGGGCTCTGGAGCCTCTATTTGTAAGCAAACTTGGAGCTCTGCCTTCTGCAAATAGACCCTATTACCCTCTGAAAATGATCTTTCCCTGTAGGATGGACTTTTCCTCTCCTTTCATTCCTGACTGGCTGTACTACATGGGTTTGAATCCCTCTTGACTCTGTTTCCTGAAGTTTGGCTTGACCCTGGGCCATAAGTCTTGTCCAGATGTTAAGTTTGATCCAATCTTTGGTTGTTCTGGCTTTTGCTGCCTGGTTTTAAGCACAGTACATAATTTATCAGGTGTTTCAGTCTAAACTCACCCTAAAGTCTGTGAAAGTACTCTGCAGTTGTTATGTGTGTGTATATTTATACATACACATCTCCCAACACCAACCCCAAAATATTTAGCATGACTTTTGATTTAGAAGAAAAATATAAATTCTAACTGTAAGTCAGAATATCTGTATTATCAAATCAGTCAGTTCCTCTTAGGGGATTACCATTTGAAATTCAAGATAGCAGCTTTTCAGAGTAAATGGTGAATTAGCTACTCTATATTTAAACCCAAAAAAATAATGTGCTAATCTCTAAGTCAAAGACCTTGGATCCCTGACTAAAATTGCTTGTGTTTTTCAAGTTCTACATAAGAAACACGAAGCACAGTGTGTAAAGCACTGCAAGTTTTGCCAAAATATTTTGCATTCATCAGTGTGTAAAACTAACTCTCTGAACTAATTGCTGTCAGAAACTCACTTTATGGAAGTGATCATAATGAGTAATTCTTTGAGTCTAATGGATTTGCTTCAAGAGGGAAGCAAAATGAGCCAACAAAGAAGTATGCAGAGTTTTCCAAGGATTTAAGGTCAAACAAGACACCATCTTTCAGAAGTCTAATGAATGACAAGTAGGAAATCAGAACTTTCAGACAGAGGAAAAGGTCACCCTTTTACTGTAAGTGAGGGTGCTTCCATAAACCAACATTTTTTATTGCATGTGACAGAGTCATTCTGTTATTCCAACACACAGAAATCTGTGTGAAATCAGCATAATTATTGGTGAAATGAAGCTAACAATCTGGAGCGATTTTCATATATTTTCTCAGTCTTATATTTTTAAAATATTCTTTAATTACCTTACAAATAGTGAAACAAATGGCGTCACATGTTACAATGCTGATTGTTGGAGGTACAACCTGGCAGACACAGGTACATTTAATCGTCCATCCTATAGACTCCTCTTCCCCATCCATTGCACTGACAGCTCCAGCCCAGCCCAGTGGCTGATCTCACACAGACCATCAGAGTGCTCACAAAACGGGATGTAGTCTGCCTCTCCCACCATCCTAAAGCATGGCCTAAGATGAGAAGACAGTTCCTTTTTGTGTGGCTGAAAATAGGGACTCAAGGAAGAAGGAGAGTAAAAGGGTAAAATCTGTATTCTTCTGTTGTTGAGAGAAGAGAGATGGAGTTTAGCATGTTTGGGGTGAAGAAATAATCTCTAAGTACAACCCAGTCCACTCAGTCAGTGGAAGGGATACTGAGCAGATTGTTCACATACAGAATTTTTCCAGACTTCATCTTCCTCAAATTTTTAGTCTCCTAAAACCCCACTAAATAATAATAAAAATGCATCTGTAGTAAATTATACTCAATCTAATAACTCTGTCACTGAGCTTGGAAATGCCTAAATTATGGATTTCACTTTCTTGAATAATACAGGTGCTTGTCTTAACCAAACCTAAACAGTCACAAAAATCCCACTATCAGACATTTCGGTGTTCCTACAATCCAGTGCCAAATGTTTGTGTCAAAAGAGAAGCAATTCAAATAAAAATAACAGCAACACTCAAGAATACATGTTTAAAAAACATCCTGCCAAGATATGAAGCAAAAGGTAAAGGAGAACCACATTCACAGCTTTTATATCTGCTCTGATCACCTGTGCTTTTTATTCCTTTTCCCCTCAGGGACCAGGATGTCTTTTCAATCTGCAGAATCCATACAAGATGTGACAAGAAATTCCAACCTACCAAGATGGGGGGAGAGAGAGATGCTGATTTCCATTTCTGAAACATGTATAATATTTGGAGGCTTTATAAAGGATGAATTCAGAGGAGACAGGTCAAAAGGTCCAAACTTCCTCCTCCAGCACTGCCTCATGTATCCTGCACACTTTCACTTTGCCAGACACAACTGTGCATTACTTTGAAGAATTTCCTATCCAGACCACCAGCCTCACACAAATATCTGCTTCTGTGTTGTCTTGAGTTTTCAGTGGTTATATGCCTAGCATTTTCTCACTTTCCTTTGCTGGATCACCTTCAAGAGCCACCCAAATGTTCTAATAAACGAATTATTCACTTTTGCAGCTGTGGATGTCAATGGTGCCCTAGTCTTGAGATCTCTGCTCCCCATGCACATTGATTTTGCCTCTGGTTGGCTGAAATGTGCTACGTCTAGACCAAATTAATGGAATCAGCTAAGAAACATTGAGGGGAAATAAAGTGGCTTGAGATACGCAGAAGGGAAGACTGAGCAAATAATCTTGTTTGGATTTCAGGTCTGCAAAAATAGCAGAACAAAACAGATAACTTCATTTCTGACAGTTAGGAAAGTTCTGTCTGTTCACCTGTGAAAATCTGGTCTTGCCTGACACAGCAGTCCTATTTCTGCATGGCTGGAATTTTGTTGGCACTAATCAAGCTTTTTTGGTGAAATATTTGAACGCAAATGAAGTTTAAAGATACTATAATGTCTCCGGGATGGATCTTTATGATTACAAGCATAAATTTTCCCAAGCATTCCCACATGCTGCAACTTTGTCATGGCTGTTTAAGATGTCTGAAGAGATTTCAAAGTGCAGATATTTTGTAGTTTCTCTGCTCATCTCAAAGAGAAACAATTACAATATGCTCATATTCCTGCCATCTGATTGCTTCTGAAGGGGAGTTGATTTTTCATCAAGAATGTAGGATTTCGGTGGCAATGAGATTTCCTAAACTAAAACAGAACTAAACTAAATCTAAGCAGGAGGCTCCTCCGGGACAGTAAAGCAGAATGTGAGATAGCTGATGAAATCACTGATTTGTTAAGACTTGCAGCCAAAGGTGGAGGCTACCCCTAACAGAGAAGAAGAAATCAGATCATCCTCTTTACTCCTCAGTCCTTGGGGAGGTTCTGGGCTGGACTTTGTTCTCCCCAGCAAGGAGGGGCTGGTGGGGAGTGTGGAGCTCAAGGGCAGCTGGGATGCAGGGACCATGGAATGGTAGAGTTCAGGATCCCTGGGGAAATGAGGAGGGCACACATCAAGGTTCCTGCCCTGGACTTCAGGAGAGCAGGCTTTGGCCTCTTCAGGGAGCTGCTTGCTGGAGTGCTGTGGGATGGAGACCTGGAGGGAAGAGGGGCCCAGGAAGTCAAGGATCATCTCCTCCAAACTCAGGAGCAATGAGTTTCAAGGAACAGGAGGTCAGGCAAAATTGCCAGGAGGCCTGTGTGGATGGACAAAGAGCTTCTGGGTGAACTAAAACACAAGAGGGAAGCCTACAGAGGATGAGGGTAAGGACAGGTAGCCTGGGAGAAATACAGAGACATTGTCCTAGCACCCAGGGATTATGGAAAAGATAAAGGCAAGATAGTACCCTGACAGAACTAAATCTGGCCAGGAATGCCAAGAGAAACAAGAAAAGCTTCTATAGGTATGCCAGTGATAAAAGGGAGAACAGGAAAAATGTGAACCCTCTCTGGAAGGAAATGAGAGACCTGGTTGCCCAGGATATGGAGAAGGCTGAAATACTCAGCAACACTTTTGCCTCAGTCCTCACAAGTCAGTGTTCCAGCCACACTGCCTGGGCCACAGCAGGCAACGATAGGGAGTGGCAGAATGAAGAACCTGCCATTGACAGGGGTTCTAAAACCAGCATCATGTGAGCACCTGTGAGTGCAGGGTTTTGATAATGTCCTCTAATGTTAAATTTTCTCACCTGTTTTAGGAGTTTTAGATCCATCCTCAAGCCTAATGCTGCAGAGCAATGAATTCCACAGGCAGGCTGTGCTGTAGGGTATTTCCTTTATTTGTTTTAAATTTACCTACCATTTACTTTAACATATGAGCCCCAGTTCTCATATTACTGTGGAGTGTAAAGAGAAGGAATGATCAGCTTTTCTTACACTATTCATCATCTTAAATAGGCCAATTAAGCCCATGTAATTATCCTTCTTTCCAAGTTAAATAATCCAAGTCTTTGCAGCTTCTCATATGGAAAGTCCATCATGCCTCTAAACCTTTGAAAATTATATGGTGCTAATTTAAAACACGGCCACTTGTAACATGTGTATCTATGTCTATTTCTACTGACACCATGATTGTCAGCTAATTGAACATGTGTAACACAGAAAACACAGCTCCAGCTGCTTGTTCCCACATCAGCTAGTGAAGGGACATTGGGTTCTGGCGTGCAGTGGCAAGCTGTATGTGCTCAACATGGCCTGTCATGTTTTGAGGGGCTGGGAGCCACAGACACTTAAAATTGTTGGATATATTTTCCTCCCTGATCTCTAGAGAAAAGAGGCTCTTTGACTATGCCCACACTACCCCGTTCCCCCACCAGAGTTTCCCATCAGACTGGTGCAGTCCCAGAGAGAGAAAAATTCGGTTATTGCTGGAGCCCAAATAATGTCGAGGGTCCCCAGCTGAGATCAAGGCTTCATTGTGCTCTCAATGGCATAAACTCGTACTTACAGACAACCCCTGCCCTAAAGGGCTTGTAGTCTAAATAGGAGAGACAAATAAAGGGTGGGAGAGAAAATAAATGTGGAGTGACTTGTGCAGCTGCTGGAACAGCTGCTCTCAGAGAGAGATGGGAACAGGACCCAGTTTGGAGGGTCTTGGGACAGCGTGTTAGCTACTGGGCTGTCCTGCTTTGCATTTTACTGCGGAAAATGACATTTTAACCATCACATCTTGAAAACACCTGGTCAGAGAGAGCCCGGGGGACAGAGAAGTTAAAATACAAACAGTGACTTGGCAGCTCGGCACCCTTGGGCTGTGTCTGCTGCTGCTGTGGACAGAGCCAGCACAATGGTTTTAGAGAGGACCTGATGTGGGAAAGGGCACATTGAACGAAATGTGATGTCTCCTGTGGTTGTAGGTCACTGGTTGATGTTAAACACTCAGGATCCAGGCCACATGAAAGCTTTGGCAAAATTCTGAGCAAACGAGGACTAGTAACTCGTTTAATAACAGAGGCCTTTGACCCAAAATCTCAGGAACATTTAGAGCTGGAACCAGATTTTAGTGTGTCTTTGCACTCCAGTGCAGGGAGCTCTCTGGCCCTGTGCATGGAATCAGCTGCTGCAACATCTTGCAGTTCACATGCAATGCTGACTAATGAAAGGAAAGAGATGAAAGCCTGTAACTGTGGAGCTTTCCCTGCCAGGGACATGCACAGCTGCATCCCCCGTAGTCTTTGCCTGGCAGAATAATGTCTCTGCCAAGAGCTGGTGAAAGCTCTGTGAGCCTGTGCTCTTGTCCACACTCAATACCCAGGTAGTGAATGATTTTTCTCCCTTTGAGCTGTGCCTCCCATGCAGTTTTATGAGCAGTAGTAAAATCTTACTCTTTCAGGCTGCTAAATTTGACTAGATTTCCCAGTTGTGAATGTATTTGCCATCCATGCAAGCAGCATTTCCCTTGTTTTAGCCTACCACAGAGTGCCAGCCCGGAATTTAAGACAGCCGAGCTCCCTGGTATCTCAGGAGGACCTGCTAACACAGGGATCCCTGCTGAGCAGACAAGACCTGCCAGGGTGTTTCCTAGGATTACCTGACCCTCTTCAGTCACTCCTCATTTGAGGTATTTTTCCTGTCTGACTGAATTTCCAAGGGACAGAACAGTGCAAAAGCTGTAGGGTTTGCTGTGATCTCTGCAGAAGGTTCCCTCTTCTGAGACTCTTTTCCCACCCTCTTGCTTGCAGTTACTTCAAGAGACAGACTTCTCCCTCCCATCCTCTTTGAGATGGAAATGACTGATCCAGCTCATACTTGTATTTTTTTTTTCCACAGGTAGCACACTATTCTGCTTGCGTGCACTGCCTGTGCCTCTGCTCCATGCTCTGCACCCCAAACTCCTGCCAGCAAACCTGGTAGCCTCACAGCTTTAGCACTTGCCAGCTCACTGCCAGCGGCACAGGAGGGACGTCTTCCATGCACAGCAGCACATATGAGCAGGTACACAGCCCTTTAAGACAGTGTATTTACAATTACACATATATTTTACAACTCTTAATGCCTATCAGTAGTTACACAGTAGATTTGGGACTCAATTTTCCTCAGGACTCTTGTTACAGTGTTCCAGCTACAACCTTCAATTTTCTCACAGCGTGTTTCCTTCCCGCTCGCTGAATCATTGCTAAAAAATCTCTTATAAATCCTAAATTTTCAGTCTAGGCAAAACCTCTCTAGCACTAGGTCCTGGAAAAAGGGATGAGCAGCTCATGGAGATATCCCTGATGTAACTGTGTGGTTTTTGGGATGCTCTCAAATTATGTTAGTGTGTATGAGGCCCTGGCACAGGGTGCCCAGAGCAGCTGTGGCTGCCCCTGGATCCCTGGAAGTGTCCAAGGCCAGGTGGGACAGGGCTTGGAGCAGCCTGGGATAGTGGAAGGTGTCCCTACCCATAAGTGGGCTGTGGAATGAGGTAATGTTTAAGGTCCCTTCCAACCCAAAACATTTTGTGATTCTATGATTCTTAGTAGCTGGAGCTGCATGAAATTGTGCCAGCCTTGAGAAACATCCTCCTACGGTGGCTTTGTTTCGTTGCTGCCATACCACAGTGCCCTCTCCTAGCAGGGACAATGTGACAGCCCTCAGAGGCCAGCATCCTGCCAACATAGTTGTGAAAACTTCATCGAGCAGCATAGCTGTGTCTACAGCAAGATTTTATTGGCAAAGATACATTGGCTGGGTACATTTGATATTTTTTTTTCACGCTCTTAGCCAAAGAAGCTCTGCCAGCAACATCTCATAGCAAAGACTTCACGGCAAGTAGCCCATTACAAATGCACTCGCAGAGGCATGCAGAATGGTCATTAAAAAAGATGTTCCCCAGCTCTCTGCTAAGTTCTTGTTAGACGCAGATATGTAACAAAGTTAAAAAAAAAATAAAAAAAAAGATAAAAAAAAAAAGGAACCAATCTGCCAGCCGCTTAATGCGAGTCAACAGCTGTCTCCTTGTGCTAGTAGGAACTCCAATCAGAGGTCATGATCTAAATTAATTCTAGCAGCACCCAGTGTTTTCCCCAATGACTATGATTCTTTTGGGTCAATCCTAGGTCACATAAGACTGAAGAAAAACTGCTTTCATTAACTTCTTTCCTTGGGACCAGCTCACTCCAGAGATATTCCTTGCCAGAGTTATGTGACTACTTCACAGAACAAGATATTTTCCCCGAGTTAATCACTTAAAGATTTAATTCTCAGCTTTTAAAAATAGTTCACACCATAACAGAGAGTATTTTCAGGGTTTATCCTCTTCCTCTTTTTAAACTGATTTTCAATTCACTGTTACTCAATGTCGCTTCTGCTATTCATGGAGCACAGCCAAGTGAAACCGGGACCCGCTATGCTGCTGATTTACACTATAGAACCATTATTAGCTGAGTTCTGCATTGGCATTCCAGACATTCCACCATGCAGCTAGTCTCCTGTGTATTTATTCATTCAAAATAATGACAGGGCTGGCGAAAGATGCCGGAGTGACAGCCCTGCGGAGTGAAGAGGTCCTTCACTGAGCCAGGGAATGGGAATGGCAGAGACAACGTGCTCCATCCCCTCCCTGTACCTCCCACACCCTCCTTCAGCCTGCTCTGAGGGCTGTCTGCACCTTGCAGAGTTAAAATCCAGGGCAGAGAATTCACAAGGCCTAGTTAGGCTTTGGTGCAATTTCTGCTCTTGCTGGTGGTGGCTTTTCATCATTCTCAGTCTTTTAAAGGGTTTTGCAGCACAACTGCACTCACCAAATGGCCCCGTTTCTTGAGTCACCAGGGCAAACACACAAGCACGCACAACCCCAAACTATTTAGGACCCTGAAACTACTTTTGAGGAGTGATCTGGGTGGTAATTCACAGTTCTGGACACCTATTGGGGTAGGTCTGAGGTCTCTAAATGGTGCAGTGTCCTGGTTTCAGCTATTTGGCCCAGCACCAGAGCACACTGCTCACCCCTTTCCCTCCCATTCTTTTGCGAGAAGGAAGCTCCATGATAGTTCATTAACGCTATGAAAAATGTACTATTGGAGACAAGCGGGTGTATGGGGAGGCAATTAAAATGTTCCATTGTGCTGAGCGCTGTGCAAACACTGAAACAATGGTCCCCGGAGTGGGGATCTCACCACCGAGACAGACAATAGCAGCCATTCACACCACCTATTAGAGACTATTTGGAGTATCTATTTTAGGTGTGAGTCACAGCCTCAGTTTTCTGTATAGGCCAAGAAATAGTTGCTTCCAGGGAGTGACTCAGAGCACCTAAGTCAGATGGCAAAAAGTCATATGGTAGTAATATCCCCAGCCAGTGTGTCGAGCAAATTAGGGAGAATAACCACCTTTTGCCTAATGGACAGCTCTCCCTAGGCTCCCTCCATTGCCAGCAAGTGGAAAAAGACTTCACAAGACGGTTCACAGCATCCAAATCAAGTTCTCCTTCCTCCTGATGGAAACCATTTCTCTTTACTGACAACAGAGGGGGAGTCTGGGGATAGTAAGTTCATTAGGCTAAAATAACCTCTTGTAACACCCTTGTAGCTAGCAGGAAAAACAGCATGCAGCTGCCTAACTTTGTCAGGCTGCCCACTAAATCTATTAATGGATATAAATTGGCCAAAAAAGATTGGGAAAAAAGGCAGAGAATCCGTTTGCGGGAAAAAGGACATCTTTCCACGTCTCAGTAAACACACTCAGGAACCATAATGAAAAACATGCAGCATTTCCATAAATTTGACATCTCCTCTCAGACACCTCTGAGATTTACATTTAGAGCAGGACACTGAGAAATACAAACACCATAGTGCTGGGCTGTTTAAGCACAGACTTTTAAGTCTGTGCCTTTGGTCTGCCTGTGGGGCACGTATCCATGCAGAGGGCTTCCCAAGCTGCGTGCTGATCCCTGCCATCCCAGGTCACACACCTTGGAGGAAGGCAGTGCCCCTTGCCTGCCGTGGTGAGAAGTGGCTACCAAAAAGGGGCTTGGGGCTGCAGAAACCATCTCTCAACACTCAAGGGCAGCTTGCACCTCACAGCGGGGATTTCTTCCGTGCTGTCCCCAACACTGGTCTAACAGCACCTACTTATTTCCTACCGGCTTTAGTCAACTGGTGCCTGTGAAGCACACAGAGGCCCTCAGATTAAACGTGCTAATGGGAGAGCAAAGTGGCATAAAAGCTCTGCCTCCCTCCCTCTCCACGCTGTGCCGGGATGCTGCTCCACCATGACCTTCTACGGTGATGCTGTGGCAGCCTATTTCTTCACGGGGGCATTTGGGCTGACAATGCGAAGCTCCTTTTCCCACATAATTGAAAGGAATTTCTGATTATGCACAGGGATGTCAGCAGTGCGAGGAGCTTGGACGCCTTCCAGCCGCAGCCGGATCCAATGATAGTGCTGCGATTTCTCCTTTTTTGGCACTCTACTTGTGAACTTTCTGCTCCCTTCTGGGAGTGATTCCTCAAGATAATATGCTGCTGCTCCAGCTTCTCTCTGATGGCCTAGATTTATAGCTTCTGCAAGGCAAGAGAGGGGAAGGAGTGTGGGAGAGACAGGGAGGATGAAAGCAGAAAGGGAAATTATTTTTTTGTTGGGGTTTTATTATTTTGGTCCCACTCTGCTACAGTGACTGTCTCTGGGCTTTGCACAAAAATAGTCTGTCCTTTCCATCTCTGTAATGCTCTTTACTGCCTGCAGTGAAAGGTTGAAAGTACACACGAGTTTTTCTGGCCTCTCTTTAGTCCAGCCCCTGTGAATATGTGGCATGAGGTGAGCACTACATTTATCTCTGACCTTTTCACCATCTCCTGCATCTGTTAACTGAAAAGAGAGGAAGATGTCCCCAGCCTCCTCTCCCACAGAGCAGATGGTACTGGTGACTTGATTTACTTTATCTCTATCAGTCCCAGCTTGCCTCAAATCTTTCTGAATGTCTAATTTATCTAAAGCCTTCATTGCTCTAGCTACACTGGGGAAAAACAAAACAACAGCCCCAAAAACCCCAGCCACTGATTTTCAGGGAGAAATATTTCAAAATTCCAGATGCTGTGCTCAGAAATTTAGTAACACCATAATTAACTAGGACAAAAATTTCTCTCTTTGGATGTGCTAATCAGCTGAATATCCTCTTTCCCCAGTGACTTCAGATTGTTGAAGATGTTTCCATAACATCAGAACTGTATTATCCGAGTATTTTAACCCTCTCTCACAGCATTTCCAGGAAGGTGGGGCAGTGCTGCCATCCCTGTTTTACAGGTGGGAAATGAGGAACTGAGACATGGAACTTAGATAAGAAAGACCAGGTGAGTTACCCTTTGAATACACCTCTTCCTCCTTAGTGTTCATAAAGGTAGATCACTGATGTTTTATAGGATTACATCCATAATACTGCATGGTTGCAGCTGGCTGAGATCAATCCCACTCTTTGAGACTCAGCAAGGTCACCCAGGAAGAGTGCAAAAAAGCTGTGAAATCAGCCTTTGCATTTTACAAAAAAAAGTGAATAATTTGTGAATGATATGTGCACCTCCTTATGAGGTGCTAGCTCCTGAAATCACAGGCTGACACACTAGTTTCGGTTGGGAGGGACATTAAATATGTTGAAATGGAATTGCCAGGAAAGGCAGGGGGGTGCTGAGCACCTCCTGGAGTTCGTCTTGGGCTGTGTTTCAGCTTTGAGGTCTTCCTGACTGCCCTGGGGACACCAGGGCAGTTCTGTGGTTCTCATTGTGACTTTAGCTATTGGGCTTTTCAGTTCTTCAGGTTGCACCTAAAAATGGGAAATAGTGCTGACAGAGCTGCCAGTGCTCAGCTCCACATTTCCCATCATCTTAGATAGCCAAATTGCCAGTGTTGAATACTCAGTTCCAGAGGCTGGGGCTCAAATCCTCCCTCTCCGAAGAGGATACATCAGGAGAATGGGAATTGCAACTTAACTTGTTCTTGTTTGTCTCTTGCTGGTTGGATGTGTGGGAGTCTTAAACTTCCCCTCACTATAAGATTTTTAAGTCTCAGGTAACCTGGTTGTGGGTGCTGAGACCCAAGGAAAAACTTTTGCATATGGAAGGATGTAAAATCAAATGGTGATGGGGGACTAGGCACAGGGCTTTCTTACGAGGGCCACAGGAAAGTATCCTGAAGGTCAGGACCAGAGAATGTTTGCACAACTCTTTCTTGATGCCTAGAGTATTTCAGCATAAAACCACATGTCCTGGCAACAAGACACCCTAATTAAGCACCACTGAGAATCAGATTGGACTTGCATTGGAAGCAGAATTGAAATTGAGGCCACTTGGTGCTCCCTGAGCCTGTGTCCTTGGGCAGAGGCTGTGATTGAAATGACCTTACATACAATCAGGCACAGGAGTCAAACTCCTCCTCGGAGAGGATTGGTCTGGGTTGATGGGAAGCCTTTTGCTTCCTCTCAGAAATCAGAGTCACAAAGACATACTGAGTGGCTGAGGAAATTATATTTTATTCAACTTATCAGCATGTGAAAGATAACGGGAATGAGCTGCAGTCACAATCTCTTCTGCGATGGCAGCTGCGAGGGGGGGAGCAGAAATAATGCAGCAGGGCAGGAATTCGGGACTGCTGGCGGGTCCTGAGCTGCCACAGAGCTCCTGCACGGCCTGGAAAGGATCTCAGGGCTATGTGCAGGGGGCACAGCAGCTCCCCTGGCAAACACACAGCAAAGAGACATTCAGAATAAGCATCCCTCAGCACTGCCAGGCAGTCCAGTGAATGTGGCAGCCACAGTTCTGGGGTCAGGCAAATCACTGAGCAGGCACAGCTCGTACTGAGCGTTGTGATGGGCTGGCTCTGCTGGGCTGCAGGAGTCAGGCAGGTGGGCAGAGATGTCAGTCCTAATTTCCTACTATTTTCTGGAGCTGGGAAGCCATAGAAGTCACAGAATCATCACAGAATGGTTTGGGTGGGAAGGGACTTTAAAGACCACCTCATTTCACCTCCACTGCCATGGGCAGGGACAACTTCCACTGTCCCAGGCTGCTCCAAGCCCTGTCCAACCTGGCCTTGGACACTTCCAGGGATCCAGGGGCAGCCACAGCTTCTCTGGGCACCCTGTGCCAGGGCCTCCCCACCCTCACAGCCAGGAATTCCTTCCCAATATCCCACCTATCCCTGCCCTCTGGCAGTGTGAAACTATTTCCCCTTGTCCTACAGCTACATGTCCTTGCCCAAAGTCCCTCTCCAAGGGAACCTGTCCTTAAGTCTGGTTCGTTTTGTGCTCAAGGTGCTTTTGTGCATGAATGTAGGAAAAAGACAGGAAAGCTGACTTGGCCATGGAGCCATACAACACTTCCAGCTGCAACAATGCCTTTGCCATCCATGGATATTCCCACTTCTCCCCGTGAGTGAGAAGGAGAGACCACCCACCTGAAGTGGTAAAAACAAGAGTTAGGCTCGAACTTAGTGTGGTCTGAGACAAAATATTTACTAGCTTGGTAGTAACTTTGTACTGGCAAGTAATACCAATAAAAAGCGTGTTTGATGTATTCAAAACTTATTGGTGTACACATTAAAACATGTGGTGGAATCTGGGGGCATAATAAAACAGCTGCTTTAGTTAAAGCCAGAAGAAGAGTGTCTGGTGGTCACGCTGAAGAAGAAGATGGGAGCAGAGCAAGTACCCTTTTCAACTCCTTTAACTCCTTCACTGCTGAAGCACAGCCACAAAAAGGGTGTTTTTATGTAAAGCTGCAAGGCCCCTGAGCTAAATGGGCTTCCCAACAACACAATTTTCCTCCACTGCCCTCCAGACATGAACCTTCCCCCTCCTCCCCTCCACAGAACAACATTTTCACTGCTATTTTATCATCAGGCCTAATTTGATTTAACAAGCCTGGCCTAGATAAATCAAGTGGTTACAGATTAGGAAGTCCTTGTGCTTACAAGGCCAGTGCTCATAAAATTGAATGCATCGTGCAACTTATAAACAGGAAAAGATAAGCACAGTTTTATGTACTCCACTCGGCTGCAGATTTCATGCCAGTCCATCTCCCTGGGAAAAGGAAGATGAAGGCTGTATCCTCTTTGCAGTCTGTGCAGGGCATTGTTGATGTTCATGCTCCTTCTGTTCTACTTTTAACACCTTTTTTCCCTCCTTGGCACTTTGATACACCTCTGGGACATCTCTGAAAAATGTGTTCAAGTATTTTTTTTTTTTTTCCCCCCTATGTAAGGGACTCCTCTAGTTATTTGTATGTTTGAAAAGGAAAAACTTCTTGATGTACAGATTAAGAGAACAGGGTTGAAGATTTTCCTTATATGTATGTTTTTATGGATTTGGAGTAAACAGCATTCATAACCAGGAAGCTCAGAGCTGTCCTAGAGAAAGGTGGTGGAAGTGAGCATAAATAAAAATTTTCTTGCTGTCAAAGTGAGCAAGGCCCTCATTGAAATAATACGAAATAGAATCATAGAGTCATTAAGATTGGAGAAGACCCCCTAGGATCATTGAGTCTAACCATTAACCCAGCACTGCTAGATCCACCACTAAACCACGTTTCCTAAGCACCACACCTACATGTTTTTTGAACACTTTCAGGGAGGGTGATTCCAAATAAGAACTGTGCTTCTCCATTTAATCTGCTTTGGTAGAAATGGAATGTACTCATTATCCCACATGAAAAGTTGATTGAAGTCCTTAGGGATTCTGGTGCTGGATTTGGTACATGAGCCCAGGGATGCTGCCTTCCTTCACTTAGGAGCTCGTTCAGCTGTCTGATAAACATCACCTCTCCAGATCAGCCTAAACACAGCACTCTGCCTTCCCCTAGCAGGAATCATCTCTGGCAGGCCAGTGTTAGATGGAGTAGCCTGGGGGTTCTTTATATTTAGCATCAAAGCAGGGCAAAACAAATGCAATTACAGTCCAATAATGAAATTTGTATCTGTTGTAAATGTCCTTAGTTACGTAGCAGAAAATCCAGATACAGATGAGCTAAAAACAGATCCAAGGCGAGTGGTGAGGGAAAGCTGAAACTTCTTTGCAAAGAGATAGTGAACAGTATATAAGCATCACAAAATGTTTACTTTTTTTGTTTAAGCTGCCGAGTAAAAATAACTTTCCATTTATCCAGTGAGTGACTGTACAGGATGAGACCAACTGGGAAGCTGCCCTAAGCCTCGAGCTATGCCATGTTTTTGAGTTCAGAGCAGGGAAAGCAGCTCTTCGGGGCTGTGCCTTGGATTAATGGCCAATGAAGACTCCTTGTAGAGACTGAATGCAAGGCAACTCTTCATTTTACCAAGACAAGGTTTATCCAAACTCCGAAGAGCAGTAGGAGGTGATGAAGTGACTTTACTCCTTCTTAGAAAGCAGCGTGCACTTGTTGGCATTTCCTGACCCACCTTTGGAAATCAGCTCTCAGCCTTTTGTCAGAGTCTCAGAGCAAGAGTCCAAGGAGCTGTGAACAGGTTATCCTGCTTCCTAATTATTAGTGTGCAGTGGGCAAACAGAAAATTAACAATAAATTCAGTCAGAACTGCAAGAAAATTAATTATATTTTAATGTTTTATGACTCTCCTCTTGTTGGGATCAGGACAGGTGATGTTTCCTTGGGGGATTTCATGCACCATCCACATTTTTGTATCTTAATGACACTAATTTTAATATACTCTCTCTGCTGTGCAGTGGAAAATATTTTAATTTAACGACCAGACTTCTGTTCCTTTTCTTTTACTGAGTAATGCTGCAGTTTCAGGGCTCCTTGCAGCAGGACGTGTGAATGAATATAAGTGAAGAGATTAATATGAATAACCAGAACCAGACTGCCAGACTGAATATACATCTTTTGCTAGCTAAAAAAAAATATAAAAGGCCCTTGAACAAAACTCATCTGAGATGCAACCCCATTCAAGACTCTGAACTTTTCCCTAGATGAGACACAACATGAAGGAAGACTGCTGAGTCCCCTGGTGAGAAAATGTCGAGGGTCTTTATTCTGGTCTTGTGGTTCTGCAGACTGCCTGAATCACAAGGTCATGGCATGGCAAGATATCTCGTTATATCTTCTTTAAACTGGCTAAACACATTTTAAATAACGCAGTCCACAAATGAAAAAGTATTTTCCACAGAGGTGGGTAGCATCATCTCAGGTCTCTGAAGATTGAGGTTTACTGCTTGCTAATGCCACTTGCCAAGGACACATTTTATTGCCTTTGTGTTACTGTATGTCAGTCAGGAATAAATCTCTGTAGAGCTTCTATCTCGCTCTTCAGCCACACGTAACCTCATTTATATTCAACAAACTTTTCTTCCCTTCTCTCTCCTGTGCCTCCCGCCCCCTCTTCCTTCAGAGAAGGCATTTCAATGAGTCTGTGCAGGCACAATTTAGGACTGAAATGAAGATCTCTATTCAGAGGCTGAACAAATTCTCACCAGCTTCCTTAGACCTAGGGCTAAGCTCTTCAGTTCCCTTCACCCCTTTTGTCTGCAGGTTTTTTGGGGCCAGACTGCCAAGTTCAAGCGAGGCTCCGATCTCTCCTCTTTCACAGGCCTCCTGATTAGTGGCTTTCTTTTTCCAAGACTATAGATACAATTATTAGAAATTCCTTTTTTTGTGAACACATTGAATGAAGGTATGAATGGAGATGGTAAGACGAAGAAAGTGAGAAGCTTAATATAACTTTGGCTTCTGTAGTTAATTAGATTTGGATGGCTTCAGAGGAGCAGCTGTAATTTTTTTTTTTTTAATTGAAGTTACATAAAGGACTATTCAGTGTATTTTGGGTGGGGAGGGGAGACTGTATAAAAATAAAGAAGCTGAGAGATGGGTTTTGGAAATACACCCTCTCCCCCTCTTCCTTTTTTGGGAAACAGTTGTGGGAAGAGAAGAAAGAGAAAAAAAGAAAAAAATGTCCCACCACCAAAGGGGATAACAGAATCACTGGCACTGCTGCTAATACCCTGTGTCTGAGACACAGTATGCAGGATGCATATTCAAACAGGAACATTTCTCTCCTTTTTTTTTTTTTTTTTCAGAGGGAATCTGAAATGCAAAAGTCTGAAATGTATTCCTTTGCACATCC
>VWZT01017335.1:5736-40085 GCA_013397055.1 Pachycephala philippinensis | reverse complement strand
CATCCAGGGTTTGCATCCCAAAAAGTCACCCCCAGCAGCGCCCAGAGCCCGGGGTTTGTGGGGGCACAGCAGAGTTCCGTTTGTCTCCTTCGCTCCGGGGCTCCCCCCAGCCCCAGCCCCTGGTGGCTCAGGATGGGCTGCACTGGAAATTCACCGAGGTTTTGCCTCTCTCACAAAACCATAAATAAATCATTCCCAGATTGCAGACAGTTACGGGTGAGCCCTTTGCCAATGCAGAGCTCAGGGATTTGAAAGTAACTGCTGAGTCCAGTAATAAATTTGAGAGGGAGAAGTCGCTGACCTCTGGAGCAGAATTCAACTCCTACATCTGTTGGATTCCGTTCCGAGGTTTTCTTTGCCTGGAAAGTCTGCAGGATGGAAAAGCTTTGCTCAGCTGCAGAGCGAGGGATGGAGCTGAGGAGCAGCTGCCCTCCTGCAGACAGAGACTGGAAATAAGGAGACATTTATCCACGAGTCCTCCAAAGCAGGAGCAGTGTCGTTGTCGGTGCTGTCGGAGGGCAATGAAGGACTCAGAGACACGAGTGTGGTCAGCAGAAAGGAATGATTTCATTAATAAAGGACGGGTTTTTATGTGTTTAGTTCTTTTAGTGTTTACCTAAATGGCAAGAGGTGTTGGACCTCTAACTAACTACCTACCAGAGCGATTGGTCAATCCACACATCATTCATTTCTCTAGTCGGTACCACAACAATTCTAATTATATTCACAGGTGCAAGATTAGCAAAGTCTGTTTACAGAAAACTTTATCCTGTTTTGCGTAGTTTCACATGAGAAAGAACAGAGCTCTCACAAACTGCTGCTGAGAGCTGAAAATTTCTCTGCAGAAGCTTTTCAGCATCCACAGAGCAGCTTCCCCGTGCGTGGTTCCGGGCTGCAGGCACGCTGCTGACCCGTGCAGGCCGCCTCAGAAAAATAAACTTGTGGTCTGGAAAAGTGCCAGATCTCCTTCCCAGGCTGCCCCAGCAGAGCCCTTGGCTGTTGTGCTCGGAGACACTTCCATACATCACTCCCTGTCCTTCATTAGGGCTGCAGAACCTCGTCATCAGCCCCTCATTTGGGGAAATTTGCAGGAAAACGCCACGTTTAGGCTACGAGCAAGAGAAGAACTTTTTTTTTTTCCCCTCTGTTCTTTTTATTGGTGACTTTCCAATGCGAGCTCCCAGTGAGTGCCTGCTCATCTGGAACACATCAGGCTGCTGAGGAGCTCAGCCCCACGGGGGAAAGCTTCCCAAAAAGGCCCTGCTGGAGTCACTCACTCACAGAAATCCCTCCAAAAAGTCCTTTTGGCTAAATACCATCCCCTAAACTAAAGCTGTACTCGTCCCACACCACCCTATATTTGGAATCAGGGAGCCATGAAACAAGGAATTTCTTTCCCTTTCTTTTATGGGCTCAGCTTGAGCTTTTAATACAGAGTTTGGCTTCTCAGTGAATCTCGGGGCAGCTCAGATCCTCTTGGAAGGGGCCCACCTGTGATGCAAAGGATAATTTTATATTTGGGGTGGAGGGGAGAGGAATAGGAAAAAAACAAATGTAAATTAGTTTTATTGAGATTCCTGCTTCTTACAGCTTTTACAGGAGATCATTTGCAGTCAGCCAAGACAAAAGTTTGGGGTCTAAAGAATAAAGGACAGCTTTAGGATGCATTAATGCACCTTGCAAAGCACTTAGGATGTCCTGGGGCCTCTGATGGAGTCAGGTATTGATCCGGAACTGACACACAGCAACCACACTGTTCTTGCATTAGGGGGCAGCTGTTAAGTTTGGGTTGTGAATCCTCCTTTTCAGACAATTTAGGATTTGTCTCCTTCCGGCGAAATCACCGAAGAGCTCGTCTAGAAAAGCACAGCCTGACTAAGCAAATGTTCTCCTGCTGTGAGGGCAGCATCCACAACAAATTCGGGGGGAAAAAAAATACAATAATCACAAGCAAAGCAAACTCCAGGGTCTCTGCAAAAGCTGTTTTCTAATGAAACATCATCCCCTCAGGAAATGAATTTGTATGCTTAATTGGTTCAGAGAAATAATCTTCAGCACGATCCCTTAAGGACTTTGCCTTAATCTTCTTTTATTATCCCGTGCTCGCTGGCAGGACCTGGAACAGTTCCTGCCGAATTTTGGGATCGGCGTGCAGCAGAATTCCAGTTCTTTTGGGATCAAAGCAGCCCCGAGAAACCTGTGGGATCGTTCTGTTTGTCCTTCCGAGGGGAAGGAGGAATCCTTGATTCCTGGCCGTGCTCCATCCCCTGCGGGAGCTGGCGCTGGCTCAGCCCAGGTCTGTCAGAGCCCGGCTCCAGCTGGGAGCAGCTGCCAAAGCTCCCGTGCCCTCTTCTCCCCGTGCCAGGAGGTGCCAGGCTGCCGATGGCATCATCCCAGCCGGAGCTCCCAGGGAATTTTGGACTGGAAACCACAGGGAACCTTCGCTCTGCTGGATTTGCCTCCTTTCGTTGTCGCTGCCAAGGAGGTGAAGATGACAGAGCCCACACTACCACGGGTTTTGTCCAAAGTAAGAGAGTTTAATGGAAGATTGAACAACTTTTATATGTTAATACACAAAAGTGTGTTGAATGGCATAAAATGATTGGTCACTCAGACACCCACCCCTTGGGGTGATTGCTCCAGCTCTGAGACATCCGTTTCTGGATGTTTTTCTGGCTGAAGCCGCAACAGTCCTTGAGAAGTAGGTGCAGGTGCAGAGATTTACAAAACTATAACATTGTTTTAAATTCTTCACATGAGAAAGAGAATCTTCACAAAGTACTGCAAGGGCTAAGGAAATGCCCAGCCTGAGGCCTTTTTTCATACCCATACTCCCCCTGTGGATAAACCCCGTGCTGGGGAAATTGGGATCCCAGTTTGGCTGGGAGCTGTCCCAGGGGTGATCATAGGGACCAGATCATTCCTGAGGGGCTGATCCCTTCCTTTCCTGGGATCCTGGAGCTTAGATCCTGTCAGAGGAGCCTCTCTTCTGAGTTCTGGCTTTTCCCAGCTCTTACAGGATGAGCTTTGCTTTGGGAATTGCTGGAAACGGTGAGACAAAAGCAGATTTTGGTGCAAACTCCACACAATTCTTTCTGAATGGCTGCAGGTTATCACCAGAGCAGCTCCCTCCTCCTCAGATCCAGGGGTTCTTATTTAGGCTCAGCTTTGTCTTATTCCCTTCTCCAGAACACAACCCCACTGCACCTGAGTCAGAACAGCAAGCCTGGCTTTGATTAAATCATATAAAAGCAAAAAGCTTTTATTTTTTAGTATTTTTAGGGGATTGTTCGTAGCCCACGAATGATATGAGAAACAAAATATTGACTTTTTCTATTTTGTAAAATTGAACAGAGACATGTAAGATAACTACATAAATTGTCATTATTAACATCTTTTAAAACTGATCTGCTCGAGAGCGAGGTGAAGTCCCAGTGACCCCCTTTATCCCGGGAGATTGGGTGATGCTCACGAGGGAATAAAACTCAGGCTGGGAAAAGTGACTGGAAAAAGCTGTTCCTTGGGTTTCTGCTGGGCTGCAGTGACAGCAATGTTTGCATCCCAAAAAGCCACGCACGTCAGAGCAGTGACAGCAGGGGCTGCTGAGCGTGGAGGAATCACTGCTGTTTGTGACACTGAACACCAGGTTTGACAGAGCTGGAGGTTCCTGGAGTTCCTCAAGTGGTTATATCACATTTCAGCTCTTTAAAAAAAGGTGGAAAAGGGAGGAGAGAGACAGAAGTTGGTTCCAGCTCCCAGAACACGCCAGAGAATCCCAGACCGTGCAGGACACATCTCGTCTGCACTGCAGCTGGCCTCTTCCTCCTATTTATAGGTCAAGAAAATAACATTTTTGAATCCAGGAGCTGAGGCAGTTGCCAGGGGAAACTCGATATTCTGGAGGGAAAATTCTTCTTACGTTTGCAAAACTTGGGGGTTTCTGTAAGAAATAAATGTAAACCAAATGTGACATGAGGGGGAGGAGGGGGAAAGAGTGGGTGGGGAAATGGGAGGATGAAGTGGAAAGCCGGCTCAGGGTTCGGTGTGGAGTCCTGGAGTCAGTTTTATCCCTCTCCATGGGGAATTGGCTGCCCTGAGCTCACAGAACTGGGAGCTCTGTGTGGGGCAGGGGCTGTGCTGGGCTGGTTTTGTGTGGCACAGGAATGATAAAATAACATCGAGGCCGAGAGAAGGGGCTGTTCCAGGTCAGGGTTCTCCAGCTGTGCCGAGCTCCTGAACACGCAGAGCTCACTGACACCCAGCTCTGCAGGGAGGGGAGCTCAGAGCTGCTCCAGAGCCTGAATAACCCAGCAGCCAAATCCAGGGGTGCTGAGCTCACCCTGTTCCTCACGTGCAGCTCTGGTCCTGCAATCCCGCTCAGGAGATGCTCAGGAAATGCTGAAACTGCTCTTTGTGACATCACCGCTTTGGGGTTTGGGGTTTTTTGATTTCCAAACAGGAGAAAATGGATTTTTGAGGAAGAGCTGATGAGAAGCAGGCGATGCTGTACACCCACACACAGCACACAGGGAAAGGAGCTGCTCTGGGCAGGGAAAGGAGTGGAAAATCCATCTAAAGACACAACAATTTGCTCCTCTCTCTTCTCAAACCCAGTGCCAGCACTACCAAGGGAGAAGTGATGCCTTCAGCGGGCACTAGGGGCTGGAGCAGCCCCCGAGGCTGTGATGCCCGGGGTTTGTGGCACCAGGGGCAGCCCAGGGGCGGCTCTGCAGGACCAAAACCCGGCCAGAGCTGCTCTGCGAGCCCGGGGCTGGCACGGCCTCTCCGCAGGGCACCGCGGGATTTTCCATTCTCTCACACCCCCATCGATCTCCCCCGGCTCTGCTGCCGGCCTCAGGGGATGGATTGATCGGGAGCATGGGGATGGGANTGGATACAAAAAAAGGCCTCAAGCTGGGAATATCCTTAGCCCTTGCAGTACTTTGTGAAGATTCTCTTTCTCATGTGAAGAATTTTAAACAATGTTATAGTTTTGTAAATCTCTGCACCTGCACCTACTTCTCAAGGACTGTTGTGGCTTCAACCAGAAAAACATCCAGAAACGGATGTCTCAGAGCTGGAGCAATCACCCCAAGGGGTGGGTGTCCCAGTGACCAATCATTTTATGCCATTCAACACACTTTCGTGTATTAACATATAAAAGTTGTTCAATCTTCCATTAAACTCTCTTACTTTGGACAAATTCGTGGTAGCGTGGGCTCTGTCAACTTCACCTCCTTGGCAGCACCAGCGACAGGGATGGGATGGGGATGGCTCTGTGCTGTGCCCCAGCCCTGCTCACAGGGATGGTGAGCTGTCCCCTGCCACTGTGACCTCCCTCGGCTCTGACAGGAGCTGAGTGTCTGGGCACATCAATTCTGGCAGCTTTGTGGGACACAACATCCCAGCAGCTGCTGCTGCAGCCTCAGCTGCTCCTCTGACGCGGGAGATGCTGAGGTTGCTCCCGTTTCACCATGCACTCTGATTAAACGCTCTCCTCCCTGCTGGAATGGATGTGTTGTAGGAATTTGTGTCAGTTCTGACGTTCCCCATGCCCACACGGGGGGTGAAGTGCCTTCGGTGTCAAAACATCCTGTTGTGATGTTTGCAGAGCGCTCGGAGGGGCTCCTTTCGGGAGGCTGTCTCAAAATGGGATTTGTTTTCTCAACATCGCAATCATCTGAAGGATTTTGACAGCCTGGAGATTGTTGTGGTTGATTTTGAAAACTTTTTTGCTGCCTTCATGCACAGAAACGTGAAGGTTTTAATTGCTGCCTTTCTAAAGAAAGGGAAAATTGGCCTCCCCCACCTCCTTCCCCTCCCGTCTGCAGGTAAATGCATCAAAAAACATTTCTTGCTTAAAATTTGTTTGCTGTCCTCTCCTGCTAACGATATTTCTCTCCCCACGTCTCACACCATTTATGTGAACAGATTAATCTCTGGAGCTCCCAAGATGCAAAAAAATAAATAAAAATTTGACAGCTGGGAAGGCAAGAGATTAAAGGGGAGATTTTGGTACCTAAAGCCAGGTAAGGATGGGATGTTGTTTGTGAGGCACCAAGGTCACAGAGATTGCATCTTCAGGCACCGAAATAGCTCTGAAATCTGCCTGTGGCTGGCACAAAAATCTACAATGAGGCTGAAAGCAGATCTGTCAAAAAACCTTCAGAGGTGGAACCGTGTCTGCTCATGGCAGCTGCAGGAAATATTTCCCCCATGGAGCTGCAGTGGAGTCAGGAGAGCCAGGAGCAGAGCCTGGCATGTCTGGAGCTTCTTCTCAGGGCTCCAAACCCCCACTGCCTTGGCACACGTCGTCAGAGGCGTTCGATGACACTGATAAATATTTGCAATATGAAATCACAGCTTGAACCCTTCACTTGCTCCATCAACTGAGCTCAAATCGTCCAATGTTTAGGAAAATCGACTTTAAGTCACATTTTGGAGGCCAGCACCCCAGATTCCCTGGATGATTGTGATGAAGTGACAGCTCTGAAGCAGGGGGACATTAATTTGTCCCCAAATGTGACACAGGCCGTGCCCAAGGTCAGCTCTTGCTGCCCAGAGCTCAGCCCTGATTCTGCAGAACTCCTTTATGGAGGGAACAGCAAAAGCTTGCTGGAGAAGGAGACTGTAAAACAATAGCTGAAAATAATAAAAAAATCCCATAAAGTTTCAGTGTTTCTGATACAACAGCGACTTTAAAAAACGATTGGCTGCTTGTGGGCACGGAGAAATTAATGCCGGGTTTTAAGTGAGAAATACGGGCTGGGTGATCCTGCCCCATAAACATTTCGGCTGGGCACGGGGAGCCCATCAATTCTGGTGGTTCTTCACGCCACAGAGCAGCCAAGCAATTGCTGGAGCCGTGTATGATGGGATCTGATGGTGGGGGATAATTCCTGCCCATCGATCGGGGCCGGCACCGCGGTGATTTACAGCCAGAGCTGGGACAGGAGCTCGCTGCTCTGCTCCAAGGGCCAGTGTGGGTATGGAAAAAGCCTCAGGCTGGGAATTTCTTTAGCCCTCACAGTACTTTGTGAAGATTCTCTTTCTCATGTGAAGAATTTAAAACAAGGTTATAGTTTTGTAAATCTCTGCACCTGCACCTACTTCTCAAGGACTGTTGTGGCTTCAACCAGAAAAACATCCAGAAACGGATGTCTCAGAGCTGGAGCAATCACCCCAAGGGGTGGGTGTCCGAGGGACCAATCATTTTATGCCATTCAACACACTTTCGCCTATTAACACATAAAAGTTGTTCAATCCTTCATTAAAGCTCTCTTACTTCGGACAAATTCGTGGGTATGTGGACTTTGTCAACTTTACCTCCTTGGCAGCAACAGCGACAGGCCAGTTCAGTTTATGTGCTGTGCCATGTTTGGAGTTAATAGATTTGGAATTATACTTGTTCCTACTGAGGCAAGTTCACCTCGAGGGGCTGAGCAGAGGAGGTGGCACAGCTGGCACAGCTGGCACAGCTGGCAGCCGCCTCAGCAGTGGTGTTTGCATCACTTGGGGGTGACTCGTTGGCAGCAGAACCATCAAAGCGACTTCTGATCACAGCAAAAAATGAGTTAAAAAGTGGCTACAGCTCGAGGGCGTAAATCAGAGCTCCCAATCGATGGGGTTGTACTGAGCTGTGCTGGGGAGGGCCCGGATCAGGGATCTGGGGACAGAGGGGTTAAATATTGCCTTGCTGTGATAGAGGGGTGAAACACAGAGGCAGTGCCTGCTGCCCGGTGTCCAGGGGAGCCAGGGGGCCGAAAACAAAGCTGAAAGGTGGCACAGAAATCAGAGCTAGTGCCATGTCACAGCCAGTGCCACTTCATGAAGGAGGAATGAGCAAATTGTCCTGCCACAGAGAGAGGAGGGAGCGTTCCAGTCTGTGTTTGTGCAGGGAGAGGCTTCCCCTGCTCCACTTCCACGGAGCTCCCGGGCGGCACAGTGAGCAAAAAATAACTCGGAGCAGCTTGTGAAAGCCTCCTCCGAAAGGGGAGGAATGTTTTCCTCCGTGCTGTCAAGTTGTAAGCACATCTCGGGAGGGGAATGGCTGTGTTTTGGCACTCGGAGGGGTCAGGCTGCCTTCGGGTGGCACCGTTCACACCTCAGCCCCAGGCAGACGGAGCATTTGGAGGAGCAGCACCATTTATTACCGGCTGGGAGGATGTGAGGAACATTTGGGTTTAACCTCTCCACCAGCAGGTGTTTTAAAATAGTCCTGGCAAGCTGTTCCTGCCTGGGAGCAGAGCGCTGGGGGAGCTGGGGCTGGGCTGGGGTTTCTAGGGGCTGTTGTAGGGCAGGGCGAGGCTCCAGGTGAGCTTCCTGGGCAGGTGAGGTTCCAGGCAGGGTGTCCCTGGGTGTTCTGAGACATTTCTGCCACAGAAAGGAGAGGAATTAGGAGGTGGAGCTGGGGTTTAATCTGAAGAAACAGGGTTGCCCCTGTGGAGCCCAGCAGGTGGGATGGCTTCACAGCTTGAACCCTTCACTTGCTCCATCAACTGAGCTCAAATCGTCCAATGTTTAGGAAAATCGACTTTAAGTCACATTTTGGAGGCCAGCACCCCGGGTTCCCTGCATGATCCACACTAGGTCGTGCTGAAGTGACAGCTCTGAGGCAGGGGGACATTAATTTGTCCCCAAATGTGGCACAGGCTGTGCCCAGAGCTCAGCCCTCAGCCCTGAAATGGGGTTGCCCCTGTGGAGCCCAGCAGGTGGGACAGCAGCACCTGAGCTCCCCCGTGGCTGGGTTTGATCCCATTTCTCTGACCTCCCCTGGGGCTGGGTTTGATCCCATTTCTCTGAGCTCCCCCATGGCTGGTTTTGATCCCATTTTTCTGCAGAAGAGGGGCTGCAGGTGGGAATGCACCAATATTTCCCCTAAGAACTCCTATATTTGCCCTACAGAGCTCTGTCACCATTTGGAAACAACATTGCAAGAGCAAAAATGTTCCTTTTTTTGGAGGTGTGAACACAACAACGAAAGGCAGAGGCTGTAAGGAGGCCTGGGTGTGAATTCATCATTAACACACCCCGGTGAAATGAGATTTTCTGGCTCTTCCTCACCTGAGGAAGTGCAGGGAAATCTGGGGATAAAAGCCACTGGAGATCAGCACATCCCACCACAACACAAACAGGTGGAGCAGCAAAAATATTAATCCTAAAGGATGAAAACATGGAAAAAGCTGCTCCTTTCCAGACAGGTAAAAGCCAAGTGCAGGTAATTCCTCGCAGGCCACAGAAAGAAGGGAAATTGTAAAGAATTCAGCTGGAAAAATCCAGCTCCCTCCTGGCAGCATCCCTGCAGCAGGAGCAGCCAGAGGAGGGTCTGGAATGCAGATGGTGTTGAGCTTCTGAATGGGAATTTTAGGGAGCAGACAGGATTTTTCCCAGGTCACACTTTCTGGCTGTAAATGAGGGTTTCCCTCTTTCAAGGGTCTCCTTTCAACGTGTCTCACTCCCTCTTATTTTCTGGAAGAGAAATTTTCATTGGAGGCCGCTGCTGGAAAACCCAGCAGACTGGGGGCTTGCACAAATGTCATTTATTTCCCTTTATGCAGAAAATAACAGAACTGCTGTGGGGAGCTGGGTCCCATTACTCAGCTCTCTGCGTGGTGCTGGACTTGATTTAAGTGGCAGAACCCTTAATTAGGGCTCTAAACAGGCTCCTAATGGAGCAGCCGGGGGAGAAACATTTGTCTGATCAAAGCAAACAGAATTGGATTCCTTTCCCTGAGGGAGCAGGGGGGGAAACGGGGATGAGAGAGGGAAGACACCGAGTCCAGCAGGACACAGCTGGATTCTTCCTCTGGTGACCTCTGTGGCTTTGAAAACATCTGCCTCGTCAGCTACAGCGAGAAGCTGCAAGTGGGGTCTGGAGAAGAAAGGGAAAAGCTGCACCCAGCCTGGGCTCCTGATCCCCACAAGGGTGAAAAAAGGATTATTCCAGAGTCAGGAATAACCTAAACAGCAGGAAGCTGTGGAAGAACTCAGATGGAAATCTGAGGGATAAATTATCCTGCATCCTGGCCACTCACAGAGGCCAAACTCTGCGGTGTTCCAAGCTTCTGCTTGAAAAGGCTTTCTGAAAAGGAATATTTTAATGCAACCTGTGAAGCTTCAGTATTGGCTCTGCATAATAATCCCATCCCAAAGATCCCATCCCAGAGATCCCATCCTAAGGATCCCATCCATGAGGCTCCCTCCTCCTGCTCCCCATCCCTCCCTGCACTCGGATGCACAAACACAGCTCCAATTTCCCTGCCTTTGGAACACAAACGGTGCCAATTAGCCAATGTTTTGCGGGGAAAACAGAAAGTCAAAATATTCCTGCAGATCCACATATGGCCAGATCCTTGCTTGGTGTCAACGCTTGCAGCTCTGCTGATTTTTTTGGAGCTGGGCCACGCTTTCTGCCTGCTCTGCCTCGGTGGAATTGAGCTGATTTTGGCTTTTCTGAGATACAGATCGGGGCCATTGTTGTACAAATGCCTGCAGAAATGGGGAGTGTGGGTGTCATTCTGGTCCCATGCTGGAGCATTCCCCATTCCCCCAAACCCCACGGAGCAGAGGGAGCAGCTCTGCCTCGCCCTGTGCATTTTGGGACCAATAATGCTCATTTTCAAATTGAATTTAACATATGCCTGAAAGTTGCCCGCTTGCCCCCAGCCAGAAAATTGCAGTTGGCAGCTCTGGCTCCTGGCAGGGCTGGACTCAGAGTGGACTCTCTGTGAGGATCCAAATGGGAGGCCTGGAATGTGAGTTGTGCCCAAATATTTGGTGTTTAATTGCGACAGAGGTCGGGGAAGTGCAGAGGGAGGAAATTCTGCTCCATATTTACTGGGAAATGAGAAATCGCCGTCAAAAATGTGCCACGACTGGATAAAAATAGGAGTTTAACAGAAGATTAAATCCGTGGAAGCCGAGATTTAAATGCAGCAAACTTTAAACCTCCCCATGTCAATTAAAATATAAAATAAAACACCTTTCCACAAAAAGAACCCTCTCAAGGCAGCACAATTTACACAGAGCTCGTGCTGGGCCATGAAGTGGAAGTGCTCCTGCCTGGTTTGTCAATTGGAGGAGTAAATGGAGTTGAACACTAACAGAACTCTCCGAAGGGCATTTCAAATCCAGGAGAGGAGGGGAAATGGAACAGAAACCCAGAAACAGCAGGACAAACAGTGAAAATCCAGTGAAGCTTGAGCAGCCACACGGTGAGAGGGGATCCTTGGGAAAAACCCCCAAATATTGAAAATAAGAACGCTGGTGACCTGTTTCTAGGAAGTTCTCCACACCAAAATTCGTATTCTCTCGTGAGCTGAGTGAGCCCCTTGTGCTTTCCTGGAGCCACTAAATTCAAGGGGAATTAAAAACCCTGGAAGGTGAATTTTGCTCTCTCTCAGGAGGTCCCTTGGATGTGTGACGGCTTCCAAAGTCTGAAATAAATGTGCCCTTTGGAAATCAAAAATTACCCTCTCTCTGTAGAGTTCATCATGAGCTATCTCCCATAATTAATCAACTTTTTATTTTATCCTTGTGTAGGGGCACGATCTGGAAACTGCTTGGAGAAAAGCAGCGTTGCATGAGGGGAAAAAAGGAGTAAATCATAAATCCATGTGGATTCCTGAGTGCAGGGAACCCAGGCATGGCTCCTGCCAATGCATGAATGCACCGTTTGTAATGGGAAATAAAACCCCTTGTTAAAAACAAAAAATGAATGTACGAGGCATTGAAAACTCGGGTTTTTGTGAAGTCCCACTCTGCCATTATTTGGGAAGCCCAAAAATGAGGTTGCACACAATGTGTCATTTATGGGGACGGTTTTTCCTGACGGTGCAGTTTGGGATGGGGGAAAATAACGTGGGAATGAGAGGCAGAGGCAGCTTGGAGAGGGGGAAAGGAGACAAACACCCCTCGCTCCTCATCCCTCTGGGGAACAGGGCACAGCAACGCCTCTTTTTGCCCAAAACCTGTGCCTGCACACTGAAAACTTTGGGGCTATAAATCTGATAAAAGTCTGTGCTATAATTTTATATCCCAGGTAGGGCAGAAAATGAAGTTATTTTTACTCCAAAAGCCTCTGCCCAAGTCTTTGTGTGGGCACAGCTCCTGGGCTGCTGCAGCTGCTCCCCGGGGTCAGAGAGGCATCAAAAGCGTGGCCCTCATCACTGATGCTCTTTAATTACGTGCCCCTGTTCTGTCCCTGAGGCTGGAAATAAATATTTTTCCGTGCCTGGCGAGGCTAAACATAGCCTTGTGCTCCATTCCCAGCTGATTCCCATTCCCATCTCCCCTTCAGCGCTGCTCTGCTCTTTCATCTGCCTGGGAACACCCAGCCCTTTGGATTTCGGGTGGCTGTGATGGGGAGGTTCTCTGGTGTTGGAAGGACATTCCTTCCATCCTTCCCTCCCTCTGGCTCCATTTCCCAGGGGATCACAGCAGTGCCCCAGGGCACTCTGGACAAGTGGGGTGGTTTGGGTGACACAGGAAGGTGTTGGTGACATCCAGGGCATGGCATGTGTGGGAAAAACCTGAACATTGAACTGTTGAATTGTTCTTCTCCTCTTCTCTTCTCTTCTCTTCTCTTCTCTTCTCTTCTCTTCTCTTCTCTTCTCTTCTCTTCTCTTCTCTTCTCTTCTCTTCTCTTCTCTTCTCTTCTCTTCTCTTCTNCCGGTGTGTCCCCGGTGTGTCCCCGGTGTGTGCCTGGTGTGCCCCCGATGTGCCCCCGGTGTGTCCCTGGTGTGTCCCTGGTGTCCCTTCCTGTGCCAGCTGTCCCTGTGCCACCCCTCGGCCCCCACGCTGCCCAGCTGGGCCCTTGTCCTGTGCCCCACCCGCTGCTTTGTTCTCCTGGAAGCACATTTTATTTATGGAGGGTGTTAAAAGGTATTAAATCCCTGCAGGGGCTCAGCTCCAGCTCCAGGAGAGGGGAGATGAGGAATTTCCATCTGCTGCCGGTGGATGCAGGGCAGGCCAAAGGAGGGCTGCCTTTGGAACCTCTGCAGAGCTGGGGCTCGGTTTTACAGGATAAAAGCCAGGGCTGGGTCGGTTTCAGGGCAGCACAGGAGCGAGGGGAGCTTACAGCAGCGTTTAAGCTTTTGACCTGCATTTACATTTTAACATCTCTCACTCTCTGCAGGATTCATTCACGGGCTGGAGCGGGAATCAGGAAACTGCCCAGAAATGCAGAATTTCCCCTGCTGCCTGGGAAGCAGCAGAGCACGAACTGCAGGAGCAGTGCCGAGGCTGGAACACAAATACCCTGGGCCACTATTTATTCCCGGAGTTGGGAATGTGGCTGCCCCATCCCTGGGAGGGCTCGGAGCCACCTGGGACAGCGGGAGGTGACGGGACCGGAGCATCCCCTGGGTGAGGAGAGGCTGAGGAGGCTGAGCCTGCAAAGAGAGGGCTCAGGGGCTGCTGAGCCAGGGTTTAGTGCTGTTCCCAGCGTGGGATTCCCTCCAGCCTCGGCTTCTCCCCCACAGCAGCGAGTTTGCACGCGTTCTGTCACAGTATTTCGGATTTTTGATGGACGTGAAAGGCTCAGCAGGGCTGGAGGATGGTGGCACCGGGGCTGGAGCCCTCCCTCCCTCTCTACCTGCTCACTTGGGTGTTTCCATCCCTCCTCGGCTCTGTTCGCAGGCAGGAGTGACTCCGAGGCGTTTTAAATCACATTTTAACTGGTTTAAATTGCCCAAGCCCAGCCTCCTTCCAGCGGCTCCCTCCAGTGGCTGGCTCCAGGAGCTGTTTTCCTGCAAAACCCGTCGTTTTTGGGAACCCTCTGTTTGTAACCGTGGGATAAACATAAAACCCAGGCAAACAGCCCCGATGGTGTCCCGGGCACACCTGGGCACTCGGAATTCCCAAGGTGCAGCTTCCCAGGAAACAAAATCCCCGAGGATCTGAGCTCGGGGAAGCAGCAGGGAGTGGAGTTGTTTAATTGAGCCTCTGTGGGCTGAGATGTGGAGGGGAAAGTGCTGCAAGACAAGAGGATTTCTCACCAGAACGCCCAGATGGAAATATTGATGGGAAATATGAATGGGAAATATGAATGGGAAATATGAATGGGAAATATGAATGGGAAATATTGATGGGAAATATTGATGGGAAATATTGATGGGAAGTATTAATGGGAAATATTAATGGGAAATATTAATGGGAAATATTAATGGGAAATACTAATGGGAAGTATTAATGGGAAGTATTAATGGGATATATCAATGGTAAGTATTAATGGGAAATAGTAACGGGAAGTATTAATGGGAAGTATTAGTGGGAAATATTAATGGGAAATATTGATGGGAAGTATTAATGGGAAATATTGATGGGAAGTACTAATGGGAAGTATTAAGGTAAGTATTAAGGGTAAATATCAATGGGAAGTATTAATGGGAAATATTAATAGGAAATATGAATGGGAAATACGAATAGGAAATATTTCACAAGTTGCTGGTATGAACCCACCTAAATTCCTTTTGCAGCCTGGAGTCCCTTAGGACAGGTGAAAGCTGAATCCAAAAGATATAAACCAGCCCTGGCTTTGCTCCGTGAGGTTCCCAGCATTTCCCAGCTGCAGTTTGGGGCGATGGGGATGATTCCTCAGCTGGAAAACAAGGGCCATTGCTGTAACGTTTCTATTGGAAGAAGGATGCTCTGATCCAGGAGCTGCTCCTTAGGCACAGGAATTGCCAGTGTTGATTCATTTAGCTCAGGCCCGGGCAGGTCAGAATCAGTCATGTCAAAAATCCATCACCTGCACTCAATAAGTGTTTTAAAAGGGAATGAGAGGTGCAGGCTGCAGGAATAAATCACGGCAGAACCGGGCCCTGCTTGGAAACAAACCCATCATTTGCTCTGAAAGGATAAATCTGTTGTTTGCTCCGAACATTTCCGCAATGTTTAACAGGAGGCTTGGCAAGGAGACGAGGCTTGGCTTGGAAAAGCTGTGTCTCGAGCTCAGAAAACTGGGATTGAGGATCAGAGCCCCCCCTTTTCCAGACCTCCAGCCCCCTCTCAGAGGTTTGAATGACACCTTCCATGGGCAAGGCTTGAAATTGGGAAGAAGAGGATTTTCCCCTCCAGCACTGCAGGGAAATGTTGTTTGTATAAAGATCTCAGCCTGATCCCCAAACCCCCTGAATCTCCAGAGTGTCTCACACCAGGATCAGCTCCCAGGGCAGTGGGAATCACCTCTCCTGCTCTCCTTGGAACTGCCAGGAACGGAACCAAGGCGTGATCAGCTGGAAGCACACTCCCAGGCTGACAAAAGCAGTGTGTGCAGAGCCCTCAGGCAGCACGGGGCTGTGAGTTATTGGAGCTGCTCCTGTTTGGCCAGAGTAAATCATCCCAGCCCTGCTGACAGCGCTGCAGCTCTTCCAACCTGCCTCAGCTGGAAATTCAGCCCCTTTTCCTCAGATAAACACAAGGGGGGAAATTCACCCCCTTTTCCTGGGCTGAACACAGCAGTGTGGAGCCTCTGGGGGGAAATTCACCCCCTTTTCCTCAGCTGAACACAACAGTGTGGAGCCTCCAGGGGGAAATTCAGCCCCTTTTCCTGGGCTGAACACAACAGTGTGGAGCTTCCTGGGGAAAAAGCATTGGAGACAGGGCTGCAGTGAGAATTGGGCTGAGGCAGGAGCATTGAGAGTAAAGGGTGACAGCTGAGACAGGGATTTCAGGGATGGTGCCACAGCTGCCATCAGCGCTCCATACACAGATTTTGCTTTATTCAGGGTATTTGAGCGAGGAAAAGAGAGCAGAACAAACACTAAGAGAGCAAACTCTTCTTCCAAGAGTTAAACTTGCAGAGCAGCAGCTCGCTGGGGAGCTGTGCCCCGGCTCAGCTGAGCCTTGTGGTCAGGTGGAGATTTCACACGGATTCAATCAGCGGGCTCTGGCAAGAAGCATTTCCCACCTCAGCATCCCTGGCAGCCCAGGGAGAGGCCAGGAGCTCCAATGTTCCCAATTTCACAGTGGCTGAGTGCACCAGCAGAGACAGCTCTGCCAGGGCTCGTGCTTCCCTTTCCATCCAGTCCAACCACAGGGAAAATTTGGGAATAAACAGCACCTGCAATGACAAGAGAAAGATTCTGTCTCATACCTCACGCCCCGCTCACCTCCAGCCTCACTTTTTCATTCTGAGGGATATTTCTTTTGCCTCGCTGCTGCCAAGTTTCTGTTTTTAAGCAGCTCTCCCATTTCATCAATGAAAAATGAATCACGGAGCTGAGTCAGCCCAGAGCTCAGGCAGCTGATTTTGGGATCAGCCAGGAATCAAAGTGCCTGAAGGAGCAGCTCCACACGTCCCGTGTTTGCCATGGGATTCAGAGATCTCAGCGGTGATGTGGGACCCTTCCTTGGAGTGGAGAGAGCAGATCCCATCCCGAGGGAGCCCAGCCCTCACACCTGAGGACAAACCCTTGCAAAGACTCGTAGGATTTGTGGGAAGTTCCCCAGCCCCTGATTTGCAGCAGGAATTGGGTCCTGGCTTTGTTTTGCAGAAGTTGCTGGTGAATCACGTGGAGTTGCTGGCACGGGGAGGACGAGCTGGCACAGATCCCTCTGGGGATAAAGAGGGGTTTTGTTGAGTGTGAGTGGCTCCTGGTTTCACTGAGCTCTGAGCCATTCCAGCAGCAGCAAATGGCCAGGCAATTCTGATGGAATTCCTTCCAGAGCTGAGCCCTGGGAAGGCAGAGCAGGTGCCTCTGACAGGTGCTCAGGGGGTTAAACACTCGGGTGCAGAGGGTGTGGAGGGGAGCACCACGATCCTCACTGGGATATCCCTGAGGATGTTCAGGTAACCTGAATTCTGCCTTGGTTCTGTGTTTGGGAATAATCAGGAGCATTTCTCTCCCACTTTTGGACAGGGAATGAAACTCTGAGCAGTGGAGGAAGCGAAAACTGAAACCTTGGTTATCCCAAAATACAAACCACCAGCTGGGAACCACGGGGCTCAAACCTTTGTCCAGAAGCTCTGAATTCCTGCCCTTCATCCCCAGGGTTGTCACTCGTGATAAAGTGACCAATATGAGGCAGCACAGACAGCAGGGCACGGGTGGCACTCCCAGCTGGAGCCAAAGCTGAGTGATGAGCAGGGAAATGTTCTGATTGGGGCTCTTCGACCCTCAGAGCTCAGCCCAGATATTAAACAGGAACGTGCTGGTTGCTCTAGGCCAGGAAAGAGATATGGAGGAGATGCTCTGAACACGGTGCCTCATTTATCAAAGGGACAAAAGCATGGGCTGCCTTGTCAGGGAGCTCTCCCCTGGGCCCAGGGAACAGGAGCTGGATTGATATTCTGGCCATGGAGCAGGGAAGGCACCAACTCTGCAGCCTCGGTGCAGAAAAAGAGCCCCAAAAACTGTGGGGAGCTGAGCCATCCCTTCCCCTCTCCTGGCCAGGGGCTTCCCTCTCCATCTGTGGAGCTGGAGGGGTTTGGGTTGCATGTCCTGGTGATAATCCAGCGAGGCAGGCACAGGGAGTGTCACAGGGAGCAAAAGGAGGAGGAAACGTTTAGGAGAGCTCAGAGCTGTGGGTTCTGGCTGTGGGAGGGTGGCACAAGGAAGGAGTTCAGGTTTTCACAGCTTGTGGATCTCTGGGGGGTTCCTTCCCTATCCAAAGAGCCCAGACAGCAGCTGGGGAAGGCAACAAACTCTGAACAAAGTGAATCCTGCACCTTCCCTCTGTTCGTTAAACTCTCACCCTGGTGATTACAGAATTAACCTGGACAGAGCTCAGAATGTTCTCGTGCCAGGTCAGCATCAGCCTCGATTTTTGGAAAGGACACACAGCCCAATCCCTCCCACCCACACGGGCCAGGACCTGCAGCACTGGCACCCTGGGGGCAAACTCAGGGTGGTTCTTTCTCTTGTTCTCCACAGGGGAGCTTCAGGCACAATCCTCATATTTGGTCTTGATGAAATGAAATCTGATGTTTCTTCCTGGGGTGGTTTAAATGAGTCTGTGCTGCTTTTGAGCACCTGGTTATGGCTGGACACCTTTCATCTTTCCCCAGGGATTTCCCATTTTCTGGGGTCTGGGGGCAGGGAATGGCAGACTGCAGGAGCCCTGACCCTGGGACACTGCTCCCATCCCCAGGCAGGCACCAAAGCCAGCAGGGAAGGATATTTGCTTTAATGCTGCCCTTCGAGTATTTAAGGAATCTTTTAGGCAGCTTTGCAATTTTAAAAGGTTTTCAGTGATGCAAACACCTTCCCCTCTTGCCTGAACTCTCTGCTGGGGCTGCAGCATGCTCAGAGCCATCTTAGCCTGACCTGATTTGGAATGGAAGAGCTTTTCAATCCCAAAATACACAGAGAAAAGCCCCGATCGTGGCTGAATGATGCAGAGTCCCAGGTGGATCCCTGTCCCCAGGCTCAGCCTCTCTCCCCAAGGCTGGCTGCTGTGTGCTGGGCTGTTTGGATGCTGCTGTTGGATGATGCAAACCCTTGCTGGCACACATCCCTGCCCTCCCCAGGGACCAATTTGTGTGGCCTCAGCCCCAAAGCACTGCTTCATCCAGCCAGGGGAGGCATTAACTGGGAGCAGGAGGCACCTGGAGCACCTGGAGCTGCGGGGAGGGCAGGGACAGGGCAGGGACAGCGATGCCACTGCGAGGTCACTCCCACTTCTGAAATGTCAGAAGGCAAAAAAACCCAACAAAAAAACCCCCAAACCAAACCTGGAAAAGCCGTGTTTGTGTCCTGCCATTTGTCACAACCCTCCTGGCAGAGAAGCTGTATAAAAGGTGAGTCTTCCAGGAGAGTTCCTGGGAAAGGAGAGGGGTGAACACGACCAGAGCATCCGTGGGGAGCAGGAATATGCAGATGATTTGTGGGATTTAAACCTGCTCCTTTTGCAGAGCCTTTCATCCCGTGCCTGCAGCTGCAGTGCCACCGGCTCCAGGGCTTGGTCCAGCCAGCCCTGCCCGTGTCTCCCTTCAAAGATCCTCCTGGAGCAGAGTTTGTGTTTACAGCAGCGAGATGAAAAGCCAGGGGTAGTTTTCATCTCTGCTCTGCCCCTCAGTAGCATCGTTAATTGGGGCTCCAGCCCTAAATAATCCCCCTAATCTGTCAGATCACAGATTACCGACATGAAAGCAGAGCCTGGAGCTCCCCAGAAGCAAATCAATGCCTGGGCTAGAGGACTCCACAATTAAAGGCAGGGAAAGCCGGGCCCAGGGGGTCAGGGAGGGACTGATGGTGCTGTCAGAAAGGTCCTGACTGAAAATGGGCAGTTCCTGTGATGTTTTGGGGTTTTCCCCTCGTGGCAGAAGGCAGGATGTTTTCTCTCGCAGCAGCAGATCCGTGGGGCCACAAGTTCAGGGCAGGAGAGGCTTCCCAAAGCTTTCTGGCTCCTTTTCTGCCCGCATCCCTGTCCGTGTGTTTCAGCACTCTGCTCTAGGTGATTATCACTTGTTTGGTGATTAACAAGTTTGCTGAAGTTACCCGGGTGCCAGGAAAGCTGCTGGTGTTCTAGGGAGGGAGGTGACACCAGGTGGGAATTCCTCTTCTCCTCACACCCATAACTATTAAAAAAATATTATAAATCCCTCTGTCTTCATCCATAGACCTTCAGGACCCCCAAAGGATCAATTAATGTGCTTCATTTTTCCTCAAGGAACAGATCAGGTTTGACTTCTTCCCTCAGAAAGAAGTGCTTCAAACCCTCCCAATCTGCTGATTTGTGGTACCTTGGAAGATGCTGCATGAAAAGAACTTTGCTGTGCTTTCAAGGTGCTTCAGGTTATCCTGACAGGGTTTTTGGCACTTTTAAGCTGATGTTCAAGGTGTCTTGTTTGAAATTGGTGTTGCTCTCCCCTGATGCAGTTGAGGGGGGTTAACACTGTGGGATCTGTTTGGGTGTGGGATCTGCTCCTGGACACAGCAGGAGACAGAGTCTGACTCTCCTCGGGGACCTGCAGGTGCCTTGGAGCGTTCCTGCTGCAGGGATCCCCTCCCAACGCTCTCCTGGGTCCCTTTCCCCGCAGATTTCTCTCTCAGACTCTCAGAACCTTGCCTGCCTTTAAGGCTGAAATGATTGCAGCCTTCACCCTTCTCACCTTCTGTATCCTCCTCCTCTTCCTTTCATTTCTTTGGCAATAACTGGGCAATGAGAGCCGTGAATCCCCGTTCCCCTCCTCGTTCCCTGCCCCTCTCCTGTTCCAGAGGTGCTGGGCTGGCTGCCCTCAGTCCCTGTCACTGTTATTAAACATTTCACCTCCCTGAAAGCCCTGACAAGAACCTCATTTCAAAGGCCTTTCAAACACTCTTTAGCCCAGATAAGGCTTGAAGGGTGAGGAGGCAACAAAAAGCAGCTAATCCACTTAACTGCCAGGGGAAACGTCACCAGCCAAAAGAGCAAGTGGGTTTTTGGGATGACTTCTCCCCAGTCAGATCCCGGGGATTTCCAGCAGCTGCACAATCCTCCCTGCCCGTGTTTTCTGGTAATGAATACTAACGATCCTTCACTTCGATTTTAATTGCCTGCCCATCAAGCTTTGTTAATCTTCCCCGTTTTCCTTAATCTTCCATCATGTCGCCTTTTTTTTCCCCGTGTTTCTTCTGTGTTGACAAGGCATTTAAACATTTCGCCGAGCAGAAAAAGAAATAAGGGAAGGAAAGAAAGAAAGGAAGAACGAGAGAAAAAGAAATCATCCCCTTTGCATCCGGAATGCTCGTTTTCCAGATTGGAAAATAAGTGGCTGTGGTGGTATCTAATTAAAACTAATAGGTTAATTAGTGAATATTGAGATCCTCATCCTTCCAAACCAGGAAGGCTGGGGGCTGCTTCAAAGCCAGGGTGTTCCTAATCCAAACAATCCTTGCAGCTCAGAGAGGCTCCCTTCCAGAGGGAATCTACAACAGCATTTTAGGAGGAATTTCACCACGGGTTTAATTTGAGTTTTGCTGAATGAGGAAGGTTTTGACCAGAATCGTTGTTCTGTGGTCCAACTTCTCCTGATGTTTGTTGTTTTTACCCCAGAAGCAGCCTGGAAAGAGCCAGAGAATGAGCTCTCCCTGTGGATTTGCCATTCCAAGGGGCACATGCTGAAGTGTGGCCGGCTCAATTCAGTTTCAACTCAATATAAAACGAGTCAGCACAGGAAAATCCCTCTGAGCTGAGCATCCCTGGCTGTTTCCACATGGGGCTGGCCCCAGCTCTCCCATCCCTGGCCTCGGGAGCTGCACAGTCCATCTGAGGGGTCTCCAGGAGGATTCTCCTGGCCCCAGGAGCTGCAAAGTCCATCTGAGGGGTCTCCAGGAGGATTCTCCTGGCCCCGGGAGCTGCAAAGTCCATCTGAGGGGTCTCCAGGAGGATTCTCCTGGCCCCAGGAGCTGCAAAGTCCATCTGAGGGGTCTCCAGGAGGATTATCTGAGGGGTCTCCAGGAGGATTATCTGAGGGGTCTCCAGGAGGATTCTCCTGGCCCCAGCCCCTGTCTGGGTGTCTCTGGCTCCAAGCCCCTCTGCCCTGAGCTCTCTCTGCTGAGCAGCTCCATCGAGGAGATGCTCCCTGCTGCCTCTCTGCTCACCCAAACGTGCTCAGACACCGAAAATCTGCTCTGCCTTCCCAGGGAGCTGCAGATGTGAGCTGATGTGAGCTGTGCCTCGGCGAGTGAGAGCAGCGAGGGACACGGGCAGGAGAGGAGTAAACAGCGCTCTTCATTTTCGGGAATAAAAATAACTCCACCTGCAAATTGTCCAATTACAGCAATCCCACTCCAAAATCTTAAAATTGAGATCCCGTCGTTCCAAACGCATTTATCCCTTCTTAAAACTCCTCCATGGCAGTCTCAATTACTGAGCCATTTTCGGTGCTTTGACAGGTTTGCTACTGGCAAGAACTGATGTGCAGTTCTGGGTGTCTCATCCACCTGATGGAGCTTTCCAGAGCATCCTCACCTTGCTTTTTCCTACAAAAAACAACGTTATTTAAACAATCTTTTAAGCAAATGGAGTAGATTTTTGCTTGAGGGGGAGGTGGGATGGTGGTGTCAAACCAAGACCCTCTGAAGCCAGCCCAGCCCCTGTCCTCTGCCCAAGGCAAGGGACAAGAATCCTCATTTTGGAGGGATGTGAGAGAACAGATGCTGCATGAGGAGTCTGCTCAGAGCTGCTGGAAGTCAGACGCTGTTTTTAAACAGGACACTAAATACCTCAAAACGTGGGATTGTCTCGGCTCCCTTGCCAGATTTGCCATATTCTGGACTCGCAGCGAGGAGTTCCACGGCTCATTTGCATCTTGTGTGAAAGCAACATTTCCATGCACAGCTTCGACTTTGGAATTCCTTCCCTGTGCCCTTCCAAGAGGAAAGTACCAGAGATTCCTGGGGCTCTCTGCGCTGCTGGCCAAGAGACCTGGGTTTGGAGCCACACAAAATCTCTGGGTTGCTCTGGAGACGGGCATTGAGCAGCAGCAACCGGCAGAAATTAAAGTTACAAATCCCGGCTGCAGCTGCCAAAAAGCCCTTGAAGGGGAAGGATCAAGGGATGGAGAATGTGGGAATCAGTGGGGAAAGGGGTGAGCTCTGCCTTCTCCCATTCCCTGACCTGGAGATGGGTTCGGGAATCACTGAATTGTGTCCCTTGTGCTGCCACTGCTGGGCACCAGCCCTCAGCTCCTGCCCTGTGCTCCTCCTGGGCATGGACAGCGTGGTAATTCCCAGTTTTTAGGTGGGGAAAAGGGAGGCTGGCAGGGCTGGCAGAGGGGGGACAGCACCGAGAGGGGCTGTGGGTGCTGCTGAGGGCTCCAGGGGAGTTTCAGAGCCCCTTCCCACCCTGGCAGCGCAGAAGTGAGATGTGGGAGGCTCCAAACCTCTCAGAGCTGCACATTTAGAATGAGAACTTCGTAATGTTTTTTTTTTTTTTTTCTCTTTTCAGGAAAATCCGAGGGAGTGTTTGTGGCCAAATCCCACCCTCTGTGGAGTCTGCTGTGTCCTGACAGAGCCTGGAGTGATGCTGGCAGGTCTCTGCTCACCGGGGAGCTCCGTGCTGGGAGGGAAGCTCAGCAAAAACCCCAGCACCAGCTCGGGCTCCCCTGGGACAGGAGTTCCGTGGGGAGCAGCGTTGTTTTCACATCTGCTGTGCCCCGAGAGGCCCCCAGGTACCAGGGATGTGTCCCCAGCTGCCACTGCTTGTTGTCACCAGCGGAGCCTTCCTGAAGCCAGGCAGCTGCCGCCTTGATTAAAGCAGCTCTGGGCAGCTCCTTAACGAGGAGTTAAAGCAGCAGCAATTACGAGCTCTTAATCCATCCCAACGTGGGAGTGGAGCAGGGTTTGCTCTCAAAAATAGTGCTGCAAACTGGGCCACAAGGCAGGGAAAGGAGAATCCTGGGAAGAGCAAGGAGTCAAAGTGGGTGATGGGGATGTGGAGGGAGCAGAGAGGGGAGCGAGGCTCAGCAGGAACAGCTGCCTTGGATTTTCAGCTGCTGTGGGTCAGCAGAGTGCAGAGAATGAGCTGTAATCATCTATCAATCTATAAATGACATTTATCAAGCTGAAAAACTGCCAGGATCTGTGATGCTGCTGAAGAAAGGGTTCAATATTCACAGTAAAGATGTAGAATTTACTCTTTGTGTCTCTTCACTCCCCAATTTTTGGCAGCCCAGTTTCTCTGCTGCCCTCCCACCTTTCTATTATGAATACAAAGAAAATCTGAAGTCACCCATGGACAGGATCCTGGTGTTCCCCAGGGAATGATGTCTGATGGCAGCTGGGAGCTTTCACCAGGCTCTGAAGGCAGGAAGAATGATTCACTCTGCAGTTTGTCCAGCTTCTCCTCAGGACTGACAAACGCAGGCACAGGTGAATCTGTCACACTTCAAACACAGCCAATCCCTCAGCAGGGACCCGGCTCTAAGCCGCCAGCAGAGGAGGAACTTCTCCAGTTTAAAAAGGGAGGGGGGAAACAGGGAAACAGGAGGAAGTGTTCTGTTCACCTGGGGGAAATGTGTGTCCTTCAAAAACGGAGCCAGTGCAGCTTTCACCAGGGAAAATGTGCTCATTCCTGAGAGAAGGAGGAAATTCAGAGCAGTTAAGGATGGTTTTTGTGTTTCAAATATTTAGAAAACCTCTAGAAAGCGTTTGCACTGATATTTAAACCCTCTACCCCAGACATTCCCAATCCTCCTTGGGTTGGGATTTGGCTGCATGGAAATCTTAGTTTGGCATCTGTAAAAGAAGTGTTTCATTTTATCTTGTTGATATGTTATATTTTAACAGAGGAATGCAATCAAATAAAGAGAGATGCAAAGCCAGCTCATATAAAAACTGAATTGATTGGTCTCTGCTGCAGCCACGCTGAGAAGTAAGAGAAGGTCAATGGTCTTAAATCAGGAGGTGCTGTCAGAGACCTCCATCTAATCCCCTAAAAGGAAGAGGCTTCCTCATTTCTGGCTCAATGCAGAAGCCAACCCCCAAATTTAATTCCAGACAGGGCTCAAGCAGTGGCTGTTGGTGCAATTGCAGCCCTAGATATCAAATCTCTTCGGTTTTAATGCCTCAGAGGCCAATTCTGCTTCCTCTGCTGAATAGGAAAGTGAAAAACAAAGGAGGGGGGAGGCCTCATCCTCCCCCAAACCCCCATCAGATGTCAGGTAATAGAGCACCTGCTTTGCTCCCTCTCAAAAGGCAGGGAATAGGCAATTTCACTGCTGGCCCCTACCTGGGCAGGAAGCTGCAGGGTGGAGCTCCAAACCAGAGAAGGTGAGAGCTGAAAAGGTAAAAAGTCACCTTCCTGTTCCACAATTATTCTCCCAAGAGCTGGATGTCAGCAGAGGTCCTGAGCCATGTGCTGCTCGCTCTGCAGCCTGCTCCACTTCAGCTCCTCGTGCTCCACATCACACAAATTACTCCGTGCCACAATTAAATCCCTCCAGTCCCGCTGGGCCCGGGTCACAGCCTCTGCAGGAAAAAGGAAGGGCACTTTGCAGCTCTTCTTTAAAAAACTAAATTACACGGGGAAGTCGTGGCAAATTATTGTCGCTATTATTATTTATTACTTCCCGAACTGATAAGCTGTGCATGATCTGAATGCTCTCAGATCCTCCCTGCGCTCAGAGATGAGCTCTTGCAGGCCAGGAGTCTCTGTGAGGAAGAATACATTAGAAAACGCTGGGTTTATTGCCAGTCCTTTGGTTTTTTTCTCCCCGGATGGGTTCTGGGAGCTTTGCATTTATCACGTGGGGGGAGAGGCAATTAAAACACAGCCGTGGAGAGGTGAGAACTGGTGCTATAAAACACAGCTAAGGAGAAGGGGAGATGGATCTCCCTGCTGCTTCCTCGGGCAGGAGGGGAGGAGGGATGCTCTGTGCTCCTTGGCAGAAAATGGGACACCACTGCCAGCCAGGAGATGGGTGCCTGGGTGCACAGCAAGGATTTGGACCCAGAAAAAGCATTTCCAGTGCAAGGCTCCTCTCTGCCCCTCAGAACTGCCCCAAACTGTCCTGGGGCTGAGTTCCCCGTGCCCATCTCAGCTTGCAGAAGGCAGCTGGGCTGTTTTCCCATGGAAACTCTCTGCCAGATGCAGGAAAATAAACCTTTATCAAATCAGCATCTCCCTGTGGAGACAAAAAACAGCCCAAGCCCCAAAGGTGTGGGGGAGTCATTTGTCAAATATTTGAACCATTTAAGGTGTGGAGGATTAAGTGGGTCACCAGCACAAGGCTGAGCACTCCCTCCTCTCCATCTTCTCCTCGGATCCTCCTGCTGCTGTCAGGGTGTTTGCTGCAAAGCTGGGCACTGCCGAGCCTCTCCCAGCCCAGCAATGCCCAGCCCGGCACCTGCAGCTCCGGGAATGGTGTCTGGAGCTGCTCTGGGAGGGGGCACAGCTGGGGCACACCCATTCCTCTGGGTCCTGGTTATTGATGTGTTTATTCCTTGCAAACAGAGGGCTGCATTCCTTTGGCTCTTTAGAGCAGCAGCGATTTCTCCCCTAGCAGCATTTTCCTCACTCTCAGCCACCTTCCACTCCCCCAGCTCGGGTGTGAGCCCTCCCATCCCACCAGGAGTGTGTGTAAACACCTCTGCTGCCTCTGCAGCTGCCTCCCCACATCAGTACCTGTGCCTTTTCCCTGAGCCCTGCCGGTTTTCCTGCTCCAAAACACAGGAGCTTTTCATCCCCCCGCTGCTGCCTGTCAGGGTTTGAGTTTCATGTTGCTGTTTGTGTTTGGTGTTGCTGTCGCCGTGGCCGCAGCGTTCTCCCCGGGGCTGTCTCTGATCCCATCCCTGGCAGAGGCTCCCCGAGACACAGAGACGCTTCAGCAGGAGCTGTCACTGCCCTGGGAGCACCTGAGAGCACCTGGGAGCACCCAAGAGCACCTGGGAGCACCTGCAGCTCCAGAGGGAGCCTGCTGCACTGCAGCTGTGTGCTCCCAGCCAGGAAAGCAGCTCAGATGTGGCAGGGAAGAGGAGCTTCAGAGCTTGGAGCTTGTTGTGGCAAAAACCACCTCACTGGTGCTCTCAAAGGCTTTTCAAAGGTGTCCTGTGAGGATATCAGGGCGTGCCGAGAGCTTCTGCTGCTTCTTTGGTACCCTGGGGTGGGCAGTGAGCAGGTGACAGCACAAACCCAGAGCTTCTGCTGCTTCTTTGGTACCCTGGGGTGGGCAGTGAGCAGGTGACAGCAGAGCTGGCAGCAGTGGCACTGCCCCCGATGCCCCAGGAGCCCGGGTGGGGATGCTTTGGGTCAGCACTCCCATTCCAGCCCTGCTGCTGGCCTCTGGAAAGCATCCAGCTCCTCTGAGCCTGTTTGTGTGACACAGCCCAGCTCCTTGCAGTGCCTGCCCAGAGCCCGGCCAGGGGCTGTCCCGTGTCCCAGGAACAGGCTCTGCCCTCCCCCAGCTCCGGGGGGCTGTGACATGGGAAAGAGCCCCCGAGCCCCTTTCTCCCCGCCTGGGAACGCGGGCAGGGCCAGCATCCCACTTGACAGCCGGAGAGAACAGGCACAGAAAGGAGGTGGGATTGGCTCCAGGTCACACGGCGGAGCAGCGGCCAGGAACAGGAGCCAGCTCCCACTTCCCTTCCCAGAGCCGTGTCCCCCCTGTCCCCCCTGCTCCCTGCAGATCCCTGCTTTCATCACCAGACCGTGTTTGTTTGCACTGCACTCCCCACCCACACGCCATCGGATCCTCTCTGCCCTGCTGGCCCAGGTGGGTGGACAGCGAGCAGAAAATTGTCTCTTTGCCCCGAGCCTTCTCCAAGCTTCCTGCTTGAGAGTTTTGTGACCCCTTGTCCCACTCAGCCTCCCTGCTCCTGGGGGAAAGGAGAGCTGCAGAGCTCCGAGCTGGCAGACAGGACACGCAGGGCACTGTCTGAAGGAGACAGAGTGAGAAGGGACTGAGATGTGCACGGTGCTGACGGGAGGCAGGGAGGGAAACAAGCCCTGCTCCCAGCAGGAGGATGCATCCCTGTGTCACTGTAATTCAGCGTGATGGCTGCTGGAAAGGCCCTGCACTCCTCTGGCCCACGTTTGAACTCTGGTGAGGAGGAGCTGACAGGCTCCCTGCACCTCTTGCTGGGCTCTGAGCAGGAGTTTTTTATTTGGAAGTGCAGCACTTTGTGCAAAAAACCTTCCTGCACCCCCAGCAGCGGGGCCAGGAGGGGATTGGGGTTGGTTTTGAGACTTGCAGGGGGAGAAGGTGCCAGAGAACAGAGGACCAGGAACCACAGGCTGCAGCCAGGGCAAGGAAATGATGTTTGGGTGCAGGAGTTTTCCAATAGGTGCTTTGAACAGCCTGCCCAGGGCACTGTGGGGTCCCCATCCCTGGAGGGGTTTAAAGGGATGTGGATGTGGCACTGGGGGACATTGGCAGTGCTGGGAGAACTCCATGATCTTATGGGGTCTGCTCCAATTTAAATGATCCCGTGGTTCCAAAGCATCAGCAGCACTGCACAGGGTGAAACCACAACCAGCAACAGAAACATGGCAGAGCACTGGAGCAGTGAGGAAAGATGCTGCTGGAATTTTCCTGCTTGGCCAAACAAAAGAAGCAGTGGAATTAGCAGAATGTGCTCTCGAATGCCCCTAAATTAATGAATGACAGGTACAGGAACTGCGGGATCACCCTGGAGAGGGGGAGGATGCCCTGGGAGCGCTGCTGTCCCCAGCCTGGGTGCCCTTCCCTGTGGAACAGCCACCCCACAGGCAGCAGACCCCACAGCCTCTGGCACCGGTGCATCCCGATGTGAACAAAGAAAAGCTGGATTTAGCCCAGCTGAGCTGAACTTTAGCTGTGAGACCAGTGCCACATCGCCATGGCAACAGCAGGGCCGTGCTGGGGAGGGCCTGATGCTCTCCAGCCAGCATCCCTGCCGGGTTCAACCATCATTTTCCATGGAATCACAGCATCGCTGAGGCTGGAAAAGCCTCTGAGACCATCAAACCCGAGCTGTGCCCGATGCCCACCTTGTCCCCAGTCCAGAGCTGTGAGTGCCACGTCCAGTCCAGCTCTGAGTGCCACCTCCAGTCCAGCTCTGAGTGCCACCTCCAGTCCAGCTCTGAGTGCCACGTCCAGGCGTTCCTCGGACACCTCCAGGGATGGGCACTCCAAACCTCCCTGGGGATTTTCACCAAACCCAACATTTCCTGTGACAATAAGACGGGATGGAGAGATGGGAAAAGGTCTTTGGAGAGACAGAGGCATTAAGGGAGTCCTGCATCCCCGTCCCTGGAAGATTTGGGCTGGTAAATCCTGATGTAAGCTGGGCTTTGCTTCAGAGGGTGAGGATGGAGCTGCTGTCACCACCCCCGGGTGGTTCTGCCGTGGCAGGAGGAGCAGGAATCGGAGCCAGGGAGGCTTTGAAGCTCCCTCAGAAGAGCGTGGATTCCCCAGGGATGGGCTCCTGCAGGTGTTCCCTTTGTCCCATCAGCTGCCACGCTTTGGAACCAAATGAAAGCCAGGACGTTTTTACAGAGCTCACTTTTATATCCTCTCACTGCCTCATCACAACGCGCCCGACTGGGGATTTAGGCCAAAATTGCCTCTTAACAATAGGAAAGCTCCGTGTTTTCCTGAGAAAACCTCCAATCCTGGTGCTATCAAACCCAGTAAATTGGATTTGTCTCCTGGATGCAAATGCCAGCAACCCGTCGCAGTTAATTGTGAGTTTTCCTCGCAGGCTGCAAGCGATGGAATCTCGCTACAAAAGACATTTCTGATGTAGGGTGCTCTGTAAATATTTATGTTCTTTCAGTGGAGGAATGCCTCGCAATCAGACAAACCACACAAAGGCAAATGAACTCATCAAAAGAAACCACAACTGAAATGCAAACATTATAAAAAAAAGGGGGGGAAAAAAAGCCTCTCTTCTGAGAGAACTCCGAGCCCAGGTGGTGCTGGGGGTTTTCCTCAGGAGAGGATCTTCTTTTTCCGATCTGCAGGTGCTCCCAGATGATGAACAGGATGGGGAATCTGGTCCAGTCCGTGTTAAATCTCAGGATTTAGTGGAATTTCAGTGTTCTGCCAGGCACAAAGGCTGTAATTACTGACCAGGACATAATCACCCCTCACACTCAAACCCTCCAACTTTCACCTGTGTCTTTGGTAAACTTCTCACCTGCTCTGAGCTGAATATTTTGCCTCCTAATCACAGTTTACACCCTTTATTCCTCAACATTTGGTAGCGGCAGGAAGGGAAAGTCTGTGTTTTGTCAGTTAAAGGTTTCTTTATTTCAGCCTTGTTTTTTAACGCTATCAGCTAATCCCCAGCACCAAAACAACGCTGGAACTCTGTCAGGAGTTTGCTGCTGATATCCAGAAATATAATTGCATTTATTTATCTCCCACCTCCAAATTTGAATGGATTTTTTTCCCCTCACAGATAACAGCAAGGACACAACGGGCCACAGATAGGCTGTAAATGTAAAGTCCCAGGTTTCTTCTTTCTTTTGAGCTCCTCTTGGGACAAATACCGGCAGCACAGTGGGACCAGGGTTGCAGGAATGTCACAGGACAGCTGATGGCTGAGCCCAAATCCTGTGCCCCTGCAGGAAACTGGAATCCACCCTGATGGTGCCAATCAGAACCTGCCAGGAGACTTTGGAAATAATGGATTTCCAGGGCAAAACACAAACGACCTTCATCAGAGCACCCTCCTTCCCTCAATTTAGGACCTTTTCCTTACACACGTCTCAGAGCCCATTCCCTGACGGATGAGCCTGTGCTGGGGGGAGTTTGAGTTTGTCAGATCAGAGCTGTGGTGCGATGGATCACTCAATTCCCAGGGAAACGCCAGGGATGCTGTCAGGAGCTCTGGAAATGGGTTTGTGCAGCAAAGCTGGGGGTGTGAGAGCAGGGGGAGGTGAGGGAGCTCCCGGGAGCAGGAGGCAGGAGATGGAGCTGTGGTTTTCCAGGAAGCCAAATCCTGGCACGGCCAATCCTTGGGAACTCCAGGAGCCCCCAGAGCTGGCAAACATGAAAACAAAGCTGTGACGTCCCTGCCGGGCTGGGGTGGGCTGGCTCCAGTGAACCCTGGCTCCAGCCCTTCCTCCAGGAGCATCTCCTCAGGGATTACAGTTCCCAAAGCTGCCGCATCCCAGCCCAAGGCAAGAGCCGAGATCTCAAAGCACCGAGAGAGCAAATGATGAAGGGGATGTGTTTTCCTGCCCGAATTCACCTCCAAGCGCTTCAAACCCTGCACCAGCTGAGGCTGGAACACTCCGGAGGGGCTTGGAAGAACCTTCCTCTCCCAGAGGAGCGGCACGAAATCAGGATCAGGGAAGACAGGGCTCCTCAATTACTGATCAAAGCCGTGGCTGGAGCTCCTGCCCCAAAACCAATCCCTGCTCCCTCCAGCAGGCTCCAGGCAAGGAAGGGAGCTGGGAATAACAACGGGAGTGGAGCTGGGCAGCAGAACCTGCCTCAGCATCCCAGCTGTGACCGGGAATAACAACGGGAATGGCTGCAGAACAGCAGAACAGTGCTTCAGCATCTCAGCAGAGACTGGGAATAACAACGGGAATGGCTGTGGAGGAGCAGAACCTGCCTCAGCATCCCAGCAGAGACTGGGAATAACATCGGGAATGAACCTGCCTCAGCATCTCAGCTGTGACTCTTCCCTCTGCTCAGCCAGGAGAATCCCTTAACCCCTGCACTGTCCGCAGCTCACAAACATCTTCCCTTTCGTTTTCAAGCTGCTTCTGCCATTGCCTTTGCTGCCAGCGAGTTCCAAACCCCAAATGCAAAGATCCAACCCCCGAACCCTCCACCAGAGCACCCCTGACCAGCCCATTCAGGTGTGTGAGAGGCTGAATCCTGGTTATTCCAAAGGGCTTCCAGCCATTCTCCCAGAGAAAGCACCAGTCTGGGGATTCATAGACATGCCAGGGCATAAATCAGCAAAAAACAGAATAAAAAGGGCAAACTGTGGCTCCTAAAAAGGGCAAACTGTGGCTCCTAAAAAGGGCAAACTGTGGCTCCTAAAAAGGGCTCTGCAGCAAGGAGGAAGGGTGGGAAACGGTTTCAGTACCTTCAAGAGAAGATCCCAGCAGCAGCAGAGCATCCTGGCAGCTTCAGTGGCACCCAGAGCTCCACCAAGGCAGGAATTTTTTGTTTGCCCCAAAAACCTCTGAGCTACCCCACATTCAGTGCAGCCCTGAGATTTACCCAGCTCCCAGAGCTGGGTGGGGGATTGCCCCATCCCAACTTAATTCTGGATCCTGGAACAGCAGAAACCTCGGCTGCAGCTGCTTTCAGTAACTTTTTGTGTGTCTGTGGTAAATCTGACAAATTTTCTGCTCTGAGCACCCCCATAATAACACAGCAAAGTTCTGGCTCAGGCAACTGCTTGGAATTGGGTTTTGCTGCCAGGATGCAGCTTGCTTGTAACAAACCCTGGACTTTTCCAAGTTGGCCTCTGTCACTTTCTGCTGAGAGAGCGAAACCTTTCATTTTTAATTCCACTCTGTTTTTTTTTTTTCATTGTTTTTTATTGGTTTCTCTGGAAAATAAGACAACTCAGTCAGGGAATGTTCGAATGGAAATTATTCTCGCAGAACGTCTTGCAGATTTGCAGGAGGTTAAACCAAGGAAAATTGGGAGCCATTATCTTCCCAATGCCAGAAAATGTGTTGCCTGAATTAACGGCTGATTTCAGGAACACACGCAGCAACGCCATACATCAGAAATGAGATGCTGAATTACCAGCAATAGCCCCGTTTTTTATTAAACACTTTGCCTAATTAGTCTGGGAACATTTCACAGGCTGGGGCACAGTGAAGAGCTGCAGAAGGTCACAGCAGAAGGCAGCAGGCGATGGATTAGCGAGCACCAGAACCCAGCAGGGCTCTTCAGCCTCTGAAATCCGACTGCCTGAGCGCCTCAGCCCTGTTCCTTCCACCTGTAAAATAAAAGTGAATAATGGTTATTATGGCGAGGAGACCATGAAAATTGTTCTTTCTGAGGAGGCTTGAGGCTGCCAGTCTGAACTGAGAACCAACTGCCCTGAGTTTGTGTGAATTCACAGCAAAACCACGCTCCATTGGCACCCTGGAGCAGCATAGCACGGTTTGGAAACGCCAAAATTCGAAATTGAGGTGGTTTTTTCTGTGCCTCACCTGCAGTGACCAGGTAGTGCTGGCACAGGAGGCTGGCCTGGAGTATGCTGCGTTTCCATGAGGCTGAGAAGGGTGCAGCTTCCCCAGCAGAAAGCAGAGCTGGGTTTTGCTCCCAGCCCCACATCCCAGTGCCGAGGGCTTGGAATGAGCTGGAGCAGGCAGTTCCAGCAGCTCTGCCATTGCCATCCCCCTGCATCCCGCCCTGTGCTGCTCTGCAGGACGGGCAGAGCGCAGGGAGCAGTGCCAGGGGCTCAGGGGCTGTGCTGGGCACTGAGCTCAGTGTCACCAGTGTGCTGGGGGATTTATCCTGCAGTGGGACAGGAGCCCACACAGCCACCTCCTGCCTCCAGCAATCCCGGGGAATAATAAATCCATCCATTTTTACGGAATAAAGTGGGAATTCTCTCCTGCCACTGGCAGCAGAGGGTTTGGAGCCGTGGGTTGTCACAGGCTGGAGCTCAGAGCAGAAGGAGGGAACCTTTCTCAGCCTGCAGAGATTTTGGTAGCGATGGCACTGCCATCTTTTGCCTCCATGTGTGGCCCTGCTTCCACCCTGACGGAGCACAAACCCCGTGTCCTTCCCTTCCTGAGCCACCACCGTAAATTACTGGCATTAAAGCTCCCGTAATGTTGAACATGATGAGTTTGGTGTTGGTACAATTCCCTTGGCAGGGGCCCAAGGCAGGTAATTACCCTGTGCCTCCCTCCCTCTGCTCGTGGGCAGCGCCTTGAACGCTCCCTGTGTTGCTGCCAGGAGCCCCCAGTGCCCTCCCAAACCACCCAAACACAAACACCACGCCTTTAAGGGTTGTCCCCCTCTCCTTTTATAAAAACATCTTCGATTTGGAGTGACATCTTGGCTCAGAGATCAGTGTTCTAGGGAAGGATGGGCTGGAGCCCTCATCTGGGATTGTTTACGTCCAGCTCTGCCCTGACAAGGGCTCTTTGTGGTGCTGGGGATGGAGGGGGACAGCAGGGAAAATGATGCCTCTATTCGTGGGGAAGCACCAATTTCCAACTGGGATTTTACTCCAAGAAGGCCAGAAACACAAAATTACTGCTCAGCTAAGAAAGCAGAAGCCAGGTCTTGCTGTACAAGAGATTGTTATGCAAAAATCCCCAACTCCTGGGGCTGCATTGCAGAAAAAAATCTGGTGAGTTGTACTTTGAGCTTAAATTCACATGAATCAGATATCAAACTAAAAATCCAGGGACAAATTCCAGAAATTATTGCTAAAAATTATTTTTTTTCCTCATGAAATCGGAAAAGAGTGAGGAAAAAAACCCCCAGCAGTCTCAGGTAACATTGTTGTCCTCTGGCTGATCACAAATGTGATTCTCCCCCAGTTCCAGAGCGGTGCCCAGTGTCAGCTCACCAACCTCACCCCGTGCATCCCGTAAATGAACTGGAAACAAGCTCAGAAACACGAAACACAATCTTCTGCTATTGTATTTTCCTTTTATTTGCTCCATTTGTTCTGTGATTTATATGGAGAGCACAATTTGGAAGATTGCTTTGTGCCAGCAGTGAGACCACACATCCTTTATGCCAAGATGAATTATTTTGCAGCCTTTTCCATGCTGTTAAATCATAAATGGGGGCAATGGGCAGAAGATGAATCCGTGATTAAGCAGGGTTTTCTTTGTCATGTAGATTTCCCAATGTTGAAATATTTTTTGATTACATCATAGAAAGTACTTTAGGGAAAAAAAAAAGTCTTTTCATGTAGAGGCTGAGTGGGACAGGGACAGGCTGGGTCAGGAGCCTGATACTTTATAGTATAGCTATTACTTATTATATAAAT
>VWZT01017196.1:0-13811 GCA_013397055.1 Pachycephala philippinensis | reverse complement strand
TTCCGGCGCCTAGAACTGTGACACGTGGCGGCAGGCTGGATCGGACCAGCAGGGTTGGACACAGGTGACTCAGGCAGGGATGCAGGGTCAAAGCGGCAGTGTGGCGGTCAGGGACACAGGGAGGCAGAACAGGCGTGAGGGCGAGCAAGCACCAGCGAGGGCATGGGAGACAAAAGGGAAGCTAGAAGTAGGGCACAGGACCACCAAGCTCCAGACTCCCCGAGGCAGATAGTTTTATGCCCACTGGCTCCTCCCAAAGTCCGCCTGCTGACAGGAGACCATTGGCCCAGTCCAACCTCCTGCCGCAGTCCATTGGTGGGGACCTTTCGCCATCTGATTGGAGAACCTCTCTGGGGGGTACAGCGTCCGCTGCTGTCTGCTTGTCCTGTGTGAGGGGTTACCAGGTGAAATACCCCCAGAGAGAAGGCTTTCCCCATCTTTTCCTAGCTGCCTCCTGTAAGTGGCATGTGTTCACCCCCTCCCCCACTTGCCTCTGACAGCCAGTGTTGAGACAAATCAAAACTAAATTGGCTCCTCACACTGTCTTTGATAATAAAATTGGTTATGTTTCTACAGACATCCTTTAGCCAAATCCCTCCTTGCAGAGCACATCATGAGTGAGGTACTTTCCTGACACTAAAAAGAAAGATATTTACATATCTTAAAACTGAGGTGTTAAAAAAAGTTAGTGCAATCAAGTATTTCTTCATCTAGTTTCTAAAGAAAACATGGTTTTGACAGGCTCTGAATGGTATATCACCGTATTCCCTCTGCCCAACTTTACAATGATATTACACAATGAGCAGGAAACTCATTTGATGCAGCTAAGTGATCTGTGCTGCATTAGTTTTTGTCTTTTAATTTTCATATTGTCAGAAGATATTAATCAAATTTTAACGGTCTCTTTAATATGAGGGGGGAAAAAAGGGTAGTGGCATAAATCTAAATATTCAAACTAAAAAGAACCTGCCATCTTCCCAAATGAAATTAATCTTGTTTTGAATTGAAGCTGGACCAGCAGCAGAGCAAATAAAGTCCTTTTGTATGTTTTGAGTCTATTAATATATCCAGCTAATAGCTAGTGAGTTGTGTTTGGCCAATTTTTTTCCTATAGATGCAAATGTTTAAACACATAATTCAAAACAGGGTGGATTACAGAATATATAAGATTAATATTATATTTTTCTGTATGTGCCATGGTGCAATGACCCATTTAGAAAATGAGGTACTTACTGAGGTAGCTACAGTGCTACTGTTAAAAGATTTATTCTTTTTTAACGAAATGGTGAACAAATGCTCATGTAAGCACTTTGACAACCACGGTCTCCCTAATACAGAACTTATGTTCTCCAACAACTAGGAAGACCAATTATCTGTCCCACAAGAAGCCACAAATTTAATTTATGTTAATAAATACATCTCATTCAGGAAGCATGGGAGGTGGTAAGAAAAAGAAAAGCCAAGTTTGTTCTTTCTGCTGCGATAATTCTTCCACGCACTGAAAACTTCTGGCAGGCCAAAAGCATTCAAGTCCAAAACAGAAACCAGTCTACAGCATTGGAGAGATTTTAATCAAGTCTGATGTGTTTTGTAGAGAAAAATAGTCTAGTGAAGGGAAAAGAAATGTGTCTTTATCAGGGCAGCTACGATTGCCCAAGAATGCAGTTGAGAGGTTTAGGAATACCCCTCAGTCATCAGTACTCTTCTCTGATGAATTACAGAGAGAAGCTTAGGTCATTTGGACAAGGCTGTGTTTGTTTGCGCCACACTTTTTTGCTTAGGAGTAGTGATTTTGGAGGATACCACGAGTGGAAGCTCACTTAAGATTAATAAGCATGAACCAAGAGTAGCACTCATGCCATGATCAGCATTGGTTGCTTCTGTAAGACAATAGCAGAGGAACATTCCAGAGAAATGGGGAACTCACTGGGCTTCCAAATTCACAATCATGCAAGTTGGTTTGGCTGATACCCAACAGTTTGGCTTCAAATCCTTTGGAGAACCTAAATACTGAAAAGGGGACCATTATTAACAAGTTTTTCTAAAGCAGACATACTTTGAAAAGTAGGGGTGGACCACATAGATACCTTATATGAAATTATATAGTTTTAAATTTTCCATGTTACTGTTAGAATAAAGTTTAACATTGTTTTTGTTGGACTTTGCATGCAAAGAGGAAGACAAGTAAAATCACACCCATTTTTTTATTTATATGGCAATATAATTCTTGTTAGAGTTACAAATAAGTTAACAATATAAAATTATGATTTGGAAAGGAGTGGTTTGGGCCTGTTTTGATGAGACAAGGCAAAATCAATACAGAGGCAATTATAGTCATTCTTTCATTTGATCTGTCTAGAAACTGCCATATTTTTATCAGACTTCATTCCATGTTTTCTCCCGCGGTAGGGAGTGTAAATCCTTCTATTCAGTTATTTTCAGACTGTTGAAAGTTTTATATTTTCTTACTGGTTCGACTGACAGGTCTATTTTTAGGCCATTCTGAAGATGCTAGGCATGAGTGACACAGTGATATCCCAACAAGTGGTATGTCAAGTGTGAACACTTCACTGCAGAGTTCTGAAAGGCATTTGGATCCAGGAAAATCAAGTGCCAAGCAAAGACTGAGCATCCTGGGATCGCTGGGAGACTCCTCATGCTCAGTAGGCTCTGAAGCGCTTTCCAATGCAGCTCCAAACTCTGTCCTTCATCCTGGTGGCGTAGTCCCCTTGATTCACTTGACAGCTAATGGCATGTCAAAGGGCACTGATCATCCCACTCTGATGACAAAAAGACTGGAAGCAGATTGTGCGTGGAGAATTTGTCCCTAGGATTACAAGAGTGATAAACTGGAAGACTAAACTTCCAGTATTGTTTCAGAGTATACTGTTAACCAGCTTTCTTTTAAAGCATAAGAAAGACCCTTCCATGTACTGTAAAGTCCTTGGAATAGAATTAGCTTTTAACAGATCCTGATTTAATTTTTTTAAGTTAAAATGAAATTTATAACCCTTGCAAACTGTCACAACATTACAGAGCTTCTCGGTAGAGCATGCTTCATTAGCAAACTAAAATCTATACAGGCTGGTGTTTCACAGGTATTACTTTAAGAATGCCAAACACCACCCCACTCCCAAACCAAAAACCTCAAATGACGAGGAATGCATCAAATGCAAATGTATTTTCAAGTATCACACAGAACTGGGAAAACAGATTGCATGAGAGCATGTTAAAAGGTCTAACCAATACTTCTAGGGTGTGATTAGGTCACCTGCCTCTTATGGAGCTACGCACCTTCAGCAACAGCTACAGTTTCCCAATGGGAAGGGCAAGTATCAGACCTTCAATTGCATATCTGATTGTAAATCAACCAGCAGTTTAATTTTTGGTAAAAAGCTGGAATACCTTGTGAGTGTAAAAATTTTTCAGGTCTTCAATATTAGATTGAAAATGAATTTAATATGTATTATAGCTCATGTATTACCTTAAATGAAAACACGCAACTGTCACAGAATCATTATCAGAAAAAGCTCCATTTTGGCAGCACTGTCTCTGACATGATATTCCTGTGTTGGATAACATTTTGTTTTACATGAAAGAATCAAATATTTCATTAGTTCATCATCCACAGTATTGCAAATACTGTTAATAGTTTATTTCTAACATGGTTATGTGGAAGTATTTGTGGAGCAGCTACTCCCCTTTTATTTGTTAATTGCATTTCTTACGGAGTTGGGAACAACATGTGGACAAATTCGAGATTAAAAAACCAGGAGTGAATTGTAACAATGGTGAATTCAGAAGACAGATATTGACTTTGATTAAATCAGTCTAAAATATGCAATTACCCCGTGACTTTCCTAAATAATAAGTCAAAACTGTCATCAGGTGAGGTCAATAGAAAAACTCAGTACTTTCAGTGTACTGAGTCAGAACTGTCAGTATTTCTGCTTTTCAACTATAGAATACTCATTGAATTTTTTACCTGCAAGTCAGCAAATTACATTAATTGTAAAAGTGCTACAGTGACAATTCATTAATAACTGTTTATGGTAAGGAAATGGAAATTATTTTCATGCTGTATAAAATGATGGCTACATGAAACAAGGTTCTAAAAGAATTTAAATTTTCTTTGGAAAATTCATGTGAAGATCAGGATCAATTCAGCAAGAAAAAAGGTAGTTTCCTTAATAGATGGTTTATTACCTACAGGCTGTAGAAGAAGCCTGAACAAAGAGTATATGAGAACTGGAATGATTTATGACAAATATAAAGCAATGACACATGGAATATAAACGAAACAGGTTTTATTAGGCAGGTTTTCCTACTCTCCTTTAAAATTAAATATTAATTGCTCTTCAGACCTTGTTCATCTTCCAAAATATTTCTACAGGAGTTCTTCAGTGAGATTTCAGCATAAGTCAAAAAAAAAAAGGGAAGAAATTTTAGTCCAGCTATGAGTTCTAACAAGATCACAGATATTCCATCACTAACCTACCAAGTTACTGAGATTATTTCGCAAGTATTTTCCATGGGCCATCATGATACAGTATCAAATAGCAAATAAAGAAAGAAATGTAGCAGACATGACTTGGTTTTTCCAAACCTATTTTCTCAATAATGAAGCCTATTAACTACTAAATTTGCATATCTGGAATCTAAAACCTTCTGTGGTGAAGTAAATCTGTACTAATACATTTTTGTCTACCAAATGATAGCAGTTCAAGGCTAATGTATGGGAGGAAAGAATTAGATCCACTGTATGAAAGTGACAGGTCACACTTGCATTTGCATATATACATATGTTTTTAAACTTCAGTCTTGGATATCATGCACACATTTGCATATGTTTGTACTGTTTTCCTTGTTCAACATACACAAATAGAGCATTATAAATCCATATGATCGATCTGTGAAATATAAACATTTGCAAAATATATAGAGATTTATACATAACTGTTTGTATGGATTTATACAGAGCTGACATTTAAATGTACAGCTGTATGACCATGTTTTCTTTTGCTTATTTTTGATACATCTATTAGATATTGTTGATAGATAAGCAGTATTTAAATGACAGGCACTTATGTTCATGGCAGATCCACAGAAAATATATACATACATTTTTGTGTACATATGCATGTGATGTCCTTCTGAGGCAATTTGCTAACTGCTGGAGAGAACCACACCAGTCTTAATAGCTGAGGTACAGCTTCATAATTTATATCATTTAAATTGTATCTATACATTTTTATATGCTGTATTGAACAGAGGAGGACTTCTGTCAGATTTCAAACAGCTCTCAGTGTTTTGCCCTCGGCTTGTAGACTTTGATGGATAAACTTAAGCATATAAAATAAACAGCAAATGAGATCAAATATGTCATTCCAATGCACTCACAGTCACTCAACTGTGCATTTCTGATGGCTTTGCATGCTGGTAAATTGTCATTTGGTTGCTGTAGTTTACAAGTGACTCAACCAAAGATGCCTTCACCCTGAAGGCTGTCAGTTTCTACATTGGTGGCTTCTAAAAACTGCATTGAAGTCTATAAAATATTTTTTAGAAAGTAGCAGAGGATCAGACTTGGCTTTCACAAATAATGGTAGAGAAACCATGCCCATGTGCAATACCGACAAAATTACGAAGATTACTCATGTCCGTAAGATAATAATCTATAATGAAAATTCATCTCACTGCAGAACTACAAAGCATATAATTTTGCAGGCTCAGTCAGATGCTTTCTGTTAAACAGAGTTAACAGGCATTTGTGCTAATGTTACTTTATGTGTTACAACGGGCAGAGGTTTTTAATCTGAGACTAAACAATACCTCCAAACATTTTAAGGTCCCTTTACGGGTCTTACAGATAAAAGGAGTGGTTTAAGGAAGGAGTGGTTTAAGGAAGGTTTAATATAAATGAGCAGTTGTGTCAGTATTTTTCCAGAATAGCTTGAATGGCTCATTTATTTATAAAGAGAAAATCAGTGTGCAAGGGTGTTGTGTTAAATATACAAAGGCAGTTACAGAAAAGAGTATCAATTTACATTACTCCCATTCTGCATTTATAAAGTATTTTTATTTGCAGAGAGTGCATTTTCTAGTTATAGAAAAATTGATCTCGTTCAGAGCACAGAAAGCTTGCACAAAATACATGAGGGAGTAGGACCACTTACCTGAGTTTTATTTTGTATATGCTAATGCTTAGCTGAACACACTGGACTTCCATGGACTACTGACTTGTTAATCCACCTTAGAAAACTTAAATTTCCTATAAGGAAAAGAAGTAACACTGGAAATATTTTGTTTAGAGCATTAGGAACTTATATAGGGAAATCAAAGAGGTGATTAAGCACAGAAAAGAAAATAAAAGATTTGCCAATATTGCTTTGCAAAAACAATGGCTGCAGAACCAGTACGAATTTTTTGATGAGTATTTCTCTACCCAGTGCATTGTCAGGGAGGCCACTGGAAAATTCTTTCATATTTTTTAGCACATTCTTTTGGCACAGGTTTGTGGTCAAAAACGGGTGTTAAAAGAACTAACTATTACTTCAGGAGTAGAATAGTATTAATGGGCCTCTTTAACTGCAGCAGACCGACAGACCTTGGCCATAACTTTATACTTAACAGGTTCTCGCAGTTTTGGCATCTAGGCAGAAGCATTTCTCTGAAGCAGTGCTTGCACCTGTTGTCCTCTTACAGAATGAAAATGTTTTGGCCTTCAGCTTCAGCTGTGAGCCCAACATTGTGTCAGGGGTCATCACAGGCCTTTGGAGGGAGAAAGCAGGTCTCTCCTGCTGGTCTTATGCTTGCATAGTTTTTAGTGATGCACAAGATAGCTGGACTCTGAAGGCTGACTGAGAGAGTTTTTAAGCAAACTGGAAATAAGATAGATGTGGCCTTTCGGTTATTAAAGGGAGTTTATAAAAAAGGTGAAAAGCAACTTTTTACATGGGCAGATAGTGATAGAAAGGGGAAGGAGCGGTTTTAAAATAATAGAGGGGCGTTTTAGGTTTTAGGAAGACATTCTTTACTGTGAGGATGGTGAGGCATTGGCACAGGGAATTTATGGATGCCTGGAAGTGTTTAAGTTTAGGTTGGAAGGGGCTTAGACCAACTTGGTCTAGTGAAAGGTGTCCCTGCCCATGACAGAGGGGTTGGATTGAGACAATCATTAAGGTTCCTTCCAACCCAGACTGTTCTGTTTCAATGATTACATAATGATTCTTTGATTCCATGATTCTGTAATGTATGACAGTGAAGATGGCTCAGAAATCTCCCTGTACCCAATAACCAACCTGAAATAAATGATCTATACCAAAATAGTGGTATTTGGTCTCCCTGGTCAATATTTTGCTATCCTCCACATTTCAGGAATGAATGTATTTTTACAATAAATGAAAACAAATAAATAAATGGTGTGGCACTACTACTTAATTTGTTGGTAAATATGCACATATACTCCTGAAAGCACATTTGTCAGTCTTTTTTTCTATATTAAAAATTTAAAAAATAAACAAAACAAAACAAACAAACAAAAAAAAAAGTAAGAGAATCACTTTAATGTAGAGCTTGAGAAAAGGAAACCTCAAGACAATCATCCTTTTGCTTTTAAGGTTTCTCTTAAATGAACAGAAGCTGTCATTTCTTTCTTTCTGCTCCTCTACTTATAAGCCATATATGGTATGTCAACTTCCCTTCCCACTTTGCAACTTTCCAAACCAACAGCAGCCACATGTTTCTTTTAGCTGATACAGACAGAACTCTTTCATTTATAGTTAGAGAAGCTAAAATATTCTCATCTATTTTCTCACAAAGTAAGTTTAGTTAAGACCAAGATCAAACTAGACAAGAAAATCATGTCAAAATCAAAGAAACTTTATATCAGGTTATTTTCCTAAGTGAAATTACAGTAGATATCTCTGTCATCATGGGAAGGATGATCTTTCATACTCTTCTTACACATCATTAAAGCAAACAGTCAGAAGTGAAGAATTTTAATCTATATATGCATTTACCTACTGAGGTGTCATCCCAGATATAGAATAGATCAAAACTAAGAGTACTTCTTGAACACAGCTCAGTTGGGTCCTACATATGAAAACCACTTTATTTCTAACCAGATCTCTAAAGCTAAAGAATCTACACTTTTCAAACCCTAAAATTTAATTCTGTTCTCCTGGCCAGCTGTTTTCTGTTTTTTGAGTGACTCATTGTGTTGGAGTGAGAGCTCCTCTGGACCCAGGCCCAGAGGAAAGCTAGAGTACAGGAACTGAAAACAGAACCTTTGACTAAGATGAGATATATGAACTCACACCAAAGTGAAACAGAAATGCAGATTTTTAGCTTCTAGCATATATAGAAATATATGCTAAGTGCTTTAAGCACTGAAAAGCTGCATCAAGAGACCTTAAACACAGTTCTTACTGCAGCAATGTTACCCTTTCACAGAATTTCTTTACTTTAGACAAAACATAGATGGAATTATACTGTTCACATTTTTTAGATAGAGTGTTCACATAAACAATAAGAGCTGATAGAAACCAAATACACGAATTTGTGTAATACCTACGTAACATCTGTGTAAGTCTTATGATTGTTAGAATTAGACTAGGATAAGTTGAAAAAAGAAAAACTAGAATTGTGTGTTAATCTTATTGGCTAATTAACAAATATAATCTATACTCCTGTAAGTCTGAAAAAAGAAGAAGAAATTTTTTGCCTGCTGTTTTGCCTGCTGTTGCTTGGTCTTATCCCCTTTTGAACTCTACCTTCAGAAAACTATGAGACTATGGAATAAAAGACTTTAGCAAGACAGCAGGCTCCTCTGCTCTTTCACCTTCGGCCATAAAGGGAGGGTGTCCTGTGAAATTTGCTTCAACACCATTGTGCATTGTTTTGCCTAAATTTAGTGCATAGGCTCAGAGCTCATCCATTCCTCCCAACAAAATACCAAATTCCCAAGTAAGTGTCTGGAATGGGCTTAACTTTAAGTGTCAGACTCCAGTTAGCCTACTGAGAGAATCAAGAGGAAATACCAGTGATCTGAGAACTGCTCTCCCAGTCCTTTAAGGATGGGAAAAATAGAAGCAGTAACAGAAACTGGTGTCTTACCACTTTGTTTTGAAAGCATTTTCCTGGCTACTGATCCTAACAGAGGCCCCTAGCAGAGGGATAGAAAAGCAAGGTCCTTGGGGTTAATAAGAAAGTGGACAGGAGGATAGGTGACTTTTAGGTGAGATGTAGCAAGGATTTGGCCCCAGGCCAGTGAACTGGGCTGTGTAGAACTCAGAAAGACAAGGAGCAGGATCTCAGGGCATTGCTATTCCAAAAAAGTACACACCACAACTGGTCCATAAAGCCATCAAATCATCTATTCTCTGCTCAGTTGTTCATTTTTAGAAATTTAATAGCCTTATTTGGAGGAGGAGGAGTTTCACCCAGCTTACCTAGTAATCAGGAATCTCTTTGGATGTAGGCTGGCATCCTTCCAAAACTGGATCTGCATTCTCTGAGTGAAGGACCCAACAGCTACTCTAGTGGAGTACTAAGTAGTCATATTAAAGAGTTATCTATTTAATCCTGTATTATAATGACTAACAAAAGGTAAGTGCCTCTTTCTACAGAACAAGGTCTTCTGAGCACATTGCTGTATTGTAAGCTTGGACAGGTGTGGAAAAGTAAGACTGCTGAGACAGGTACTAGACACCTACAGATAGGCTTAATTTAGATCTCTATGTATATTAACAGTTACATTTTCTCCAGACTTGATGTTCCTCTCCATGTCTTCTTCACCAGCAGAAGAGATACAATCTCTTCTGTGTTTTGGGAATATCATCTGGCTTCACATGAACTCACTGTAGCTGCCTCAACTTGCCAGCTTTCCTCAGCTTTTAACTACTTTTCACAAGCATCAACAGGAGACACCACTGATATTTTTACACAAACTTTTTCTGAAAACAGCTGTTCTCTGTGACCTAAAGTAATACTTTTTAAAAATTATTATTTATGAAGCCATAAATATATGGCTTCACTGAAGTTTCTGGTTGAACTTCAAATACCATTTTTTTCCTTTAGTTTACAGCATAGAGTTTGATTAGAGGGATTAGAGTTTTAGAGGGAATGGCACAGAAATAGCATAGAGTGTTAGAGGGAATGGCAACAAGTGGAGATTTGAAGAAAAACATTGAGATGATAGTGGTGAAAGTGGTGAAAATAGAAGTGGTGAAAAAGTTTGAACGTCCTTCTCAGGAACTGTCCTTTCCATCTATACTCTTGTTCAAATATGCTATAGACAATTATTTTGAGTTTGAAGGACTCTAAGATGTGCTTAGCAGCATGCATTCATCTCTGAGCTTCTCCAACACCATAATGCTCTTCCATTTTTTTTGTTTTCTCCCCTGTGCATGACAGTCAATTTTCTGATGTAGCAAGTGATAGAACAAGAGGAAATGGCCTCAAGTTGTGCCAGGAGAGGTTTAGATAGGATATTAAGAAAAACTTCCCCACTGAAAGGGTTGTCAAGCCCTGGCACAGGCTGCCCAGGGCAGTGATGAAGTCACCATCCCCGGTGTGATTTAAAAGATGTGTAGATGTGTTGTTCAGGGACACAGTTTAGTGGTGGGCTTGGGTGCTCTGGGTTAATGCATGGACTCTATGATCTTAGAGGTCTTTTCCAACCTAAATGATTCCGTGATTCTACAATTCTGAGATGCTTGCTGGCTTTCTGTATTTTGGATGCATGAGTGTATGAACAGAAAGACGCAGTCTGTATGTGAAACCTCCCATACAGATGGATGTAAAATTTTTACATCCACTGTTGGGCACAGTCTGCTTTAACTTGTGCCTAAAATAATTTCAGGTGTCAGCACTGAAACCAGCAAGGCAAATGTAGACATTATTTCCTATGTTCCTGTATACAAGGTTTCCAAAAGAAAAACAGAGACATTCTAAATTATAATAAAAGCAAAGTGTAAGTGTCAGTCAGAGCAACTGAAATGCGGGAATTATGTACTGAGTCACTTCTGTACTGTGAAGCTGGGAACACATCATAATGCTCAGAGCTGAGAAACATAGTAAATTACAATAAGAAAGAAGAGACTTCAATCAAACACAGTTTGCTCATAATTTAAGGGACAATAGGACATGTTTACTTAGAATGACATTTACTGCTGTTTCCGTGAAGTGTGTGGGGGTGGGGCAAGCAGCTCTGGACCCTCAGCAATTGCAAAAGCCCACACAGTAAAAAGGCCCTATTTTAGTTAACATGTTGTCAGTCTTTAAGGACAAGTAGTGTAACAGCTGTTTTTGATGTAATTTCTTTCGACACTATTAGATTACAACCTGTTTATTGCATTTTTCTTCCCAGACTACTCCCTGGATACAGGCAGGGAATCAAGAGGTCAGAGGTCTAAAGCTAGGAGCTAAAGGATTTGTCATCATTTAACAGGCCACTTGTTGCTGTGTACTCTGCAAACTGCACCGTGCAGCCTAGCAGGACAATGTGATATGTTTTGTATTTTATGCCTCCAAAAGAGCAACTGCAGAAACAACCTGGCATCGTCAGTTTGTACCTGGGGGTTGTAGGATGCAGCAAAATATCCTCAATTAACATGATGATAATGGTTGTCTATACCTGCACTCAATATTCCAACATAAACCTCCAAAACACAGTGAGTGATGGATATGACATAAGCAGGTAAGAAAACAAACTTGCTGCTCTTTGTCATTATAGCTGTGCCTCAAATTCCACTCTTAGTTACATGAATGTAACAGGAAAAAGAGAATTGTTTGCGATTCCTGCACAATTCCAGTCCTTTTCTGCTGCTCCTTGTTACATGGTCACACTAGGGTTTCTTTCCAGAAATATGAAAAAAAAAATTGGTTTAAATTATCTGCAATTAGTAGACAATGAGATATTGTCTGTAAGAACCATGTGAACATGGGAGGGCTGATTTACTAAGAGTCTGAGAAAACACAGCTGACTGAAAAATACAGGAACTGGATGACTTTTCCCCAAGAGAAAAATGTAAAAACTTTTCCTGCAATTGAAGCCAAGAATTTCAAGCTCTAGAAGTGTGGTTATTAATGAAGGAAATTCTTGCAAAGAAGGTCTTTTCTATGAGGAAGATTATATTCAGCAAATAAAAGCCAGAAATATTCATATTGTTCAAGTCTGTGTACCAATCACATCTTTTACGTATCAGAAGAGCTATTTGATATCAGCTCTAGTCCTATTAACTTTGATTCTTTACACGCACAAGGCAAAAGAGGTTCATATTTTGCCTTTATAGTATGCCTAAAAAACATATTCAAGCAAAACAGAAAAACAGCATTCAGGTACCTTTAAAGATAAATAGCAAATCAATCAAAATCTGCTGTTTTCTTTGTTCCTTTGTTATCAGTATTGTGGACACTGCAAGATCGTGAAGCACAAAGTTAGGCACTTTCTGCAATCTCATTTTTGTATAATGACCTTAATAAATCAAAAAATTATTGACTATCAGGAAGGGCAATTTGGGTATTCACTCTGCCTTGAGACAATGATGTAACCGCTTTTTTGAAACTGAAACCTCTGATTGCTTACTCTTTGCCCAAATTCAGCTGACAATTGCGAGGTCTGGACTGGAACTCCTTCCCAAGGTCCTGCTTCATGCGCCAGAAACTGGAGGGATGTGGAGTAGGTATTCCTTGATGAAGGGTTGCGGTATTTTCCTGTGTCTCTGAAAGAGAGGGAAGAGCTAATGGAGGTAAAACTGAACCAGCTGTGTTCAGTAGGTGGTGTTCTGTTACTGCATCCCATGCATCGGGTGTTTCTCCTTGGTTTTAAGAATGAAAAATGTAGGTAAGTCCTTTACTCTCCTTGGGAGAGGACATATACGATACTTCATGTCTGCACAGCCTAGCTCTTGCAGAGGTTCACAAGTAAGATTGGATCACAATCAAGGAGGTTTTGGGGGTCTCTGGGATGTGAGTCTTCAAAGCACTGACCTCATCTGCATGAATGACAGCTGCCTGTGACTTACTACCCTAGCTTGAACCCCCAGTAATGTGGTCAGCATCACTAACACCATTTTACGAGGCAAGTAGCCACTCTCTATGACTGCATAGGTCAAGTATTTGTCCCGTTCCCCACATTATCAGGGCCTGCAGGTTCTGTGCACCAAGCAGACAAAAGAAACAGACCTCTTCTTCCCCTCCCTCAAGGTCCCTGGGCACCAGGCTGGTTACTCCCCTCCTCACCAGCTTTGAAGGTCCCAGGTCAGCCCAATGGTGGTGATAGCCCCAGCATGGGAGAGGGAGCCACAGCATTACAGTGCACTGTCCAGAAAAGCAGTATTACTATAAACTCTGCATCACATTACCTATAAGTTGTACTATATTCTATCAGTTTGTAGAGAACCGGTGCCATAAACATAAATTCTGTGCTATACTAACCATATAGTCTCTTAATAAAATTAAGTTATAATTGTAACTACAATTTAGTGCTGCCATTGCCAAGGATTCCTAAGAGTATCCGTCTGTCCCCTCTGTGTTGGCTAGCACTTGTGACCTCAGGCATCTTCTGTGTGTGTTTTCCAGACAGAGGACAAGCCTAGTGGGAATTCACAAATACCGATGAAACTGTCTCTAAATATCCTGCCATTTTTTCCATGCTTTGGCATATATAAAGTGTACTAGTTTGAAAACAAACCAGTGAGAGATTGCAAGTCAGAATTATAATTTAATAGGAAAATTAAAATAAATGCAATAGTACAAAGAAAAAGAAAAACAAAGGTCCCTTCTAGTGAATTGGTCATATTATCGTT
>VWZT01017045.1:0-12154 GCA_013397055.1 Pachycephala philippinensis | reverse complement strand
CTTGGAGCAGGCTGGGACAGGGGAAGGTGTCCCTGCCATGGCAGGGGTGGCACTGGGTGGGCTTTAAGGTCCTTCCCAACCCAAACCTTCTGGAATAAGGGATTGTGGAAAACCCACGTGTGGTTTCCACTGCTGGTAACAGCAGGGCAGGGTGGGTTTCCCAACAGGAACGTAACAGCAGGCATCTGCAGGTCATGGAATGTTACAATTGTGTCTTTTCTGGAAAGGCAAAACTATTCCTAGAGGTGCTGGTTTCCTGACGGAATTTCCTGTCACTCTGTATTTTCCCTGGTTATTTCTTGGAAAAATCCTTTTTGACAGTGGATTTTCATAGGATCCCAAACTGGTCTGGATTGGGAGGGACCTTAAAGCCCATCCCATTCCACCCCCTGCCATGGGCAGGGACACCTTCCACTGTCCCAGGCTGCTCCAAGAACCCTTTTTCTGGAATTTTGTGACTTTTCAGCAGTTCCAGTGGGGCACTGAAGCCTTCCTTTGATGTTACATTTATTGGACTGAGCTAAGTTTCTTGCTTTGTAGGTTTTAGAATGATTTATACTGATTTTTTTAGAAAACATTTGCTGGTAATATTTCATTTTAACTGCTTTTAGAACCAGGTGATGGTAGTTGGCTTTTAGGTTAAATTTCTATTAGAAACTGCCTGAGAGTCATGAAATCCTAAGATCCTGTAGGTGACCATTTAAAAGAATTAAAACTAAGATACCATAGGCAGGTATTTTAGGTTCATTATTGTAAACTGCTTTTGGGGTGTATTTTCTCAAAGTAGATGTGTTTGACTTCTTTTTTCTTTCCATATTTGCAGCTCAGATTGGTCCACCAGAACTGGAATTGCAGTCCACAAATGGAGTCATAAAAGTTAGGGTTTCTCCTCCAGAAGCAAATCAGAGGAAAAAAATGTGGTTCGATGATCTAAGTTTTAAATACAACCTGGTCTTCTGGGAAAACTCATCACAGGCTCAGGTATGAGCACTTCTTTTTTGTTATTTCACCTTAACAGAACTGTCAGAGATGGACTTTAATTCATGCTCTGAAATGAAATTGTTTGGTTCTGTCACTGTGTAACTGCTCCTGTGTGGTTTGGAAGTTGGGGGAGGTGGGGTGATTTTTTGGTGGGGTGATTTTGTTCTTACTATAGCATTGTTTTATTGGGATTGCCCTGACCCAGGGATTTTTTTGAGGTGTTGTCCTTGTGGGCTGGTTCCCAAGGCATTTTGTGTGTCCTGCAGAGCACCCAGAGCTCTCCTGTGAAAAGAGGGGAGAAACTCTTCCTTCTTGATCTTTTTTAGGGAAATGGGTGTCAGCTAAGTTAGGGTAGGGATTGAAGGGCAATCTGTGTTCTTTTGGGAGATCAGATCAAAATCTTTACTTCAAACAGGACCTGGAGGGGCTGGAGCATGTCCAGGGCAGGGAACGCAGCTGGGAAGGGGCTGAAGAATTCCTGAGGGAGCTGGGAAAGGGGCTCAGCCTGGAGCAAAGGAGGCTCAGGGGGGACCTTGTGGCTCTGCACAACTCCCTGACAGGAGGGGGCAGCCGGGGGGGACACAGGAGTCAGGAAATGACAAGAGGAAACAGCCTCAAGGTGCAGCAGGGGAGGTCCAGATTAAAGATCAGAATAAAATTGCCCTCCCAGAGTGGTGAGGCCTTGGAATGAGCTGCCCAGGGAGTGGTGGAGTCACTGTCTCTGGGAGTGTCCCAGAGGAGTCTGGATGTGGCCCTTGGGGACAGGGTTTGGGGTGATGCTGGTGCTGCTGGGGTGGCACTGGGTGATCCTAAAGGGCTCTTCCCACCCCTGGGATTTTGTGATTACACATCAAAGGAGCACAAGGTCCACAATTCGTGTAAATCTGGGAAACCAAAAGCAGGGAGGTGGCAGAGGAGAGGGGAGTGTTTGGGTGACTGAGGGGTGGGAATGCCCTGGTTCACTTTGGAATATCTGTGGGGTGAATTCCTGGTCGTGCCAAATCCCTCCCTGATTCCATGGCACAGGAGCCCAAAATATTCCTTCCTCTCAGTCACTGGCTAAAGTGGAAATTTCCCTTTAGGATTTCTCCAGCTCAAACATTGTCCTACTTTCTCCATTTTCCCCTTTTGGGTGGGGTATTATATAAATGTGCTGAAACCCTGCAAAATGACAATTAAAAACTCTCCCTGGGGAAGCACAGTTCCCCTCACAGGCTCTTTGTGGTTGTTTCTTCCAGCTCCAGAGGAAAACCATTTTCCCTGTGGACACGGTTGATGACCTTGCCCCAGACACCACCTACTGCTTCAAGGTTCAAGCAAACCTCCCCATGGATGCAAAGCAAGGCTTGTTCAGCCCCATCAGCTGTGTGAAAACCACCCAGAAAGGTACCCAGGAGATCAGCTTGTCTGCATATGATGGCTCAGATTAAACTGGCAGAGAGTGAGTTGTTCTGAAGCAACAAAATAGGCAAAGGGCCAAATTCCTCCTCCTTTTGGTATAAAAATATATATATATGTTATATGCATTTACCCTTCTCAATCAACATAAAATAAGTCAAGAGTAGAATTTTAATTGTACAAAGAGCTTTTTGCCATGAGGCAAATTTCGCCCTTGATTTGTAACATGGAAACAAAAACTGCTTTCTGTGTTTTGGGAAACTGTGTTTTTGAATCAGTGTCTGAATCAGGAGGAAAAGCAAAACAAAAGCCTTTGGGATAATTGGCACTCAGTGAATGCAAAGAAAGTTGAGCTGAGCTTAAGAAAATATTGGTTTTACATAATCCTTGGTGGATTGATTGTTAGAGCTGCTGAAGAAAGGCTTTCAGGGGCATTCTGCTGCCTGGTTGTGTAAAATTAAATTTGCTTATGTGCTTTTAGATGCTTATTTTAGGAAAAAATAACTGTAGAAAGTAAAATATTAGATTGGACAAGGGTGGTACATCATAAGTGGTTGATGGTACATCAAAATATAAGTATTATATGTAAATAATGGTAAATTAAAATTACTTTATACATAAAATACATTAATTAATACACATCTGTATTGTTAACAAGGTTAAAATAATACATGTGTATTTTTAAAATACTAAAATAATTAAGATGTGTATTTTAATAAAATATTAAAATAATTGATACGTTCATATTTTAATAAAATATTGAAAACAAAATTATTAGAACATGTAATAAATACAGATGTGTATTTTATATATTTTCCTCCTCATGTTGTTCCCAAACCAGTTTATTTCTGCTCCTCTCAACATTTGTGTACTTTAATTTTTTTCTGAATTGATTTTTAGCTGCTTTTTTAATTAAAGGCTTAATATGATGCTTTACACATCACAGCCTGTGACTCGCCATCTTTATCATGAATAATCTTTATATTTTCATTATTAACACGACAAATGTCCATAATATTGAACTTTTTGGTAACTCTGGGTTTCCTTTTGCCCCTGAGCAGTGAATGACCTTCTGTGTGCAACCAACCTGAGTGTCCTGGCTTTGAACATGAAATTCCTCCTGCTCTGGAATACCCAGGACAAACAACAGGGGAACTACAACGTCCAGTACCTCGTGTGAGTTCAGCCATTCCCAGCTCTGCCATTTGAAATCCCATTTATTGTCCTTTGCAAATATTTCCTAGAAGTCAAAATGAAGTATTTGGTGGCTTCATGTATTAATTGGAACAGTAATGGCTCATGTGGCTGTTAAAATAATTCCATGTGACATCGGATCCTGGAATTCCAGGGGGCTGCGCTGCTTTTGGGAGTGTTAAACAGCTGGTGGGAGGGACTCCTAAATGCTGAGTAACGTTTTTAAAGCTGGGGAATTTGAATTGCTTTGTGGCTTTTTGAATGTGAAGAAATTAGATGAGTAAAAGAGAGCAAAAATGCAGGTGTTGGAGTTGTCAACAGCCTGGATTTCTTCTGGGCAGACCCAAATAGGGGAGAAAACCCAAGGAAGCACATCAAAAACACATTGAATCACATTAAAAAAAGTGTTCTGTCACATTAAAAAATGTTGTATCACATAAAAAACCCATCAAGTCATATTAAAACCCCACCATGTCACATGAAATAACTCTTGTATCACATCAAACCCCACCATATCACAGAAAAAACCACTGTATCACGTAAAGAAAATCATACGAAAAATCATATTACATCAAAAAAACAAGGAATGCCATAAAACCCCCATCGTATCCCATAAAAACCCATTGAATCACATCCAGAAAATCACGTTAAGATGCAGTTCTATAAACCTATATCTCAGTCTCCAGCTGTTGCATAAATGTTGTGGCCAGCACCTAACTGAAGAGGAGGGATCCCCCTGGCATTCCTTGGGAATTCTTTTGGCATGGCAGGAAAATAATGGACTGCACGGAGCTGTGTGAGAACTTTTCATTTGGATTTTCAGAACCTGTCCACCCCACATTTCATTTTCTCTGCTGAGGCTTGGTTAAAGCCCTGATTTGTATTCCTTGGCCCTTTTATCTTCATTGTTCCACTCAGAAATGTCTCATATTAAAATGTTGAGTTTTTTTTTTTTATTATTAATAGAGGCATTTTTTCCCAAAACTGAACCAAGTGTAGCACAAACAAACACGATTTTTTTAGGAGTTCAGGGATCTCACATCAAAACTCTCCAATTCTCTCTTGCAGGGGGTACCTGAAGGAGCTCAATGAGGATTCCTCAGACAAGTGGCTCAGTGTCCCTGGCTGTGAGAACATCACCAGCACCTGGTGCAACTTCTCCTCCATCATCACCAGCACTGGGTTCTATTACCTCCGAGTGCAGGCCAGGGAGGGACACAACAAATCCTGTTTGTCCAGAGAGGTCAGAATAGATCCTCTGGAAACAAGTAAGGAAACCGTTTCCTTAAATGTTCATAGCTCACCAAACTTGTGCCAAATGTCTTTGTGAGCTGCCAAGAGACTGGAGAGGGGATTTCACAAGGGCTGGAGGGACAGGACCCAGGGAATGGCTTCCCAGTGCCAGAGGGCAGGGCTGGATGGGATATTGGGAAGGAATTGTTCCCTGGGAGGGTGGGGAGGCCCTGGCACAGGGTGCCCAGAGCAGCTGTGGCTGCCCCTGGATCCCTGGCAGTGCCCAGGGCCAGGCTGGACACTGGGGCTTGGAGCAGCCTGGGACAGGGGAAGGTGTCCCTGCCATGGCAGGGGTGGCACTGGGTGGGCTTTGACGTCCCTCCCACCCCAAACCAGTCTGGGATTCCATGCTCACATTGAGCAGCATCGTGTGGTTTTCTACCCCTAACACACCATTTGTTTCCCTGAATTCACCAACTCAAAATTAGGATGAAGTTCAGTTCACAGAATCCCAGGATCCCTGAGGCTGGAAAAGCCCTCCCAGCCCATCCAGTCCCAGCTGTGCCCGANCCCCCCTGAGCCTCCTTTGCTCCAGGCTGAGCCCCTTTCCCAGCTCCCTCAGGAGTTCTCCAGCCCCTTTCCCAGCTCCCTCAGGAATTCCCCAGCCCCTTTCCCAGCTCCCTCAGCCGCTCCTGGGGCTCCAGCCCCTGCTGACTCTGTCACATGGACACAGAACCCCCGAGAGCCCAGGAAAAATCACTTTTCAATGACAGTAACATCAAGTCAAAAATCAGTAACTGTCTCCAGAGGGAAATTATAGCAGTTCTTAGTTTTTATCTTTTAGTTTGTAGTTTTTAGATTTGCATTTTTTTGTTCTTGTGAGAAATATCACCTTACTAAAACGTTTTACTTTGTGAAATTGTCCATCATAAACGTCAGGAAATGTTGCTGTAATATGTGGGGTCGTATTCCACTTCTGAGGTTGGAATCAGTAGTTATTCCATATATCATCTCTCCTGTCAAAACTCTTGACAATTAAATAATTATTTTATAAGTTAACATTGAAAATAATTGAAATATTTCTCAGGACTTGATATTCTGAGTAAAACTATTAAATTATACTTTTAACTGTATGTTTCTTAAAATCTATCATGGGTTTCATTGACAGTGTTTGATGCAGTATTTTTAGTTGGTTTTTTTCAGTTGCATTCTAATTTTTTAAAAATTGTTTTCAGATGGAATTGGCCCTCCTGGTGTCAGGCTGGACCTCAGTGACACTTTGCTCCACATCCTTATTTCTCCTCCGGGAGGAGCTGAGGATGAATTCATGAGGGACCATTATGACTTGTCCTACAGGATCCTGTACTGGAAGAATTCCCCAGATAAGGAGGTATGAAATAATTAAATACAATATAAAATTGATTCTGATTTAAATCCTGAGTTTCAGTTCTCCCTAAGGAGCTCCTTTCCAAAAGAAGCACATTCATGGTGTATCAGTCTTAAAAAAGTCCATTAATTGGGTTTTTTTTCTGAAAGATTCTGCCAAAAATCCGATTACTGTGACTTTTATCACCCAGTGGTTGAGATTTTAATGTAACTCTTTTAGAAGTCTGATCACTGTGATTTTTATCTCACAGTGATAGGTTAAAATCTCAGTTTCTGTGGATGTGGCTGTGTGCAATGTGGTGGAAAAGGCTCATCAGACACTGAAGCCCTACATGCTTTTAGCTCACATTTTAATGGATCTTTCCACGTTCTTTAAGTACCTCTTAGAGTAAAATATTTCACAGTAATTGGTAAAAGGGGGGAAGAAGAGAAGGAAACAAACTGCAACAGGAAGGAGTTTCCTGGAAGCTTGGGATTGTGACGTTTCAGAATGGGGGAAGCACTTGGTTCTTGCCCAGGAAGTGTTTCCTGCATTTTGCTTAGGAGCAAATTTTTATTATAATTTATTTATTTAATTTAATCTGAGTGCCCAGGGAGGCGGTGGGGTCTCGGGAAGTGTTCCAGAGGCATCTGGATGTGGCCCTTGGGGTGGTGATGGGGGGACTGAGTGAGCTTGAAAGTCTCTCCAGCCCTGATGGTTCTGGGCTTGCAGCAGTGTCTGACATCTCACAGAATTACCTCTCCATCAGAGGCTGCAATTCCCACCTTGTTTGAGAGGTTCCTGTGCTGTCCATGTGCTCTCATCCCTCCTTTCTCCCTTTTCCCAGGAGGAGGTGAAGCAGAAGGAGGTGAAGCAGACCATAGCCACGGTCCCTGACCTCTCCCCCTCCACGCTGTACTGTGTCAAAGTGCAGGCCTTCTCAGAGCCCTACAACAAAAGCAGTGCCTACAGCCAGCAGGAATGCATCCACACCCCTGCAGGTGGGCACAGCCAGGGAATTGTTCCCCCTCTGGAAGTGGAATTGTTGCCCTTTCACTGGAGATCTCACAGCTCCAAACTCCTGGCAGCACTGGGAGCTTTATTCCCCTCCTTGATCTTGGGAGGGAGCAAGGAATCGCTAAATTCCACGTTTTCAGGAATATTTTGTGCTTGAAACTGTCTTAGTCCTTCTGGGAATGAATCTCCTGAGCTGAAGAGTGAGGAGATAAATCAGATTTGCTGGGGCTGAAAGCTCACCTTGGTGTGAAGTGAGAGTGGGTGGATTGCACTCACAGAACAGGAGAGCAAGGTCTGTGCTGAAGAGAATTGGCCACATAAAATTTATTAACACTAAGAAAATTTCTGATTCTCCTAACTGCCTTAAAGCTCAGAAAATGTAATAACAGCAATGCCTGGCTCTCATTTAGGATTCATTTATATTGTGGTCCTCACTGCTGGGTCATATCAAGCCTAAAAGCAACCAAATGCTACTTTTTACCTGAATAAGAGAAATATTTTAATCGGTTTTACTAGGTTTACTCTTCCCCTTGTCCTGCTATTTCAATTCATGGAATCACGGAATGGTTTGGGTGGGAAGGATGTTAAAGATAATTTAATTCCCACCCCTGCCATGGCAGGGACACCTTCCACTGTCCCAGGCTGCTCCAAGCCCCAGTGTCCAGCCTGGCCTTGGGCACTGCCAGGGATCCAGGGGCAGCCACAGCTGCTCTGGGCACCCTGTGCCAGGGCCTCCCCACCCTCCCAGGGAACAATTCCTTCCCAATATCCCATCCAGCCCTGCCCTCTGGCACTGGGAAGCCATTCCCTGGCTCCTGTCCCTCCAGCCCTTGTCCCCAGTCCCTCTCCAGCTCTCCTGGAGCCCCTTTAGGCCCTGCAAGGGGCTCTGAGCTCTCCCTGGAGCCTTCTCCTCTCCAGGTGAGCACCCCCAGCTGCTGGTGCTGGGGTGATGGTGGGACTGGATCATCTTGGAGGCCTCTTCCCACCTTGGTGATTCTGTGTTCTTGTATTGGGAAGTATTTTGTGGCTTCTTTAAGCAAAATTACCTCAGATAATGCTGATCTCAGCATCAGTTTTCCCTGGTGCCCGTGGCTGGGTGATGTGGAAATGCTGCATTATTTGATAAATTCTGCAGCACATTTGGAGCTGTGCTTTAATCTCTGCTGGTTCTGAATACCTCGACTGAATGGTTTTTATTCCCAATTTTAGGTACACCTTTGCCTCTGATCATTTTTGGAATTTTCATGGGTGCCCTGCTGGTTGTCCTGCTGGTGGCCACTCCTCTTGTTTTTGTGTTCTACCAAGCCTATGCCAAAATCAAATACGTGTTCTTCCCCTCCTGCCAGCCCCCCCTGAACATCGAGGTGAGCTCTGACTTCCCAGTCATTAAACAGCTTCTTTTTGGGATCATTAACTTTAAATATCATGGAAAAAAAAGTTTATCTGTCATCCTGTGGTCTTGTGGGTCAGCCAGGGGTCATTTTAGAGGTTCTAACAGTGGTCTCCAGACCTTTGTCCAGTTTCCAGCTTGGCACAGGTGGTGCTTAGGAGGATCCTGTTCTGGAATGAACAGGGCAACACTCAGATGGGTCTTGAAACCTCTAAACCTGGGTTTTCCTTTAGTCCTTGTGTGGCCTCTTCAGGCTCTGATCCATGAAATGTTGCAATTCTGTGGTGACTGAAAACTGTGAGAGCAGGAAAAGGGTTGAGATAAAACGGGTCACCCTTTGGTGTTTGATTCTGTGAGTGCAGCTGGGAGCTGGGAGCTGTCCCAGGGAACAGGGACAGGAGGAGAGGGAACGGCCTCAGGCTTGGCCAGGGGAGGCTCAGCTTGGACACCAGGAGCAATTTCCCCATGGAAAGGGAGGTCAGGCCTTGGAAAGAGCTGCCCAGGGAGGTTTGGAGTGCCCATCCCTGGAGGTGCCCAAGGAAGGGCTGGAGGTGGCACTCAGTGCTCTGGGCTGGGGACAAGGTGGGCATCGGGCACAGCTGGGGCTGGCTGGGCTGGGAGGGCTTTTCCTGGGATTCTGTGAACTGAACTTTGTCCTAATTTTGAGTTGGTGAATTCAGGGAAACAAATGGTGTGTTAGGGGTAGAAAACCACACGATGCTGCTCAATGTGAGCATGGAATCCCAGGATGGTTTGGGTTGGGAGGGACCTTACAGCCCACCCAGTGCCACCCCTGCCATGGCAGGGACACCTTCCCCTGTCCCAGGCTGCTCCAAGCCCCAGTGTCCAGCCTGGCCTTGGGCACTGCCAGGGATCCAGGGGCAGCCACAGCTGCTCTGGGCACCCTGTGCCAGGGCCTCCCCACCCTCCCAGGGAAGGATCTGATAAATCAGATTTGTGTGACTGTGGTGTTAAGCAGAATTAGTGTTTAATTATTTAAATCAGTATATAATTATTATTTATGAATGTTCATCTCTTCCCCTTCTGCTTCTCTCCTCAGGGCTTTGGAGCACAGCCCTTCAGCAGCCCTTACCTGCCCACTGCAGAGGAACCTGTGGAAAACTGCTGTGTGATTGAATCCATGATCACAGAAGATGGAAATCAAATTGATTTTACAGACTACAAACATTCCAAACAGAGCAGTCGAGACTCAGGGAATTACTCCAACGATGACAACACTTCCGGGAGCAAAGGATCCAAAGAAACATTGGAAAAGGAAATCCTGTAACTTTGGGAAAACAAAACTCATCTGTGCGACTGGCAACTTCACAAACACTTCAATCCTCTTGATGATGCCAGTCCCAGCCTGAGGGGGACACTGTGACCTTTGGGGTCCTGAGGGGATCACTGTGGCCTTTGGGGTCCTGAGGGGATCACTGTGGCCTTTGGGATCTCTGTGTTTGGGTTCCCAGAGCTGCCCTTGCTGGGGGAGCTCCTGAGCCCTGGGCTGGGAATGGCCCCGGTGTCCCCACCCCTCCAGAGCTGCCCTTCTGCACCAGGAGGAGCTTGGGGCACTGCCTCTGCTTGAAGCTGATGAGCTGAGCAAAACCTTCCTGTTCCAGCAGAGCTGCTCCCTTCCCCACCTTTGTGTGGAGTCACTCCCACAGTGTTTACAGAGCCAAAGGAAATCCATGCTGGACACAATCCTGTGGAATTGTCACACTTCCAGCCCTGGGCAGTGCTTGGCTCAGCAGGTCCAGAGCTAAAGGTGCCAAGGGAGCAAGAGGAGCAGCAGTGAGGGGGCTCTGATTCCCCATGGCATTCCCCATGGCATTCCTCATGGCATTCCTCGTGGCATTCCCCATGGCGTTGCCCATGGCATTCCCCATGGATGTGGCTGGGGATGCTCCCAGTGCTCCTTCTGTGCCTCACTCCCCATCCCTGGAATGTCCCAGGCGAGGCTGGATGGGGCTTGGAGCAGCCTGGGACAGGGGAAGGTGTCCCTGCCATGGCAGGGGTGGGATGGGATGGGCTTTGAGGTCTCTCCAAACTCATTCTGGAATTAGCAGGACCCACGTGGAATTTAGGAAATGCCTTTAGCAGAGGGACAAGCTTGGCACTCAAAGCTTTCCCAGCTTAGTCCTGTTTTGCCAACAGGCTTTTCTCTGCACAAATGATCAGGATGTGCTGCAGAAACATTTCAGTTTCCATATTCCTTATTTTCCATGCTGACTCCACTGTCTTCCCGAGTCATTTTTTTAAAGTACCTCATTTTTTTTTATGAATAAATTGCTTTGGAGTCAGCTGGGTTTGAACATCCCATGGGCTGTTGTTTTCTGTTCTAACAAGGAACTCCTGGTGTTTATATATCCTTTTTTTTAATTTTGAAGATGTTACCTAATTTTATAAATTTACTGTCCCTGTGTTCATTGAAGAACATAATAAATTTTGCACATTTGCTTCTTTTCCCTTCTTGGTTCTGCGTGGTTTTGGTGCAGTGGCATGGAAGCTGCCGTGTGGCTACTTGGGAAGTTCCCAGGAATTGTCCTTCCTGAAAAACCCAGTGTGAAGGATATTATGGAATATCACATGTGAATTGTATCACACAGAAATTGAATGCAGGCTCTCTTGGGAAGGCAGCATGATTTGGACAAAAGTTAATTCATGGGGAGGGTTTCACTGCCAGATTTTAAGCAAAGCACCCAGAGAATGTTTCTGAAAGAGGCAGGATGACTCACAGGCAATCCACATTTTCCTCTGGAATGCAGAACCAAATGGATGCTAATGAAAGGATATTTATTGTTATTATATTTTATGCTCTAAGTGTGGTTATAGAAAATCTTGTACCAGCTCTTTCCAGTGTGGCCACAGGGAGCAAAACCAGGACTGGAAGATGGGAAAACTCCGTGATTCAATGGGTGTTTAAATATCTAATATGAATATTCTAATAATAATATTTAATTAATNAAGCTCCTTCTGAGGAATGTGGCCCCTGAGGTGGTTTCCTTTTCCTTGTTCAGAATATTCCCTACAGGATGAGCTTGGAGCTCTTTCCCAGCCTGAATAATTCCAGAATTCTGGGATCTCTTCTCTGGGTTTGTGCTGTTATTATTATTGGAATCCCTCCAGATGCCCTGGCTGAAGCTGGATTTCTCCCTGTGGATGGTTCAGACAGCAGGGAAATTCCTCAGGCTGGGGTTCTGAGACCAGAAACCCTTCATCCATGTGGATATTATGGGATAAACTCAATATCAGCTGCCAGCCCCGGGCAGGGGGAGCGGGATGAGGCAGGAGTTCTGTGGGACGGGATTGAGCTGAAAGGACTCCAACATCCGGGAAGGATTTTCCATCTTTGGTCCCAGGAGCTGTGACTTTCCCATGGCCTCTGCCTTTGGAATGGGTTCTGTGATTGGGCTTTATTATTGGTTATTTATTGCTATTGGATTGGGGGTTGTTTATTTATTACTAGGATTTATTTATAATTGGTTAGGTTTTATTTATTATTAGGTTTTGTTTATTTATAATTTATTAGGTTTTATTTATGATTAGGTTTTATGTATTTAGAATTGATCAGG
>VWZT01017003.1:25669-40103 GCA_013397055.1 Pachycephala philippinensis | reverse complement strand
AAACAAATAGAAGTTAGTATTTTTTCTTTTATTTTGTCTTGGACTTTGCCTGCCTGTTGTTGGGTTTTTTTTCTGAAATGAATGGGAATAAGCAAAAGAGCAGTATTTTTATTGCTAGAGAAATTATGTAGTACTAGAAATTTTATTGTGTTGAAGACTTTGACCATGAGTGTGGAAGTATGTTGTTTCAGGTCAACATTACTTGTCTAAAATGAGATGATTGGCNTCTGGTATGCTTAATTTGAACTATTTAACTAGTGAGTTTTTTTCCTAAGTGGTACAGTTGATATAAGCTGCTTTAATACAGACCACACGCAAAAATAATTTAGACTTTTCCTCTCGTCATTAGGCATCACAGACGGGTGCTGGTTGAGTGGCTGCAGGATCCATCCAGAGAGCTTGAGTTCATAGCTGACATTCTTAACCAAGATGCCAAAAATTACCATGCCTGGCAACACAGACAATGGGTTATTCAGGTATTGTATCCACAGAACTCTTGATTCTTTAAAAAACCTGCATTTTAAATGTGTGGCAGAGGTTAGCTCTAAACTTGCCTTTTAGGAAGTGAGTTCAAAAAATTGGATTGTTGTCTACTTACTGTTATGTGTGTGAATTTAATGATGAGCTAATAGCATTGTGTTCCACTGAACAGTGTAGCATGTTCCTAGTGCACCTGTACTTATTTTTTTTTGAACTTTGTGTTGATTTCTTCAAAAAATACTCTGTCTGATGTTCAGGCAACTTAGGAACAAGGAGAATGTGTTAAAAAAAAATAAAAACTTTTGATTGTGATACTCTCTCTTCCTTCCCTTTCTATAGGAGTTCAAATTATGGGACAATGAACTGGACTACGTAGACCAGCTTTTGAGAGAAGATGTGAGAAACAACTCTGTTTGGAACCAACGACACTTCGTTATTTTCAACACCACTGGCTATGATGACCCAGCAGTCCTAGACAGAGAAGTCCGGTTAGTAGTGCTATTCAGGCTCACATTAAACAGCCTCCATTACATGAAAGCAAAGGAATACTTTCAAAGTCCCCATGGGCTTTGTTTCCTGGTTTTTGTTCACTTCTGGGACTAACACTCATGGTTAGCAGATCAAGACTGAAGCAAGCTCTGCTTACCCTGGGCAAGCTACTATCATGAATCTCTTTTCCTGACCTGCTGTTCATTGTGCAAACAAAACTTTGGGTTTTATGGTGAGCTAGTTACAGTGGGACAACCTGCAGAAAATCTGTGACACTTGCGCTGTTCATTAGTATTCTACCTCTAGAAAGTTTGGAAAAAGAGGTCCTCTTCAGCTCTGGTGCCTGGAGCACCTCCCCCCCCACTTCCTTCTTCACTGATCTTGGTGTCTGCAGAGTTGTTCCTCTCACGTGTTCTCGTTCTGCTCTTGTCTGGCCACAAATAAAACTGCACAACCACCATTGTTTTTCTTTCTTCTTGAATATGTTACCATGAGACATTACCATCATTTCTTATAGGCCCAGCCTTGGCCAGTGCCACGTCCATCTTTGGAGCCACCAGGGATTGGTTCTGATGGACGTGGAAGAAGCTTCTGGCAGCTTCTCACAAAAGCCACCCCTGTAGCCTCCCCCACTACCAAAAACCGGGCCATGCAAACCCGATAGAGTAATGTGGACGTGGATTGTAGGAAGAAGAGTTGCCTTTTGTGAGGAATTTGATGCAGCTGGAAAAAGAAAGGATCTTGCAGGAGTATGTGGTTGGCACAAAGAGAACTACCTCTGTGAGATGGCTAGTTTTCAGGAAAAAGCTTTGTGCTGACTGTTTCTAGGTTGCAGGTTTGTAACTGAAGACAAACTGGGCTTCTAGACGTATTTTACTGCTCATGGTGGTAAGAGAAGCTTCTTCATATGGTTTTCATGTCTCAGACTGCTGATTAGGGTTGATGGTTATGAGAAGATACTTATAAAAAGTGAAGAAGCAATTAAAATAAGGTACTGCAATTTTTTGTAGAGTTATTTTTCAGAAGAAAGACTGAATCTCTGAATAGGTCCTTTGGTACATTATTCATAGAGGATCCCAGCCCTCACCATCTTTCATGGTTGTCTCTGCAACCTTCTAGAGGTTTTACTTCTCTTTTAGTTTATAACCTTTCTGTAGATCAATGAATCTGAACAATTTCCATGACTTAGACTTGGGTATCCTCAACTTTTTCTCTCCAGAGTTTAGACTGGGCATCCTCCCTTGATCTTCTCAAGATAATTGGATACAATCTTAAGAACCAGGCTGGCTAAGGTTAAGACTTCCCAGATGTCATTATAGAACTGCTTGTTGGTTGATAAACTTGGTCTTTGTCATAGTGACTGCAGAATATTAAAAGAGTTAGGATTGTCGGTATTTTTTTTAGTACTCCTGATACAACTTTTTATCAGTATCTGCAGCCTCTGAAAATCATCAGAGGCCAGGTTATGCTGGGAAAAGCCAGAAGATAAGTCTGTTTCGTGAAGATGAAATGTGGCCTTGTGGCTGTATGGGAGGTGACTTTTGTTGCTTTGCTTTTATAGCAGTTGCCTCACTGTTACTTTCACAGAAATGCTGCAGAAGGCTGTGTGAGCTCAAACTCTGCTTTTCTGTGGGTTTGCTTGAGTGCAGCTTCATGAAAAACATTCTGCAAATAGGTACAGAACATACCGCTTGCAGTCATATCAACAGAGCTCAGGCACTCTGTTTTCAGCCCCTTGCCATTTCTGAGCATCAAGATACAAGTTACTCCTTTAGCATACCAGGAGAGTATATTACTTTGTTTCTCAGTGTTATTACTAATAATTTTGAGAACTGATTCATTATTGTATAAAGTCCAGCAAATGGAACACTTAAAACAGTTTTCATAGTGTCTGCCTCTTTGAGACTCGTGGTGATTATATTGTGAGCCATTTTTGATCTACCGAGCTGAGATGATCTGCAAAAAGAGTGAAGTATAGGCATTTGGAAGCTTCTGAGCACATTCAGGTAATTTTTAACTGCATTATTATTGGTTGTTATCTTTTATCTTTTTATTACAGGTACACTCTTGAGATGATCACAGCAGTGCCACATAATGAGAGTGCTTGGAACTACTTGAAAGGGTGAGGTGTATTTCTCTATGAGACAAAAGGGATATCTGTAGAAGGTGTCTGATGCCTACTTCTTAATTGAAAAAAACTTGTTGCTGTTCATTCTAATGTAGTGTGCTTAAGCAGGCAGGCAAATACTGTCACAAGGTGTTATTATACTATAACCTAATTTCTCTGTAACTTTTTGCTAAGCTTCTGGCCCTGTAGTTCTTGTGGAAGGACTACAGGTACTTCACATGCTTTTAAAAACTTGACCTGTAATGTTACTGTGTTAAAAAGCATAGATAGGAAATAACAAACATGCTTTCAGTCTAATTTCTGTTCAGTTGAACAAAAACTGTACCAGCTTATTACAACATGAGGCTGTACTAGCGCTGCATGCTGCTTACTTTATGACTTACTTGTATTTGCAGCCTGATTTCAAAACTAATCTCCAAGTAAAGGAATCATAATAAAAATGCAATTTTCACACCAGATTTCCCATCGCTATGTGTGAAGCCTATTAACCTCTCTTCTAGGATTCTACAGGATCGTGGTCTTTCTAAGTATCCAAATCTGCTGGAGGAACTGTTGAATTTACAGCCAAGTCACAGTTCACCCTATCTGATTGCCTTTCTTGTGGACATATATGAAGATATGCTAGAAAACCAGTGCGATAACAAGGAAGAAACACTGAACAAGGCATTGGAGGTAGGTTTTGAGAGCCTGTTTTTTCTTCTCAGGGATGCTGTCTGTTCCTGTCTGGTTTTATAGCTTGATAAAATGGGATTGATTTTCATAAATAGAACAGCTTACTTGTTAATCACAAGAGGTCTATGAAGAGTTTAACACAAAAGCCAGAGAATCACAAGGATCTCATAAATTTAAATATAAATAATAACTTGCCAGTTAGGAAATTACTCTTAAGTTTTCTTCACCTGGTAGTGAAGGAAGGTCTCTAATACCACCTGCAGAAGAAAGAAGATGTTTGAACAATTGAAGAGTTTTGAATGTTAACTTTTAGCATGAGCTCACTCTCTTCTCTATTGGTTAAGGAATTTTTCTCAGAACATCCAGTTCCAAAAACCTTAATTGAGCTCCTTTGGCCCTTCTTAGCTCTTTCTAAGAAAGCTGGCAGAATTAGCTTATGGCCAGCAGGCACTGGGTGTATCAATAAGAAACGTCAGGCACCACTTCTACAGAGCATAAATTACTTCTGGCAATGTTGTGTATCTCCATGAGCTTCATACTTGGGTGCTCCTTGGTGCAGTTTGTAGTGTACTTTTTACAAGAACGCTTTGCATTCACTGTGGGACAGACTGGAACTTGATGTAATTAGAGCTGCAGTTTTGCCTGGAGTCTTTGTGTTACAATGTTGTTCTTTCTCAGCATTTTTCCATTGTTGTGTTCCAGGACCAGATTGTAAATAAGTGCAGTTGTACCTCCTAGGTTCATATCCCCTTTATACTACTTCACTGATTTTGACTTCTCTATTTAGGCATCAAAGCTCCTAATTTCTTAACTCCATTTCACTGAGTAAGGCCATGTCATCCGCATAATAAAAGGGAATTTACTAAAACATTTGTAGACAGTGTTAATACTGTGTAAAATTTACACAGCCTGTCCCTCAAGTAGGATTGACTTGTACTGTGCTGCTTACCCAGACCAAGATGAAAAAAAAAACCCCAAACATGTAGAAGTATCTGCACCAACTCTTAACATAGCATGACAGAAGGTTACTGATGTGCATGGAGAACTCTTTTGGGTCAGTCTGCTGAGGAAAAAACAGAAATAAAATAAATCCTGTCAGTCCATCAAGAGTACTGAAGGTTCAAGAGCAGGATGATCCTCCAGTGTTTGGAATTAAGTGGTTTACAGCCTGTTGGATGACTAAAAGACATTCAAAGTTCTCAGGAAGTATACTGTACTCTACTACAGGCTGAATAAGGCTGGCATGGATGATGAGTGGTAGGCATGGAAATGAGTCAAAGGGAAACTCTTACAACTGAAGTGGGGCTGGAGGGATTTTTGTGCAGTGTCAGATTGGTCGGCTACCAGCTGGGGTTGTCATCAGTTCAATGTCATTGAACAATTACAAATCCCGTGAATAAAACAAATGTTGCAGAGAAACGTGTTTTTAATATTGTCTGAAATATGTGTTGTATGCATTTTATAGTTAAGGATTATTTAAGCTTTTTGGTATAATGCTCCAATCTCTCATTTTTCTTTCATAGTTGTGTGAAATTCTGGCTAAAGAAAAAGACACCATCCGAAAAGAGTACTGGAGATACATTGGAAGGTCTCTTAAGAGCAAGCACAGTTCAGGCACTGAACAGAGCAGCACACTGACGGATAAACAGCAGTAACTGAAGATGGAAGAAAACAGTGTTAAGTTCTCAAGCTGTTCTAAAGCTGTACTAAGTAGGGTCATCAACAAGTTTAAAGTCCAGTTGTAGGTATTGCAATGAAAGAGGAGTGCAGATTGCTGTATAGTCCTGGGTTGCTGCTGCTACTGGTGATAGCTCTAGGTGCAGTCAAGAAATGTATTAAGGCTTAATTATTGAAATGTACTGAGTAAAGGTTTTAGTTCCTAACTAAAAATACATAAAGCTATACCTACGATATTGGCAGTGCACAGTTAACAGTTGGCCCTGATCTTAGAGGTTTTTTCCAACGTACATTACTCTATGATTCTGTGAAGCACTAAAACCATTTCTCATGTCCTGGCTTACCCACTTATGGTTCCTAACACTGTCTCATCAGATGCTGCAGTAATGACTGCAGGTAACTTAGCTATAGGGGATATAAAGTAACCTGGTTAGTGCAAGTAGGCACTGCAGCTGTTGCCGTATGTGGGAGCAGCTGTGCGACACTGTCAGCCTATGCTGTTGTATGCAACTAACACCAAGTGTAATTTTGTAATAAAAATAGATAACTTAGAGCATTTGTCTGAATTTTTTAGTGTGTTTATTTTGGTCCGTGTAAGTGCATAGTTTGTTCTTTTCAGATGCTAATAGAGATAAAATATCCCCTTGTATAAGTATTGGATTCTATTGCATTGAGATGTTTTTTGCACTGGAGTATTCTTATGCCAGAAACTTTCAGTGCACTTGATATATTCACCTGAATTCTTACCTGCACAGACAGGAAAAACGCTTTGAGGATCCTGGGGGATGTGTATACCTGCACCAGAAAAATGCATCTGCCCTGTTTTCAATAAATGGCTATTGTAAACTGTGTTCTTATAAAGTGCTTGTCTGATATGAAATATTTTACTGGAAATTATCATAAAGGGAACAAACAAATGCTAGTATTTATTCCATAATATGCAGTCTTTCTGACACTAAACATTAAAAGGTGTTACTGTGATTAAGCAATAGTGGAGATTATTTTTTAACACTTGAAATCTTTAGTTCAATGCACTCTTGAAATTTAAAACAACTCACAAGGAGTGGAATAGGTATACGAAAGCTATGTAATTTTGTAGTGGTTTTGCTGCGTTCTCAGCAGTAGAGAAAACATTTTTGTAGTGACACATGAACATTCAAAACAGACCTGGACTTCAGACTTCTGGAGATGTGTTACCTGGGGGTTTTTTTCTGATTTTTTTCTTTTCTTTTTTTTGGACATGTTTGGGGTTTTTTTACCACATTTGAAACTAGTATAAAGCAAAAAGTGTGTTTCTACCCCTATGAGTTGTTCCTAATTGAAACTGTACTAAATAGAGAGTACTGAACAGCCAGGGTGTTCAAGGTTTTCAGGACAAAGTAATGTATTTGCCACTATCAGTCAAGGAAGCTCAGAAAGATGAAATGGTCAAATGCAATCCTCAAAATAAACATCATCAATGAAGAGGGGACAGAATTTTTCTTCTGCATATGATGTTAATACATTCCCGTATCTTTCACAAAATTCAGAGGACACTTGGAGTAAAGCAGAGTATTCTTTATATACACTAGCATAAATTTCAGCAAGAATAAGTCATCCCAATGTAAGATTGATGAAGAGTGTCCACAGGGACAGTATATTTTGGGATCTGATCTCAGTCACTTGTGGGCTGAGGGAAGAGCTTAGATTAGCCATATAGACTTCACAGTGGCAAGAATAAGTAGGAATTCTCTGACAAAACCTTTTTGGGGATATGGTCAACCTGTGGCCTTCTCATTCTTGAAAATGATGTCTAAAAGGAATCAGTAAGATTCTGACAAAGTTTGTAGGGTTTTATACTGGTTATGGAAAAATAGTGGTATGTGGAAAGATAATACCACTTCTGAGCTCCCTTTACCAATAAATAACCAAATATATGTTCTTAACCGCGCCTTATGTAGAACAAACATGTAACCGAACAAATAATGTAAATCCTAAGAGAAAAATGTGCTGGACACTGGAGTTCAGCTTAAACACAAACAATAACAACAACAACAAAGTCATTCTGTTGTAACAGAAATGTTCCTTTTTTTCTTCCCAATGTTTGTTTACTGTCATTTGGATTGCAAGGAAGCTTTCAAATTCTCTTGCAAAGGCACCTCAGTTCTGTGCTAGTCAACCACACAAAAAAATACTGAGCTCTCAGAGCTGGAAAAATGATGGCTGCCAAGCTAGGTTGCAAGTGCAGCTACCAAACCTTGAATTTTACTCTGTCCAAGACAAAATCTTTCTGGTGGAAGAAGCTTGACAAAATGTATGACCTGTAGAGAGAAGGGTCTTAGAGTAGGAAATCAGAGATGACTTTAACCTGCAGGCATTGGTACTAACTACCTTTGATCCGGGCAAGCATCACAGTGATTTGTGCCAACAGGTTCATCTGTACAAGAAAATTTACTGTTGTTACTGATTGTATGTATTGATGTGACTCCTGTGTACAATTTTATTACTGAAGGGCTGTGCCTAAATGGAAAACTACTGATACAATTATCGCTTGTAAATCAGTGTAACTGGAACATTCAGTGGAATATGGAGCATTATTAAAGTGTGTGCAATCATAGCCTATGCTTGCTTTCATCAGAGGCTGATGTTCTTGCCTTGATCTAGCTCTTATTAAGCTGTTACTGACTTCCACCTTATTGTCTTTGCAACTCAGCTGACAAAACAGTGTGCAAATCCTTCCTAATCTATTCAGTACAAAACCACCTCTGCTAGCACAAAGTGCTTCTATCAGATGCTGTCTGGTTGTGCTGAGGCAGATTAGGGGTGTGCCATTCAGCTGGACCTTCTGTAGGGGCAACATTCTCCAGTAAGGAAGCAGGGAGGTTTCTAATCACTCGCTCCACATGAAACACTTCCATGCAAGTGCTAGCTGCCAATTCATGCAGTGCTATGGTGACGAAGGACTTACAGAGAGATGAGACACCCAAAACTTAGAGCGCACACACTTATTTAGGTTTCTCTTAAGTATGTGCCATGATGAGCTACTAGAAGCTTCACCAAATTTAGCTAGAGAGCCCACCTCAGGATGCCTTGATGCCTGCATCAGCCAGCTGTCTGATGAAACCACCTTGGGGCTAGGACTGTGCCCCACGAACTGCATCACCATCACTGTCTCTGAAGAAGCACTGAGATACAAATCTGTATAAGACTTCAGCCTTGGGGAATTAGAATCGTTGCTGTATCCTGCTGCTGCTACTGCCTCCCAGCCGAGAAGGTGGACACCGGCCACTAGATGACAGTGTGACACGCACCCCCAGCCTATCGGCGCCGCTGATGTACAGGAAAAGCAGCGGCGCCACCTCCTTCTCCGTGCAACATCACTAATTTCACACCTGCTAATTAAACACAGAAGAGCAGCTGCTTGGTTATTCAATACATAGCGCCACACAAGCATCAAGCACAAGTATTCTGGGAGGGGCTAAATGGTCATCTTCTTGTTGGTGTTAATTGGAGAGCAATTTCTCGTTAACAGAAATTATGTCTCCTCTGACACTGGACACCTTATACAGATTTGGAGTCTGTTTAGTCCTGGTGTTCTAAAAATAACCCCGTGACTAAACCCCTCTGCTCAGAACTTGGGGTTTGTGGCCCGTTTACATCTTTTGGAGACATGCCTCCAATCAGAGTGCTACACACATATGCCTTCACAAGCTGGAAAGTTTTGGACCCCTAGAGCCAGCCTTGTTATGATAAATTTCTGTCGTCCCTCTGTAATGAAATGCTGGCCATTGCTGGCTGTTTATGGGAATACAGATTGAAGGACAAGATGACCTACTCCTGCTTCTTGGAACTCAGAGGAGGACTTGGGCCAAACTGAGGAAGTCAAGCATGCTGTTGCAGATCTGAAAGCGGTTTCCTTGCTTTCTGGTAAGCAGGACCGAAAACTTTGCTAAAGAAGGTCAAATACAGACTTCTCTTTCTCATGCATTGGTTTGTTGAAACTGAGTCTTGTGGAATTGTCACCACAGTGCAGGGATTTTAAGTGAATGAAAAGATGCCCTGTGTCAATTCAGCCAAGCCAGCTTGAGCACTCAGAGTGACTCAGGTGCAGCTGCTTGCTGTGTATGTACGCATTGAGCTCCCAGGACAAGCTACCATTACCCCCTCCCACGGGCATTATGCTAGCGCTGGTACCTCTGTCCACACCTGAAACAGTCAGGTGACAGGTGTAATGCTGCCATCACTACTCATGAGCAGTGATCTTTCCACTGCAGAAGAAGTCTTGCTGTATTTGGGCTTCTCATTCTTTTGGGTTTGTGTTGCTTTGGATAGGTCTAGTTGGTTATTTACTTCATTGGTTTTCTGATGTGCCCTGACTGTTGTCCAAGTCATCTCTCCAACAGATCCAAAACCAGCTGAATAAGTGCTTCTGCTGCTACAAAAAAGCTTCAGAAGGAGGAAAAGGAAAACAGGAGCTGTATTTGTATCATTGATGTACATTCCCTGTCCTCCCTCTTCTGCCAAAGCCTGCTTACCAGGACAAGAAGGTGGCAGGTGCTTGCATACATCTGCCCCTGCTCTAGCTTGCAGACACACCATGAATATGAGTTTTATTCCCAGTTTTACTAAAGGACAGTGAGAGCACACTCTCCCTGTACACAATAGCATATGGTGCTCACTGGCTTTTCTGTCTGCCTCTTGCAGTAACAGTTTCTCTACTGCTAAATGAGTCCAAATGACTATTTGCAGGTACCTACAGAGCAGGTGCATGGTTAGTGTGGAGGGTTCCTGAGCACTGTTCCCAGCACACTGATACCAGTTGAGTGGTACTGCCAATCATCTTGCTAATTTGTTTGAGGTCTAACCTGCACAGATCCTGCATTGAGCTGAAGGCTACAATAAAAGGAGAGAGTGTTGAGTGTTTACATGGGCAACTGAAAACCAGAAACATCTAGTTTTAGAAACACATTTTCAAATTATCAATTTTCAAATGATTCTTTAACCGAAAAATTTAAAACTTGTAAAGTGAGAACAGAAAACTGCTTGGCTTCTGACATTCAGAGGGAAAATATGAGAGATTTGCCTTAGGCAAGACCTAGTTTACTGCTAGAAGGCATGTCTGGATAAAACCCCAAAAGCTTGATGAGATCTGTTTGTCATTTAGCAGTGTCCCAGACACAGCTAGGTCTCATTTGGTGCTCAAATTTTCTCTTGTTTCGTTGCAGAAGGAAAGGGAAAATGAGGGATGACCAGGAAAGGGCAAGCCAAAATCACTAGTCATGCATCACTAACAACAGCTAAGAATATTACAGCAAATGATTTCAGTATAGGTGCCTGCTGCAGAACCAGAGTCACCTGGCACGCACAGCAATTTTGTGCATTTCAAGTAAGAGCATTGTTTTCCCTCCAGGTTAACTGTATTGACTTTCTCATTTCTTTTTTTAACTGCTAATACACTGTCAGATGAATGCTTGTCCAAGCTACGCAGGCTAAAATTTCTAGGGAGAGAAGAAGAAGAGAAAGATGAGCTATAATCCATTTTACTACAGGATTGCTACTCAGCAGCCATGGCCAAGACAAGGCCCACATAAACCTGGGTTTTTTATCCCATGATGCCAGCTTTCAGCTGGCACTTCATAGTACAAGGCTTTTTACAGCAGAAATTACATGTCCTCATGTGTTTGAAAACTCCTGGTGTACACAGAGATGCCCCCTCACTCCAACAAGTGCTAGTAGTCTCTTTGGCACTGTGGGAATTTCACCTGCTTTCTGTTCCTCAGCACTGTGCCTGAAAAGCAGACACAAGTAGTGCAGACAAGCACTTCCCCAGGCACTGCCATGCTGCACTTAGCCTGGGTAGTCCTGGAGTTGATGAGATTTTGCAGTGACTTCTAGAGCACCTCTTTGCTCACAAGGGTCCCCATGGAAAAGGAGCCAGCCATGAAGGCCCCTTGCAACTTCAAGACTTAGGCCGATTTTGGAGACTGGCATTGTATCGCCTCATCATAGCATCCCACCCATCATATGATTTCAGCAGGTGAGTTGAGAAGTCTAGGCATAAGGTACCAATCTTGAACTGTACTGAAACAGAGGCATACAGATCCAAAGATTAACCACCAAGTTTTGCAAAGAGTAGCTTGTCTCCTGTATGTCCATATCCAGTGCCTGTAAGAATACGCACAGAGCCGTACTCAAAAAGGTCAAATAGGATCACTCAATGATCTGAATTCCCTTTGAATAAGGGAATTCCTTATGAGTAAGCACAGGTGTTGTTTTGAAAGAAAGAGGGGATAGGAAGAGAAGAAAAGGGAAGAAAAAACCCAGAGAGTAATGAAAACTTACCTCATAGCCTGAACCAGTATTGCAGCATGACTCTGAGAAACGTGCAAAAAACACATCTGGGCAGCAGAGGAGTTTTTATGGTGATGAGCAGATAATGTTTTAATTGCTTCCTTCTGTTCACAGAGAAGAAGTTTTGTAAGTACACAGGATACATCCCCGATATCTCTTCCTTGCGGGAACAGTGCTTGGGACACTGTGTTTCTGATTCATTCACACAGACTGGAGTCAAAATGGCAACATTTGTGGTTATCAGGTGGAGGATTATCGTTTTGTTCAGCACTAACCTCCAAAGGAACAGTAAAAATAATTTCAAGAAAGGATAAATTATCAAGTAGAGGATTATTATTTTGTTCAGCACTACCCTCCAACGGAACAGTAAAAATAATTTCGAGAACGGATAAATTCTTTTTTTCTTTGTCCTCTTCTAACAGAGGGCGGAGCTGGAATCTGGAGAATTTTTAAAAGCTGTTTCTATTTCCTAGTGTGCTGTGACTTTAGGTCCTGTAAGAACAGTGTGCCTACTGGAACCATGCCATTACAAGAGTATGTGGTCAGTTTGAAGTATTTTTGTAAGAGGACAGAATGATTTGATGAATTCTCAGTGTTTGTTTTGGCTCAAATTCTTCATAAAGGTTTGGCCAGAAAAGTTGAAGAGGAGTTAGCTGGGGCACTTTAAACTTTATATCAACATCTGGTATCTTAACAAGCATCAAAAACTGACTGCGGAGAAGATGAAAGCTCTCAGTAGTGAAGAACCGATCTGGGGTAACCTCTGAATGCACACTCCAAAAAGGAGGAGATAAACAAGGCAATTCCTCATTTTGCTGAAGTCCAGATACATTTGCTGATAGAAGGAAAAGAGCAGCAGTATATTAGAATTCTGTGCAGTGCCTGCACACATATGTCTGGCTTGTGTACAAGTACCCATCAGCTTAACCTCTTAACACCACCCGTCCGACTCGCAAAAACATTCTGGGATCATGCAAAATCTGTTACAGAGGGCTTGGGAGTGGCAGCGATTTCAGGGTATATGCAGGTGAATATGGGGATGCCACAGCTCAGGAAAGAAGACAGATGTGACATGTACTCCTGAACAGCATGTCTGAAAAAATGAAACAGCTTTTGCAATTGCTGGTTGCCAGTAAAGTATAGGCATAGCAGCATAGCATTTCCATTGCACATCTTAGTGGAGTCCAGCATTCAAAAGGAGTATTTCTATTAAAAGTTTAAACTGACAATGAGCATTTTATAGTATATTTAGTTGTGCTTAGCCCAGTATAGCTCTAAGGCCAAATATGGTTTCCATGTGAGGAAAAAATACCTGCTAAAAATTCAAGTCCACTCTTGTCCAGTGAGATGCTTGTATTCCATTGCAAAAGCTCCAAATGGGACTCACTAAGCAAAGCTATCTGATGTTCCTGATTCTTACAATTTCACTTGTGCAGTTCCTCAGTGCTTTGGTCACTTCAAGCTAGATTGTGAGACACTGTAAGCAGGCCTGGGGACATGAAAGAATTCAGTTCACACGGATTATTTATGAGAAATACCATTTCCTATCTAGAATCCAGCCATAGGAATCCGAAAGTCCTTGTGCTTTCTGGTCTGTTATCATGGCAAACCAGGCATCCTTGGCACAGAAGGCAAAATAGAAGAGAAGAAGGTAAGAAGAAGTTAAGTTATTTTGGGTCTTTCCTCATAAATTAGAAAGCAGCAAGACTGTCTTTCTCTGTTTGATTTTAAAAGCTTTATTTACATATCATGCTGCACACAGCCAGTAAGCAACTCTGTATCATGTTGAACCACTACTGAGCAAGAGGAGGAAGAAAAACAGCAGAAAAGAAAGTGTAGTGGAAGGCCCTGAGATGTAGCAGTGTACAAATTTGAGTATGTATGCATCACAGTTCCATGTGTGTCTACTGATGACCAAGCAACTGATACATGTAAGTTTTGTACCACTGTAGTGTTTCACTTCCAAGTGTGAGCCTGAACCACCAAACCTGCAAGGAGCTAGCGTGGCACATAGTGGGTTGCCCAGCCTTCATAATGACATGTTCAAATGAAGTAAAGCATTCCTCAAATGGATGAGGCCTGTTAGAAATAGCACTGAAACAAGTTAAAAACACAGTCTCAGTGGGCTTTCAGTAGCTTACAAAAGGGTGAAAAATTCTGAGGAGATTAATGGACTAAGTGCCCTCTAATGTAACAGTTTTAACACTCAGGAGTTCTGTTCTAGGATATCACAGTTCAGTGTTCAGTGACCACTGTTCGGTGGTCAAACTTCTCCTGGTCTGTTCCAGATACCCTTTTGTCCTAGGTTACAACATAGCTGTATTCTATTACCAGCAGCTGTGAGCCATTAACCTGTTATCTCTTGTTAACTACTCACCCTTGATAACAGCCAATAGGCAATTAAGACCCATCAGATGACTCATGGCTTATCTCATACTATTGTGGGATGCTCCGCCCAGGAGGGAGGAGCCGGGCATTCCCACCTGGATATAACCTGGCCTTGGACCTGCCCAAGACAGCCCTGCCTATTGGGTCTCTAGAGGACCACAGCTACTCTTGGACCTTCAGCTGTAGACCAGATATTCTACAGGATCACCGCTTCAACGGAACTACTTCATTTGGACTGCTACCACCACCCTGCCTGGCAGGGTGCCAGGT
>VWZT01017003.1:0-21497 GCA_013397055.1 Pachycephala philippinensis | reverse complement strand
GGCCCCGCTGGGTGCCGGGGGAGCCGGGCCCGGGGCAGAAGTGTGCGGGCGGCCTGCCTGGCCCTGCCGAGGGGTGGCTTGTGTGGTGGCGGCCCCGGAACCCTGATGTTTTCCCTCGGTTTTGCCTTGCGGCCGAGGAGGCCGGTGCTGGTGTAGTAGTGGCATGTTTTGAGGCCGCCGGAGAAACGTGTTTTATGTACTGCTTGCCTTTGGTGCCGTTGTGTTTACCGCCTTGGAGGAGTTCAGTGGGTAGTTAGTCAGAAGGAGCAGGGTGGAGGAAGAGATGGAACCTAAGAAAGGAATTTCTGCAGGAAGAAGATGCGAGTATGAAACCAGGAGAGAAAGTTGCTCGGTTTTTCTGTGCTTGTTTACCAGCGGGTGAAGTGTTTGAACTAGTATTCTGTAAAACCAGGGGTTGTCGTCTAAAAAGGTAACTTTCTGCCATGTTAGGAACTTAATTCAGTATTGTCTCCATTTTCTCTTCTCTAATTTCTCTTTTCTCTGTTTTATCTAATCTTAAAACCTTTTGACAGAAACATTATAGGAGAATTCGATATTTGTGGCTCATATTGCTGGCTTCTAGTTAGTAGCTTTATTTTAGGCAATGTTGTATATGTGATGGATTTTTGGTGTGTGTCACAGTATTTTGCAGACTTCTTGTTTATGCAAGTAAGTGTGCATTTCTATCAAAGAATTTTCTTACCTAAATTCACTAGCTTTTTTTTTTGTTGAATGCTTGCTAAAGTTAAAGCTTAGTAGGACTGCTGCCTCTTCTTCCTCCTCCCTGCCTTCATGTTTTCCCAAGAGGGTGCAGATGGATTTCTTTATGGTTAAAGATGCAGTTTTTAACTAAAATGAAACGGTCATTGATAACAAAGTTGTTAGTGGTGGTGGTGTAGTAGGATCATGCAGTCTGTATCTGCTCTGGTGCATGTATCCGTAATACTCTCTTTAAAGTACAGTACTGGAATATAGACTTTTCTAACTTGAATAGGTCAAAATTATGGAATTACCGTCATAGTGATAAGCGATATCATGTGTTGTTCTTTAGTGGTTTTCAGTGATAAGTGCATGGACTATTATAAGAAGTGGTGATGTGTGTTAAAAAGACATTCCAGCCCTGTCTTTTTGTTAAAATAGAATTTGAAAGTACGTTTTGTTATGTGTTTCTTATGGAGACTATAGCACAAATTTTCCTTTTAGTTGTTAGATTGTTTGTAGCAGGGAAAATTATATTTCCTGTCTTTGATATTTGTGGGTATTTTTAGAAGGAGTGACTGTTAATGAAGCTGGGCTTAATATTCTCTTTCCAAAGCAGATTCATCAGTGATTGTTCTATTTAGACACACCTAGTTAGGAAAAAAGGAGATAATTGCCTAATTAATTACCTACTTGGTAAGCGAGTGTGAGTTTTGGTAATTTTGGATCCCGAATGTAGACTTCTCAGGTGTGTGAATAAACAATGCATTCCTAAAACCATGAGAGCACTGTGAGATTAAAAATGACATCTACCACTGTATCCTTGTGATATTATTTTAAAAAGCCAGTCTGTCTCTTAATTTCTCAATGATTCTCCTTTTACTTCACACTTCAGATGTGTTCTTTTCGGCAACTTTAGTTACAGGGATAAAATAACGCATATGAGTATGGGAGGCATGGTTTTCCAGCTTTATGGAGAAGAGGTTTCTAGCCTTGATTTTGATAGAACTCTGGGAATCTGTAGAAACTATATACTCAAAGAGAAAGGTAATTCTTGCTCCAGATCTGTGTGAGATTATTCACAGCTGACAGTTTTTGATCCAGTATGATGAGTTTGGGAATGGCTGTCTTGGAAGAGTATGGTATAGGGAAAAAGCAAGCTTTAATCATGGTTATGTGATTTTTTTTTTCCTGTGTGTTTTCGTTAAAATGGTCCATACACAAAGTTACAAACAAGATTTATTGATATTTCTTGACAGAATCTGGATGCTGTACCAGTTGTATGGTGGAAAAGTATGTATCTGGATGTGTAAATGCTGGAGAAGGTAGAATTCTAGAGGTTTGGGACTTCAAGTAGGCTGTAAAGCATCTGATGGAGATTTACACTTACTTTCCATTGGGGTTTCTTGGCTACTTGTTTGGTGTAACAATCTGTATGAAACAATTGTTTGGGGTTTTTTGGTTAGTTGGTTTTATTGTTGTTTTTTTAAAAGGGAGATTTTGTTGTCCTTCACAAAAAGTTTCACCACAGCCTCCCTTTTCACTGTGCTCTCATTTCCAACATGAGCTCCAGACTCCTGTTTCTCCCAAATTCAGGAAAATGGACACCAACTAGGATTTACATGTGTTGCTTTTTTTGATGTGTTTATTCAGTGTTCAAGAGACTTCCTTGGTAATGCTATCAAGAGTTAAGTATTTATCTCTCACTATTGCTAGGCTGCTCTAATTTTTCAAAACTGTTTTTGTTCTGTGATTTGGTGTTAAGAGGCTAGCTGTTCTTTGCCTTTGGTTTTGTAGAATGCAACATGAGGTCATTCCCTGGTCTTGGATTTCATGTTGTTCCCTTTATAGGAGCAATATGCTGTGTTTCTCTGGGTTAGCCCCTCTGTGGAGGAATATGTGGTGGTGTAATATTTGGCAGCCTACAAGGACAGGTAGGTAATTTTTTTTTTGCGCTCTGGAAGGTTTACCAGAAGGTATTTTGCTTATTACAGATTATGTCTTTTTGTGGACGTGTATCTGGCAATGATTGTCTTATTCATCAGTAGACACCATCCAGGACAGCAGAAAAATGGAGAATTTCAACTTCCAGGAATGTAATTACAAGACCATTTTTGCAACTTGTTTTGTGGAACTAGGTCACAACAGCATTACTGGCCTGGCTTCACATTCTCTACAGCTGGCATCTCCAGAGGGCTCCCAGATCCATATCACCTGCATCACTTAGTTCTCCATCTCTCATGCTCTGCACCCCACTCCCAGACCCAGTTCCATCCTTTTCTTCTCATTCTCCATGAAGGACATGGTCTTTAAGCTTCAAAAAGCTGTCAGCAATGCAAGTGGTGGGTTTTTTTGCTGGTCCCCATTTGTCAGCATTTCTTATGAGTCAGCAAAGGTCTGCAGTTAATCCTAGTCCCACATGAAGTAAATTGTGAATGGATGGTGGTAACACAGCTAGGAAGGGAGAGCAGTCACTGTCAGGGCCACATGACCTTTCCAAATATTCTCCTCTGGCTTTAAGATTCTTTTACCTGAGGGAGCCAGTGTCTCTGTGCTCCTTTTCTTTGTGTGTATAGGTAAATGTGTTGCGTAGAGATACTGAAATCAAGTGCTTATTTGTAGTAGAAGGGTAGATAAGTAAATCTTAAAAAAGAAATGCATATAACTTCATCTTTGAAATTCAAGAAATCATAGTTACAGTTGAATATATACCAACCACTTGAAAACCATTAGTATAAGGGTAATGTTAGCTCCAGTCCTCTAGCTGTACAGTGAAAAGATTGGGAGTCTGGGCTGATAATAGATGGTCACAATACAAAACATAAAACTCAATCTGAAACAAACTTTTTGAAAACATTAAAAGCAAGAGTAATTTTTGCCGTTTGTAATGATACAATAGCTGTGTCATACTTGAGCTGCAGAACGGTACTACAAACTTCTGTCACAACAATACTCAGCCAGCTGATGCATAATTTAATACTTCATATAATCTCAGTTATAAAGTTGCCACAAAATGCAGAATTAATGTATTTTTGCATGTAAAACTTCTAACTCACTTAACAAGACTACATATTTTTCGTACAAACTACTCGAGCTACGGTGTTGATGAAGTGTGGCATGTAGTAATGAAACATGCATCTGTGAGACCAGTTACAACTTGCTGCCTTCCGATGCTTACTTTGCTTGCATCTTCTCCAAAGAAGGAGTTTGCTATTTCACAATACAGAATAATAACAAATTCTTTCATTTGTTGCTGCCACTGAGATCTGTTTTGTAGAAAGTAAGTCCAGATTAAGTTGTACATGTAACATAAAACAGTGAGTTTTTTTGAAATTGCACTGGTATTTGAGTCTGCCAAAGCATTTTCTAACTGTATATGCAAAGTGTTTCATACTCTTGTTAGTTTTACTCTATGGTTACTTATTAATGCATCTAATTACAGATATAGTGCAGTATGTGAAAATGAGTTAGTGTGACAATTTGACTAGCGAGAGCTGTGTTTAGACACAAAAATTGTTAATGTTAAATGTAAACAGCTGCAAATGTGATTGGAAATATTTGAACACAGTAATTTGCTTTTTTATTAAACTGTTGTTTGATTTCAGTAGGAAACTGAATCATCATTTAATAATAAAAAGAACTGGAAACATAATTCATATTTTAACTGGCAAGATACTTACTGGCTTTATGGAAGCTAGGCTTTAAAAAAGTGCTTCTGGCTCTGGTTTAGGAAACTGTGTGAACCAAGCTGCTGCTGTTCCTGCAGAGTCTGAACAAGGTCCTCCAAGAATGTTGGTAAAAGGAGACTGTTTTTTTCTCTCAGGTCTTTATGAAAAGTAATGACACAATCATGGGAAAAGGGAGAAAAAGATTAGATTTAAGTTATCAATGTTGAAAGGCTCATAGCCTATATCTTAAGCAGGAAAACTGGAACAGAACTGTGATACTTTTAACGTTATTGGGTGGGGGTGAAGAGAGAAGACAAACGGTGAAAAAGCTCTGTTCCAAATGTTGATTAGAACAAGAAGAGATTCAGGGGAAATTTATAGAGCCATGAAAATTGCTTGCGCAGTACTGGCCAAATAAAATCCGTATATTTGAAATAACAAGAAGAAAGCTCTTCAAATACTTTTGCATGTTTACATTACTGATAACATTTGAGGGAGAGTTGTTGGTGTCACTGTTCATTGTTGTGTCTTCATTGTTACGTTACTTCCGTTATTGTTAAATACAAAACCAAAGCAGTGACTAATACAAAAAGCGTTAATACATTCAAGAAGCTGCTGGACACAGCAGCATATTTGAAGAATGTTGCTCAGGAATTGAGATGTACCAGAGACAGATTCCAGAGACAGCAATAATTCAACCTTGTTTGAGTATCTTTATTTTGTACACGGCTGCATGTTATCTACTCCATACCACCCTGCATTCTTTAGGATGTGCAGGAGGGTTCTCTATGTTAGACCACTGCTCAGTGTTCGGAAGTGTACAGCAAATGAGCAGATAGAGACATTACAGGAAGAAAGGATGGTCAAAGTGTTGACGGTGGAGCTTTGTTGTGGAAAGCTGGATCAACTGTCCTGTCCTCTCTTGCAGAGTTCATGTGAACTGCTATATAAGTTATTTTGTCAAGAATTCACAGGTAGCTGTTAGCTGTTTGTTCCTTATGAAGACCTGGTTTGGGATTCTGGGACCTGAGCATTCATACCTCCTACTGTATTAGCTGAGCAGTGAGCTTTGAAAAAACACTCAATTGTAGAAAATCAAGGATTCTTAAAAATCCAGCCTTTGTCATCTCAGATTGGGTGACTGCATTCAGCAGACTTAGGAGTTTCGTTCTTTACATGCTGTGGTTTCCTTCTATTTCAAGAGAAGGGAGATCTTGCTTAGAAATGTTGTTAAGGTTAATTCATTGATGTTTGGGCTGCACTGAAATGCTGTAGAGAAAATGCTTGCAGAGAGAAGGCAGTGAGAAAATCCATAATCAGTGCAAATTTCTTTGAACTGTGTGATAACTAAGGGCTTAGGCTGACCAAGGAAGACAAAACAAAAGGTTTGTTTGCGGAACATCATCCACGCTTTTGCACTGAGTAAGGTGATACTTTTAAGAAAGGAATATAATTGTTATTATAGATGACATCTGATAGATTCTCACCATAGATTGATACTAGGGTTACATATATTTTAATGTGAGTAAGATAGTGAGCTTTCATGGTTTTTGTTCCTGTAATCATTTGGGCTAAATCCTCCGCATGCAATGTGTTGTTCCCCTCCACAGGATTTACAACAGATGAGCAGATTTGGTAGCTGTAGGTTCTGAAAATGGAGACATAATGGAGAAGGGGTATACAAAACTTTAACTATAGGCAGAAGTGTTGCTCACTCACACAGAAACAATATTATTAACATTATTAAAATTACTAAGGTACTGTGAGCAGTTCAGAAAACTCAGGCAAGGTGCTGTTAGTGACTCAGGATGTAAGGATATGTGAGGGGGAATTATTGCATGGACAGAAATTGATAAGGTGCTGGCCTCAGAAAGTCTGATAGAGAATCTGAAAGAAAGGCATCACTGCATAAAATGTAATCTGTAATCTCCCTTTTCAAATACAAGAAGAAATCTCATGAATTCAAGAGGAGGAATAAAATTGAACAGCTTTTTCATACACTGTGTAATGAGATTGTGGAGAATTTTTTTATTGAGTGTTCTTGAGGCTACCTCACATCCGATTTAACAATTAAAGCTTTGAATTTTATCTTAAACTTTCTAGTCCAGGTATTTTAACTACTTCAGATTCAAATGTGACTGTCAAGGATCTTAAATCTTAGCTCCCTTTTCCTAAAGTGTCACTTGAGCATCTGGTTTGAACTTACTCCTACAGTTTTCTGTATATCTAGTCCTAATGGTTATCGACATGTTTTCCTCAGTGTAGTATTTTGATGATTTTAACACAGTGAAGTAAGAGCATTTTGAATTTGGTGTGAAGCATAGAGACAAGCTCGTTAGTTTCACTGTTTCAGAAAATATGTGTAAACCCAACATTTAAGTTCAGATCTACTTGAAAAGTTTTGTGTGGCTTATTGTCATTTACTAAGTTTAGAAGTGAGATCTGTGCCAAGTCAAAATTGTGAGGCAGCATCACAGAAGCTTTGGAATTGTGTATCAGAGGTGTGTGCAGGTAATGGCTTGATACCTGCCACTTGAAGTTACTTGCTCGAGTTTGGAATTAATTTTTAAGTATGAATAGAAGAAGTCGCTGGAGCCTCTGACATACTAGGAAAAAATTATTCCACCCCACCTGCCAGGTTTGTTCTGAGAATGTGGTTTAAGTAAGTTGACAGGGGGAGGATGGATGGATTTACTTGATGGGATTTTTGTCTTCTTTTGTTTTTAATGCTTAAATACTTGTAAAAAATTTTAGGCTTAGTCTATGGTTTGCTTTTTATGAGAGTTCCTCTTTTTATTGCTTGTTTGTCACCCTGCAGTGAATTTCGTGTTTGTGTTAGTTCTTTCTGTTGTGATTGCTTTATTTGGAGCTTCTAGTAGACTGTCTCTAGAAGTCACCCTATTTTCGAGTGGAGACCTGGGTACAACTTTTTTATTGCAATTAAACTTGGAACCCGGACACAAGAGACGGTGATATTTCTCCCATTTGTGCATGGGATATCAAGTGTGGATTTTGTCTTGCCAGTAGGCAGTCAGGATAGTCTCCTAGACGTAGAAATTAGTGGTCTTGTACTCTGTTGCAGTGAGTTTTATAGATGTAAGTCCATTCTTCCAAGTTTTTTACTCATTGGGACATTTCACTAGCGTGTATTGTTTGCAGCTCTCAGTTCATATGACATCCCCATATTACTTAAAAATTGTCTTTCATTTCACATTTTTATCAAAATGCTATTAATCCTGTTCCACATTTGATTTGTATCATCCCACTGTGATCCCTGACAAAGTCCAGCTGAAGAAAAATATTAATTAGAAAAAAGTTTTTAAAAAATATACTGCAAAAGTAAGATGAAACAACAAACAAAGTTCTAAAAAATAATTACAACTGCATTTTTTTTTCTTACCTCAGGTCAGATTTGGTCTTCCCCCTTCTGCCACTTCCTGGTGCCAGATTCTTTTTGGGAGGCAATGTTTCTTGTCTTGACTGACAAGAGGTGCTGTCTCTGGTAGGATAAATTATCTTCTTTGCTTTCTTTCTTTTTGTCTTTGATCTCTTACCCTTTACATTCTTACTTTGTTGTCACTATTCTTTCTTCCTCTTGCTGTGCTCTCCCTCTCCTGCTTTCCTCCTTTGAGTGCTCTGGGGTGGTATTTTCAGCAACCCCTTGGGAAGCTGTAGTCCCATGTTGGGTGCAAGTGCAATAGTAATGTTAACGCCTGCCTCTGTAAGCCTCTTTGAAAAGCAAAGCTCTGGATTTTCTTAGTGCACAACTTGCCCTCACTTATTTCAGAAAACAGCTGTTTCTGGAAAGGTTTTTAGGTAGCCAGATGCAGAGATGGATTTGTGTTTTGGTTTTGTTTATTAGCTGATGAGATGAGGTGCCTTTAATAGTGAAAGTTTTACTAGGTTATGACTGATGTATTCTTTAATTATTTCTTGAGCAGTCATTGTTTACAAAACTCTTCAGTAACAGTTGATTCCTAGTGTAAATGATATTTACTGTTAGCTTATTGATACTAAAGCAGCCAGTATTCGTGACTGAAGGTGGTTTCTAATGGCTCATTCTACGAGACTGTATTTACTCCAAAAATTTGAAAGGATGGGGTGAAATCTATGTATAGATAGTGTAGAAATCAGCATAAATTAATATGACAGATAAAAATATCAATATTCATATTAGGGTTGTAATTTTAAACCAATTTTCAGACCAACAGAGTTGCTTTCCGGCTGCTTGATGGTATGGGAGGAACTTCATGGCAGCTTCTGGAAATAAACACCTGGGTGTGTGCCTAGAACAGCACTAGAATTACTTGGCAGATGAATAGCGGCATCCTGGAGGTGGCTGCTTGGAGAGCAGTGCTGTGAGCTGTTAAACAGGTGATACTCTGGGTACTTGATAGGTATCTCAAGTATCCCAGCTCCAGCAGCAATAGATCATACATGGTTTCCAAGGTCAGAAATGCATTAGTATATAGTCATATAAGGACCTCTTGTGTGATTGTCAGTAACTTCTGTCTTTATCTCCAAATAAATGATTCTGATAAGAATCAACAGTTTTACTGGAAATACATTTTCGCATATTTACCTCTCTGTATGTGTGTATTAGCTGTACATGCTCAGAAATCATTGTTCACCTGGAATCAATTTTAAACTGCTGTGAGTCTTGATTATAAACCCTTGTCAGTTGGACTTTCTGTCATGATAGAATGAAATTAACTCTGAAGAAATTTGTGGTTTGGGCACAAAGGCTTCTCTGTGCTCAGGATACTGTTACATCATTTTTATTCAACAAAGCAAATGTTCGAATTATTGCAAATATTTGCGTAGGCTTTTAATGTAGGTAGTAATGCTGAGATGTGCTTAACAGAAATGGTGTTTAGTGTACAGTTGTTATTTGTATGTCAGTATGCAAGCTGAGGTAGGGGTTATCTCTGCAAGTAGAAAATCTCTGTAGCGAGAAGGAACTTATGATCCACCGATGAAGTGGGTCTGTGAGAGTAACTTCACCAAAAGTAATAGTGCTGGAACAAAGGTCACATCTGGGCTGACATAATTGTGGCACTGCAGCTTCCAAAGTTTCTTCTGGTTTTGTCTTTACTTTCTGAGAGTAAATAAGGCTGCTGACTTCAGCCCCTGAATTATTGCTAGTATTACTTTTCACATGTCCAAAGTAGACTCTCTAAAACTAGTTGTGGAAAAGGAAGAAAGTTTGGGAAAGATACTTCAGGATGCCCTTGAAGAAAAAATTCTAAGCTTTGCAAAAGTAAGCTGTAGAGAATGTAGAGCTTTGTATGTCATGACTAAGCTTTTTTCAGTCTAGATGTGCATAAGATAGCTCATATGATTTTAATTCCATACCTGTTTCCTGCTTTCATTTGTACTCTTCCAATAAGATGAAAATGTCAGTACGTGTAGTTTGATCTCTGACTGTGCAGGTGGAAGTCAGTTATTTCTGCTGTTAACCGTGACCTATTGATTACATTAATTAATGTAGGGTTAAGAAGATGGAATAGAAACTGCAGAGTGTCTTGACTCAGGAGTAGGTCAGACACATTTTCCAGCTCTCTTCCCCCTTGGTTATCTTAAATTTTAGAAAATTCCAAAGACGAATAAAAGCCTATTTGCCCTCTTGAGTTCAGAAAGAATGGATACTGTGATCTGCAGGTATCCTTCCCGAGGTTGTTTGCCATAAGGCCTCTGAAATGCCAGGCAGGGTCTGACAACATACAGTGTTCCTTATTCTGAGAAACTTCCACAGTGAGCAGAAAAAACAGCATGAGATTTTTGCTGTAGAAGATACACAAATATCTTCTTTGTAAATGATGATATACAAGTAAAGATTCATTAGAATATAAACCTGTCTTTACAGTGTAGATAACTGAATAATTAACTGTTATTAGTCAAATTTGTACTGGTAGAGGTTGCTATTGATAGCGTTCTTGTGCTGTTGCAAATTGCTGTCTGAAGTTTATTTAGAAGCAGAGAATCTGCAAGATGCAAACTCTCGAGTTTAACTCATGTCACATCAAAAAAAAAAGAAGTATAAATGAAGGTTATTAATAAGTTTTGGGTTATCTCATAGTTTGTTAGAATGTTATCCAGCTCTTAAGTATTGGAGCCAGTTACTGGGAGGTGTCAATCTTACTGTGCCTCAAAGCTCAGTTAATATTTTGTTCCTGGAAGCATTAGGAATTAAAGGAAAATGACCAGAAAGTGAAGGAATGGATTGTTGGGAATTGCATGCCAGAATACATTTATTTAGCCAGGAATAAAGTACTTCAAGGTGATAATTGAATGAGGTGCAGGACTCCAGGCTCTAACTTTGAGAAGTACCCTGGTGTATCTCTTCAGAGGAAGTATTTCAAGTTGTCTGCTGATGAACACTCTCATCATGCTTGCACTAAGTGTTGTGTTGAGCTTCTTCCAAACCTATTATTCCATACTCCTAATGTCCTTCTTCAAAAATTACTGCTTTTCAAGAAAGCAGACACTTTCTTAGCTTGTGTAATAGGACATAGCATTAAATGTCCCTAATCGGTAAGATGACATTGCCTTCATGTTCTTTCACAGTGCTGAGCATTTGGTGATCTTGGCAGTGTACAGAAAATTTAAAAGTCCATACTGTAGTTTGTTCGAGTTAACTGAAAAACTAGAGAAGCTGCTGGGACTCAAGAATATCTCAGAAATTAGAAACTGCAGAGGAAATCTGATGACCTATATTCAGGATAGAGCAAGCCTTAGGATTAAAGAAGACGAAAGAAGTTGTGTGTAAATAATTGGGTCCTTTTGTTTTCCTCCTGCAGCAATTGTAGGTATCTTCTAATTGTACACAAGAAAAATGGATTCACTATTGAATGTACCATAGGCTCTAAGTTACGACATTTGGGTCTGTTACCTATACTGAAAGATGCCTGCAAATCAAAAAAAACCCTTACAAACCTCTTAGCTGTAAAATATATTTTATGTGGACAGCATTTCAGGTCCATTGCCATACCTTTTTCATCCTGAAAAATTTTATAGTCTGACAGAACCATAAACTTCGGGAAGGTAAAAAGTGCTGAGTTGCTTCTGAGTTTGACTGCTCTGCTGAGAGATATGAAGTAAGGTAGCTGCCAACTCTAGCACATGCAGAAGAACCTGGAATGAAAGTAGCTAATACTTATTGTGTCTTGTGATAGCTGGTGTGTTGTAACAGTCAACAGAGAGCTCAGAAAATCTGTTAAAATAACAGCTGTCTTGAAGCTGTACCAAGACTGTGGACATCCTGTTCAGCTGAACGAGCTGAAGGTGTCTCTTCATCCATGCATCCCAGTGACATCACCTGGAAGACTGTCAAGGGAAATGGAAGGAGTATCAGGCTCATACCCAACCTCATTTTACAATTATGTGTAGACTAGGAGACTTGCAATATTTGTGGTTGCATGTTTGACACACATGAAACTTCAGAATGCAACACAGGGTGCAGTGAGACAGTCTTAAAAAACAGTGTATGTGTTAAACAAAGATACAGGATGAGTGATTTTGCTCATAAACATGTGAGAACTTAAAGAAGCTCAACAGTTTAGTGGGTGAAAACTACCTTTCTGTGTGGAATTCAAGCGGAGTCCAATGGGCAGTGGAGAACAGAGCTTCTAAGTTAGTCTGAAAATGTAAAGGAAAACCTTGTGCTTCCAAGAGGCAGAAATTGAGGTAAAAGAGCTGAAATACCTCTCATATGTCCACCTTCCCCTGCTTCATTATCTAGGTTTTCCTCACTAGTATCTTTGTATTACAGATTTTTTTTTCTAATGGATTGTTTAAAAAGTTTTTCAGTGAAGATCTGTCAGATTTGTTACACATAATTTTTTTCTTTATTCTTAAAATACTGTTTCATGCATTTTGTAACTGTAGCATGGCAGCTGAGCTTATAGTAAGAAGTAATGAGACCTACCGGGCGTTTGACTATCCCTCTCCTTTTTTTCCTAAATCAGAAAGTGAGGTATGTTTTATCTGTTTTGGTAAAATGCTGTATTATTGACACCTGGTTTATTTTGTGGTTAAGCAAATAAAGTAAACATCTGAGTCTTGTTTAAGAAAATGAGCTAATTACATTAAAAGTACTTAAGTACTGAAGACTCATGAGCTGTGATCTGCAAATTAGTGATGGGTTTTAATGTTTAGTGATAGATTGCAAGCTCTTTAGAAAAATTATGTGACACGTTACTTTCAAATAGAGTGGTTAGTAAATTATTCTTAAAAGTAAGGTGGATACATACGTGAGATGATCAGGACTGTCAGGGAGATGTTCCAGAACATAATACTTTGATCGTCTTTGGTTCTTTATCCATGTGCAGTTTAAGGGGACAAAAACAAAACTATAGGTAATAAAGCTCAATTAAACTCCTCCTAATGAGAAAAACAAGGGAAAAGGTAAGGCATTTGGTATGGCTGGCAAATGGTTGTATTGCCAATACAGGGTGCATGTGAGCAATACATAAGGAGGCCTGCCAAGAAGAGCTTGAGGATGCTGGTGGATGAGAGACTGGAGAGCCCAGAAAGCCAATTGTATCCTGGGCTGCATCCAAACAGCGTGGGCAGCAGGGGAGGGAGGGGATTCTGCCCCTCTGCTCTGCTCTGGTGAGACCCCACCTGGAACACTGCATCCAGCTCTGGGGTCCCAGCACAGGAAGGACATGGACCTGCTGGAGTGAGTCCAGAGGAGGCTACCAGGTGGATTAGAGTGATGGAGCGCCTCTCCTATGAGGAAAGGCTGACAGAACTGGAGTTTTTCAGCCTGGAAAAGAGAAAGCTTTAGTACCTGAAGGGAGCCTACAAGAAAGTTGGAGAGGGACTTTTTACAAGGGCATGTAGTGACAGAACAAGAGAGAATGCCTTCAAACTGAAAGAGGACGAGTTTGGATTAGATGTTAAAAAAACAGTTCTTTTGAAGATGGTGAGGCACTGGACCAGGTTGTCCAGAGAAGCTGTGGATGCCCCATCCCAGGAAGTGTTTAAGGCCGGTTTGGATGGGGCTTGGAGCAACCTGGTCTAGTGAAAGATGTCCCTGCCCGCACCAGGGATGTTGTATGTAGGTGATCTTTAAGGTCCCTTCCAACCCAGACCATTCTATGATTGTTTGAATTAGGCAAAAAGTCTACGCTGTGAAGAATTGGAAAGAAGAGGAGGGAGGAACGGAACAAACGCAAAGCCTTATTGAAGTAGACATGAAACCTTCTTTGCTTTAGGTTACTGTATTTCTCACAGTGCTCTTCTGCTATAGCCATCCCATCATAAGCAATTGTAGTTTCTGGAGACATGTCATCAGCCTGAGAAACAGGTCTATGTAACAGAGAGTGGGTGGAAAAGTTGCCAAGGCAGTCTGTTTATGTTCAGAGTAAGAACAATGCTTTGAGAAACCCCAGGACAGAATATTGCAACTACTTAAATGAACATATTGTAGGCTGTTAACTACCTATCGCCCGTCTGTGTTGTGTTTAGAGAGACCTAATTGTTTTTACAGGTTACTAGACCTCTTGTGGTGTTAAGGAAAGATAAATTATTTTTATGATATTGTGATGCCATTCAAAATGGTGATTTTGAAGGTAGTCTTTAAGTTTGAAGGTGGTTTTGTGCTCCTCTATGACCTGAGTTGGCTGGGAGGAATCTAGGTGTGACTGCTATGTATTAGGCATTGCTGCTTTCTTTAATGATGAGAAGAACCACTTGATTTTGTATCCCTCCCTCTTCCAACTGCTTTCTAGATGTGTTTTCATGACTGAAAAGTGTGTATTTTCAGACCACTTGGTGCAAGTCTTTTAGGTCTGAGCTATTATGAGACATGTCATCACAAAGCATTACTACTAGAGCTGAAGCACTTGATGCATGCAGACTTCTTGTGTCTCTCACTTCCAGCTGTTTGGTTTCCCAGGCAGTATTGCTTACTTTCTGTGTTGTTACTTATGATAAATCTTGCCTTCTCCCCATCCCACAGGATGGGAAAAGCTTTCCATGTTTGCTTATTTGGGTAATGTTTAAAAGGATCGGGAGTGAGTTTAATAGTGCAAAAAGAGGTAAAGCTGAATGTGTATTCCTTACACCAGAGCTATGTCTAAGGTGTACCTAAATAGTTAATTTTGGCCAAACTTCTCTTAGCCTCTGCCAGGGGTTGTGGGGTTCTTTTTCTTATCTGCCTGGAACAGTGGCTCATAGAAAAAGCATTCTTCAAGCATGTTTACTTCTCTGTTCAACTGGTCTGTACTACTCAGTTGTCTCCCAAGCCTGATGAGACATATGTCTGATTCTCTGTGTTTTTCCTTTTTTATGTCACTGTTCCTAAATAACAGTAATCCAAAATGCACAAAGGTTTGTTTTCTGAGAAAACTATATCTGAGTTCTTTTAAGGCTCGACAGAGAAGTACCAGTTCTTTTGTTTAATTTCTTTTTAGGATTTTAGTATTTTCTTCATGTTTCTTATACCTGTAAAACTCACTTGTGTGTGATGTACTTTCCCCCAGCTCAGCTCTTTTAGTGGGTGATTGCTTGAGTAGTGTATTTCTGTTGTCTCATCCTGAAACAAACTCAGGAATGTGGTCCTGTCCTATTGAGTGAGAAACTTTGCCATTGATTTTACAAGATAGGGGATGTAGCTTAATACTGTTACTGTTATTTTCTTGCCCTGGAGCTGTTTGTAGCTTTCTCAGTTTAAGTATTTTTCTGTTAATAGAATTCACATTCTGTTTGCCATTTTTCTGATTAACAGAGTTGTTAAATAAAATCATGTCTGGTGCCAGTTCCTTTGCCACACTGCAGACTTCCTGTGCTCCTTTGCAATCTGTTTGTTTTTAGTATATTTACAGTACTTTAGCAGGTTTTTGTGTTGTGATAATTTTGATGGTCAAATTAAATTACATTAATTGAATGGTAAGAGATGTGAGATAGTATCAAATATTAAAATGGAAAACCAAATCGACTTGATCAGAAATCCTGCACGATTTCTGCATAGAGTTGGGCATGTTTTGCAAGTACTTACTAATCACTTGTTCCTGATGCCCTAGATGACTGAAACTGTTGTGCGTATAACTTCCACAACCTGCGATGTGAAAGCAAAAATGGAAAAACTTCTTCTTGCAGCAGGGTGGCTGATGCTTTGGATCAAGTCTGAAACTTGCTGGGCCAGCTGTACTGTTCGATTCTTTGCTTTTACAGCAGGGAAATGATTGTCCCCCTGTCCTCATCACTGCTGAGGCCATGCCTCGAGTACTGCATTCAGTTGTCTCTTCACTTTAAAGGACATTGAGGTGCTGGCACGTGTCCAGAGGAGGGCAGCAAGGCTTGCAAAAGGTCCAGAAAATACGGAATGACTGAGGGAGCGGGGTTTGTTTAGTCTTGAGGAGGCTTAGGGGGGACATAATTACTCCCCACAACTACCTGAAAGGAGGTTGTAGTGAGATGAAGTCGGTCTCTGTCAACATGCCTGCAGTGAGAGGACAAGAGGAAATGGTCTGCTGCTGAGACAGGGAAGATTCAGGTTAGATATTAGAAAAAAGTTTTTAGGGTGGTCAGGAATTGGAATAGTTTGCCCAGGGGTGTAGTGGAGCCAGGTATCCAAGAGGCATCTGGATCTGGCACTGGGTGATACGATTTACTTGTTTAGTGGTTACAGTGGTATTGCTGGGTGGACAGTTGGATTTGATGATCTTAAAGGTCTTTTCCAACCTTGATGATTCTGTGATTGCAAGTATCAGGCACTGTGCAAGTGGGCTTCATGAAAATTATTGACTACAGAGGTGAGGTGTCTGTTTCTACTCCAGACTCCAGAGAGGAAGAAGCAGTGCAGTGAAGAAAACAAAAGCCTTTTGTAGGCCAAATTCCCTCCCTTTCCTCCTCCCTTTTTTTTCCCATTTCCAAATCAACATCTCTGTCTGCAACTTTAATCCTACTAGTTCTTTTTAGTCTGGTTACTTCTTTTTCCACTTTGCTCTAAGAAGATCCTGCATGTTCAGCCATGTTGCACGCAGGCTATGTGAGGGGACAGAGTGGTTTTGGTTTTTTCAAGGGTATAGTGTGTGAATTTTCTGTTCAGTACTTGTATCTGCAAGGGCGATGAAGTAGGTTCTGTGTTGTAGGTGTCTTTAATGTTTGTTTTCATAGTCTGCTTTAGTAAACATGCAATAAAGTAAACAAAAATGAACGTTCTTAGATTTGGTTGATTTTTTTCTGTTGAAATGTTCACAGAAACAGCAGAAGTTCTTAGAAATTTGACCTCTCAAACCAGGCAGTAGTCTGCATTAAGAAATGAGTCTATTAAAGTAAGAAACAATTGGCATTTCTTCTTTATTAAGTATTATTAAATGGCATATATTTTCCTGTCTTCAGTCTTGAAAACAACTGAACTGCTTAAGTAGAATGTCTTAAGGTTTGGACTTGTTGTGTGGCATGTAGACTACAGATGAGATAGTTAATGTCAAGCAAATTTATTTAAAACTGAACAAACCCAGAACAATCCTCTAAAAGAGCATCTTACACTAAAACGTATCAGATGCATTTTAAAAGTACTGTTACTTACAATCTTTAGAATATATAAATAAAATGCAGTATACAGGTTGCAACTTTTTGTACCACGAAAGAGATGGCATAACTTTTTAAAGTTTCGCTTGCATGCTTAAGTGGGGGTTTTTGAAAGAAAACTTGGAAGTTTGTCCAGTCCGTTGAAATTCAGTGGTACTCTTGCATGTAATACTTCTAGTCTTTAGACGGGTGAATCTTTTCAGTACTTTATGTAAGTTAGGAAAAAATTTTGTAGTAACTGGCATTTTCTTTCTGGAGAAGAAAATCATTGACGGGCTAATTTTGTATTTGTGTTGTACTTTAAAGAAATACAGTGATCCTCACTCTGAGCACTGATGAACTAAAAGCAATACCTAAATTGGCTGGAAGGTTGGGTTTTGGATATTGAGCTGCTGACAGGAATACTAAATGCTGATAACTAGACATGAAACTAGTGTCTTCCAATGTATTGCTAAGAGAAAGGAATAAATTTAATTCTCAGGAATAGCAGAATGACTAAATATTCTTTTCTGGAGCTGATTGTTCTTTTCACTGTTCAAATACTTCAGATCTTGGCTTCATATGTGTTTAAAATGTTTTCTAATGACTGGCATTTTCTTTGAATGTATTGTTTAATTTTTAGAAATGTTAAGTATTGATAAAGTTCAAGGCCTCATTTTGAGGCTGAAACCTATTTCAGCATCTCTATATAGCTCATCTTTGACCATATGCTCTTTATAAGACAAAAAAAGAGCTGAGTTTCCTACAGTTTCTCAGGTAATTTTTTGTCTGGCTCAGATTATTGCGCTTTTAATATCATTATTATTCTAATTGCCCTTCATTTCTGAGGACACCAAGTAGGGGGAAAAAAAACCTTTGGTTTTTTTACACACGTGTATCTATCCTAGGTAGTAATTGCTTGGGACATTAAAGACACTTTCATTGATGTTACCTCTTAGCTTTGCTTGTAATTACAAATTAATCCTGAGGTATATAGTATTTGAACCACATGGTTTTTTCAGTGTTATTCTCTCCGTTATGAATTCAGATTGTGTGCTGTCTTTGGTGTATCTATTAAACCCAGGACCAGTGGCATTCATTTTAGTTAATTTCTAGCAAAACCAGTTCAATGTCATAAAATCAAATTATGTTTAGCTATCAGGATCAAAATATATAAGGTATTGGGAAAGATAATTGTTTTGACTTTTTTTTTCCTAGAATCACTCAACAAATCGTTCAACATGCTACATGTAAAATGCTGAAGTAATTGGCCTGGATTAAAAGAACATGTGGGCTTGATAAAAATGTAGTAAGACTTTTGTATTGAAGGGGTAAACATACTTTATTAGTGGGACTGTTAGGTATGTCCTGACTCACTTCATTCAAAGTGTGAAGCTGGAGAGACTGAGAGTTGATACTTTGAGGGAATACTTCTGAAGAAACTTTCAGAACCTGATGTTTGATAGTTAAAGGTGAACCAAAGTTCCTTAGGCTTTTAGCACAATGCTGTCCTCTGGTGGAAGAATGTTGCACTAAAAGAGCATTTTACACTGAGCAGAAAAGTTTTAATTAGGTGTGATCTATGTTAGGCAGTATATGTTGGTACTTGTATAGCAGTAACACAGTAGAACAAAATTTGAGGATGCTTCCAAATCACCTATGATGCAATGTAATCTGAAACTAAAATGGATATTTCTTACTCTTTCCATTCCAAGCCAATGTTTTCCTTAAGGTTAATCAGAAGTTCTCATTGAACAGCAAGTCGATTGGGGTTAATAGGATTTCATTCTATGATTCTTTTAAAAGTCAATAGTAACAGTGCTTGCAAGTCAGAAGTGTATCTAAATAGTTGTCACAGATTGTTCATGCTTTTCTTTTGGCTGGTTCTGTGCTTTTGCTCCTTGCTTTAAAGTGAACCTCTCCAGACTATGGGGTTTTTTCTCAAAACCAATGATTAACATGGATGCATCCTGTTCAATCTGACAGTCTTGAATCTGTAACATACCTACCATACTTGGAAATGTAAGGTAAATGCGGGGAAATGTTGGATAGACACATACTGAAAGACATGCTGTGCTAAATAAAATATGTTATCTTTGGGTGTTAGAGGTTTGTGCAGAAGAAACTTTCAGAATTTCAGTTGATGTAAAGATTAAAGTGTAAAAGATTAAAATCAAAAGCTTTCATTATAGTAGAAAGAATAAGGTGGGAGGAAATTATTTGGTTATTTCAGTTTCTAGATCAGATGTTGGGTAGGTAGTTGAGATTTTGGCAGCCAAGTAATAGGCTTGAAGAGGAACAGGAAGAACTGTCAGGCCTGACTATACTCAGACTATGTTATGATTTTTCTGTTTTTAAAACAATTTTTGGAAAAGAGATCCTGCTGGATTCAGGGGGAGGTCTGGGGATTTAAGCATGTGTTTAACTCCTAAATTTCGATTTGATAATTTTCGCTTTTGCAGTTTTCATTCTCTGCAATAGAAAAGGATATAAGAGTAACCTGCTACATCCTTTGCTGCCAGCCTGTTCCTCAAAGGGAAGGATGTGGCAGTTGTTGTAAATTACCAACTTTGAGAGATGTAGAAAGAACGCTGTCTCTAGAACATTGCTAGTCTCTTGATCTGACTTCACCAGCCATAGGGATGTGTTATGCTAATATTAGTTTTTCTGTTTGAATCAGAATGTAGATGTTCTAAGAATTGATCATAAGTAACAAAGTTCATCTGTTATTTGAAGAGCTGGTAGATTCTCACTGCAAATGTTCTAAAGTTTTAAATACAAACATTGTTGTGATTTATGTTGACGGCTGCATTTCCCCACAGTTAGTATCACATCATATATGGAGCTTGCAGTTTGGAATAATATGGAGAACTATCGACGTGAAGAAAACATGTAAATGAGAGCTTCTTAAAAATGTCTGTCTTCAAGTAGGAATGATGTAAATGTTTGAGAGAACACATGACAGGAGTTTGTTGCAAAGAGACTTACATCTGCATTAAATCTGAGCTTAAATGAAAAGAGTGGGAAAAATACCACTCTCTGTAGAAGCATGGGTTAGTAGTTCATTTGGAAAGCTGTTAGTGTCTGACATAGATTCTAGGTTAAACTAGTCTGCTTATTTCAGTGTGACGTCTAACTTGCTGATTAGCTGTTTTCTAGAAAGTTTAGTAGGCAACAAAAAGACTTGCAGTGCTGCCAGTAGCTGCTAAGTGTTGTGTGTACAGCATCAATTGTTGGGGAGATCTGCATGCTGCATAGGTTGAATTTTGTGGGTCTCTGTGTGGGAGGAAAAAAGCAAAGAAACCAACTGAAGCAGTGAAATCAGAAGTTAGCCTGCTGTCAGTGTCCAAATCATCAGATTGTTAAAAACCCTTCCAAATTTATGGATGAAACTTCAGGGAAAAGAAAGTTGAGAAAGACCTTTTTTTCCCCTTTTTTCTTTTTTAAGCCGACCAAACCAACTTTGAGGATGGTAACGCAGCTACCCTCAAAACATAGTTCAGCTATTAATAAAGATTCTAGAGATATTTTCTTTTAATATGCTGTTCCGTGTAGAGTGATGCTTGCAGAATAGATATGCAGTGAGGTGAATAAAAAATAGATTCAGTATTCACGTAAGCACCATGCTTAGACCTTAGAAGCTATTAGTGCTTCAAGCTGTCCTGGTAGATGAAGAAACTAAAGGCAAAAGTGACAAAATAATTTTCCTCACTGTTCATCTAAATGTAGTGATGCAATTGTTTGAACAAGTAGGCAAGGTGCAAAAGAAATTGCTTATCAATGCGTTTCTGAATTTTTTGTGGTAAAGCTTCTGTTCAGATGCTATAGAATGGAGTAGGAAAAAAAAAAGGCAAAAAAATTCTGTAACTCACACCAGTCCTCTAACAACTAGGCTTAAAATATAGGGATATGGCTCATGTGACTCTAGTTCTGGCAGTTTGCTCTAAAATTGTCTGAGCTTTTACCAAACTATAAAGAAGAAATCTTAACTGTTGCTGAAAGAGGAGGTTGATCCAAATCCTGCCTTGGTTGTACACACTGGTTTCTTTTGTGAAGGCCCTTAATTTGCTGCTGCACTTGAAAGACGTTCGTGTTAGCCTTCACAGATCACAAGACGATGTCACTTCTGCACTTAATTAAGCAAGCCATTGAGAACTGAAAACATACAGAGAAAAATGAAAACTTCTTGAAGCTATAAAGCCTTTCCCAGACACACGTGCAGAGTGACTACTTTACATAGCAAAGAATGAGGTTAAGGGAGAAATAGAATGGAGAGAACTGATGCAGCCCAAATTAAAAAAACATGGAAAAAAGTCCTAATTTCTACCCCACATGAAATGTCAGGAATGGCTATGGTGTTAATCAGAATTAAAATGTTAGGAAGTGTTGAGTTAAAGGCTGGAAAGCTAGTACATTTTTGCCGGTGGTTGATTTAGTTGTTGTTTTTCTTTCCTCTCAATCAGCCATTATACAATTTACCTTTTAAAAGTGGCATGATTCCTGGTCAAAATACCAGTCAATACTAAGGAGTAAAGGTGTTGTATTAGTCTGAAAACAAATCAGTGGGAGATTGCAAGTTTAGGAGTAAAATTTAATAGGGAAGGGTAA
>VWZT01017002.1:0-12642 GCA_013397055.1 Pachycephala philippinensis | reverse complement strand
TCCATCCTCCCTCCTCTGGAGTCCACACATCCTCAAGAGAATGACTTCCATAACTTAGCAATACACTATACCATGAAAAAACCAACCAATAACAGCAGTAAAACTTACTTTCAATTTAGTTTTCTAAATCTGTCCGAGACTACAGAGACTTCTTTGAGTTACATGGGACTTGGATAAATTTATCTTAACATCTAAGAAAGCATTTTAAAACTCTAACTTTTGAATGTTATTATTTCATTTTATTTGGCTTAGAAAATTAAAACACTCAGACTGTTTTACTGAGCCAAAAGTGTTCTGCACACTTTTATCTCATCATATTTTAAATGCAGTTTCCTAATGTCAGGATTATTAGGAAAATCTTCCCTTTATGTAATGTACTAGCAAAGATAGTACTTTCAAATAAATAAGGATCTCAGTTAAACATTGCTATTTACTTCAGCAAGCTACACCCAGTGACATCTGCTTCTATGGTTGTACACTGAGAAAAGCAAAGAAGAAAAGATTCAGCCTTCAGGAAATCCTGATCATCAGACATTTGCTGTATGGCAACCCAAAATCCAAAAGGTTGTGCAAAAGTCCTCCCATATCTGAAAGGCATCTGGCTATAATTTTCTTTATGGCTCCCAAGGACGCCATATTTCAGGTCTCTTTTCTACCCCCATAAAACATTGGAAAATCCATCCATGACAATTTTTGGAGCTTAAAGGTTAAATATTTAGCCTGAACTCCTTTAATCATAACAGTTTTAATCAGTTTATCTACCTGCATCTTGAGTAAAACTGCAGATAGAAGAATAAACTACAAAGAACAAGAAATCTTCTTCAGCAAAATTGGCCTCTGACAGATATCACATATGAAAGGTAATGAAATGGTTGCTCCTGAAGCACTTCAGGCTACAGAGAGACTGCATGGGAATTTAGTCCAAGCAAAAATATACCAACAGAGATATCACGATTAGCATAATTTATGTTCTTAAAATAAATTGAAACTTCTTTCAAATTATCTAACAGCAATTTTCTGTTTTGCAGAACCTGACGGAGATTATCCAAAACTTTTCAGAAGAGCAGTATGCTATTTCCAACTTTTGTCTGGTGGCACTTACGAAAATAGAACTTTTAGGCTTATGGAGAGTAGTGAATTAGTTATTTAAATTACCACGGTCAGGTAGAATGGAACCATTAATGCAGGAGGTGCTTGCCACACTTCAACCCTTTCACCATTTTTAGTGACAACCCTTTCACCATTGCTCAGAAACAATATTACAGCATTCAAAGGCAAAGTTACATTAAAAACATTATATTAAAAACTAATTTACCACTAATTAAATACTACACAGCTTTTATATCTAGACATTTATATCTAGATTTATCAGAAGGGTGTTTTACTACCTTACTCTGGAAGCGCCTCAGGGAAGGGAACACAATCTCAGGAGCAGAGTCCGTGCTATATCTCTCAAGGTCAAACATCTCAAACATAATCAAAACTTCTCTTTCTTCCTATTCTCTCTTCTCTTCAGGCTCAGAGAATCTGGAGGGTTCAAAGAGCCATCACTGATTGTCTCTACTTATTTGTACAGGAGAAAAATCAAGGCTGACCACTGAGGCTATCCACATTCACCTGCAATCCATGCTCAGTGGGAATCCCCATCTTCCTCATATTGCAGAGTTATAAGGACTAGGAATTTTAATTTTAAAGGGATTACTTTTAGGAAAAGAGTTCTTAATCATATTTAAAGAGAAAATATGTCTCTGGCAACTTTGTGATAGGAAAAGAAAATCCTTTTTTGAGGAGATCACAAAAACATGTTCTGAAATAGAATTTCTTTAAAATCTGCAGTCAGGCTTTATCAAGAAAAGGAATCTTTTCTCGAGGCATTAAGAAAGCTATTTTGCTAAACTTGTGTTCAACTCATTTACATGTAGAGAGAAAAATAAACAAAAACTACTTTTTATTACTTCAGATTCAGCTATTTTTCTGTTTCTTTTTAAGGTATTCTTGTAATTATTTTTGTCTCTTTCTGACCAAAGTTACTATGGCTGTGTAAAGGCTGACCCTGTCTCCTGGAGCTGCTTTCTCTGAGGATGTGTATCTGGAATCCCACTTGATCAGCCACCCTGGGCACGATCCTGCCCACCACCCACTGTCAGATGTCCTGTCCAGGTCTTGACTGTCCCATCCCCAGGGATATGGGGCTAGGGCTGCTAGTCTTTTGGAAAAATCTCACTTGGAAGAGTGTGTTGAGGCTGTGTAAACCAGCAATCCTCCTAAAACCACTTTAACAGTCAAGCAGCATGGTGCCCTGAAAGACGGTTTTATAGAGGAGGGAAGGCATTTGTTTCCAGGCCGCCTTATTAACCAAGGTCACTCAGCTGAGTTGAGATGGGGGAGACCATCCAAGTTGGCCCCATGAAAAAGATTCTGTGTCCAGACCAGCTGACTGACCATGTGGAGATCCCCAAGCAGCAGAAACAGGAGTTACACATGGGTTCCTAGAGCCAAATGTCTTCAGTCCTAAGTGTGGGTCTCAGAGTGCCGTGGATCTCCCAACAGAACACATGTAGCTCAGAGGTTGAACTCAGAGTTCTCTCTTCTGCTTGCATATGACCAGCGCCAGACCCATCTGTGCTGGGCAGATTCAGATAGCTCCAGAGCCACCACTGGCCAAAGCTGAGCCCAGCAGCCAAGCTGGTAGCACCTCTGGAAAAATATACTTAAGACAGAAAACACCCCACAGGCAGAGGAGGAGGGAACAAAAAGTGAGAGAAACAGCAGTGAAAACACTGAGGTCAAGGAGGAAGGAGGGGAGGAGGTTGCTCCAGGCACTGGAGCAGGCATTCCCTGTGGAAGTGGATGTTGCTCCTGAAAGACTGCATCTTGTGGGAAGGAGCCTCACTGGAGCAGGGTGAAGAATGAGGAAGAAGAAACAGTAGAGGCAAACTGATATGGAGACTGACTACAAGCACACAGTCAGCAGCTCAGGGAGAAGGGGAAGGTGAAAATGAAAATGGGCAGAGGAAAAGCAGCCAGAGGAAGATGAGTGAGGGAGCAGCTGGTTGGGAATTTGGCAATAGCCAAGACTAAACAGCCACAAGAGGCAGTAAGTTTCTGCTCCAGCAGTATTAGGTTTGGGAGAAGATAAGGGGGTTCACTGCATTAATGTGTATTATTCTGCTATGAAATATTTTGATATACCATTACCTGAAGACTTTTAAGGTTAAATAAATACACAATGAAACCAGTGGGGTTTTTTCTACTATATTTAGTAAGAACAAATGGCCTTTGTTTTGAGTTTATTCCTTCCTTCTCTCTGCCTCCCTCTATGAAACTAAGCTGAATATCTTAGCAGCTCCTGCCAAACTTTATTACATTTACCAGATTTTTGAGGCTCTGATATGCTTACTGCAATTCTTGGAGGCTCTACTAAGCCATTTCACTTTTTAAACTGAAAAACTAGGAAGGATTTTCCTTTCCACAAAGTAACCCATAAATCTAAAGGCTGGAGACTATATTAGTGATTGTGACCCCTGTAACCTTAAAATAGAGTTTTACTTTAGAGGCTCTAAACTGCAAGGTGTTCCTGATCAGAGAATAATTCACTTCATAGGTTCAGTGGCTGGACAGCAGGTAGAAATTAACATTGTTATGGTTTGTTTGCATAAAGAGCTTAAAATGGGAACACAGAAACATCAGTATTTCAAAGATTCCAAAAGTTGTTAAATGATCAAAGCAACTAACATTTGAGAAAAAAACTCACCCAAACCCAAACACAAAACTAACCAACCCAGACCAAATTCCAATAATATTTATAAGGGAATTAGAAGAAAAATTTTCATACAGAAGATGTTTATAAAATATCCTTTTCAAAAAATGGCTATTGATCCATATCAAAGTGTTTGTTTGCTAGAGTGGTAGCAATCCCTTGCTTAATGCCTGGTTATTCATAAAGAGAAGATAAACTAGTTTCAAGTCCTGTTGCTGTTCTTGAATGACAACCCACGCCTGTGTGAGGAGAGCTGAAGAGGATGGTTATACATGTGCATGGTCTGAAACCCCTGCAGAATGGTAAGCTACTTAGAGAGAGAAAATGAGATTTTCCCCAGAGTCGGGAGTCGTACCTTTCTACCATGTGGAGGCATTGGCTGTGTTTTATGCTTTTCTGAAAATCCCAAACACAGCACAAAAACCTGTGAAAACTGTTTGCTTATGCTCTTCACCTTCCTAATTAATGACCTAGAGTTACTGGAAATAAACTTTGAAGACATATTTGCTCCTTTTCTGTTTTGCAACTGTTCACATCAGAGTGCAAATCAATCTTCTCTGAGAATCCCAGTGACTGCAGCTACTGTCCCACCAAAGATCAAGGACCAGCTATCTGGTTAGCACTGCCGTTTGATAATTCTGGTACAAAACATATATTTATACAAAACTGGCTGACCTGAGATCCTTAGTAGAGACGGAAGAAGGAAAGAGCTTCCTTGGAGAAGACACGGTTTACAGCCACAGAGCATCAGCAGATGTTTCAGTTTCCTTCTTCAGTGTGAAATTTTTTTTACGTTAATTTTTTGTTGGAAAATATTTGGACTACTCAGTTTGTCTGGTAAGGTATTTGTGGTACAAAAGTCTAGTTCAGGCTTTCTCCGTGAGCTCTCTGCGATGAGCATGTAATAGATATTGCCATGGACCACACCAGCACGTGCTAGCAGAAAGCCATGTGGAGTTCCTCACTCTGTGCTCCTCATCCACCCCAGGACACCAGACAGATTGCAAGTGTATTCAACAGCAGCAATTCCACTTATGAAATGGGTAAGAAGCATAAAAGGGCAGTTGAAGGCACCTTGAAGCATGCAGAAGTTCTGCATCTGTCTGCTGCAAAACTAACTAGCAGATGTCCTCTGGTGATTGTAATTGGGTCCCTCCATCATTGTCAAAGTTCCTTACAAAAATTGCTGAAAATAAGATCTTCTTAGGGGGTAAGTTGTTGCTAACACAAGAAGGTGTAATTTCCACCTTTCTGTATCATCTTTATTGACTTTCTTTTTTTCCTGTACTCAGATGTATTAACATTATACAGTCTTGGATACATCTTAAGAAAAAACAACTCAGCAGGCTGCCAGAATGATTTGAAATTCCAGTTTATATTCATAGTACAATGATATGTGAAAAGTGTTTATGTGTGCTTTTCATAAAGCTCTTTTCAGTTAATGAGCTAAATATATGGGAAAGCAAACTCTGAGATGTCCTTGTGTCTATTTGGGCATCAGTCAACATCAGTCTTTTCTTAAAAAGACACAACCCTAGAATTTGTAATGGTCTCCCACCTCATCTGAGTTAGACAATTTTCTAACATAATCTGATTTCAGGTTCTGAGTATTGGAGTTAGGAATAGTGTAAGGCCTATCAATAAAGGTTATCTATTTAACCTTCAGGTAGGCTAAGCCATTTCTAATGTTTTTTCTTTGGTATGTTAAACTTTCAAGGTTTCTAATGACAGTAATTTACATTTCTATCATAACTCCCCTACAATAAGTACCAAACCAATTAAAAAATTAGTTTACAAACTCAGGAAATAAATTCTCCATACATCACTCTGCAAAGCTCCATGGACTTTTAAAGGTTTGTCATATTCAGGTCAGTCAGACCAGAAGGTAGGATCAAGACCCAAAGATACATGTCCCATATGAGGATCATCTGTGACTTAAGGACCATATAGTTGCCCTCACTTACACATCCATGCAGAGCTCAAGAAGCGTTTGGACAATGCTCTCAGGCACAAGGTGTGAGTCTCGGGGATGGTCCTGCATAGGAACAGGAGCTGGACCCTATGTGTTCAGTAGGTCTCAAAGGATCAATTTCTGATATTATCAGATTTTTCTATAAACTATTAGATTTTATTTAACAAAATCTTCATTTGGTGAAACAGAATTCAGGACAAAGAATTAGTGCTATAGAAGACAATATGTGCCAGGGAAGAAGTGTAGGAGATTTTTTTGCAATACTCAAAAATACCTTACACTGGTTTATATTAAAACCGCAAAGTAAAATATATTTTTCCATTTGAAAAAAATGTTACTAAGAAAGTAATTCAGAAGCTGTGATACTATCCAAAAGATACTAGATGCCCCTTACTCTTGGTGAGAAGTCAGACATCAGAGAACATGGTTAAGCAGGATTTTCATAGTTTACCTCTCTCAGAAAAAGCACAATAAGAAGCACAATAATTATTTTCAGGTATCATAAACGTACGTTTCAGCTTGTATTCCCCATGGAAATGGAAAAATAATAAAAAAAGATTAATTGAAAGTGATATGCAGTTATCACAATTTTACACTAAATAATTCTTCATGCTGTCCTGTCTTCAGACCTTTGTGGAAATATCGACCTTTAAAGCTTAGAATAAAAAGGCTTTATAGTTGCTGATCAGTTTTTTCTTATTGTTTCCTTATTGTTCAAAGATATGTATTTGACTATGTTTTTAATTGGAAAGATTTTTAACTTTTATGTTATTCTAGTATCATAATTAAAGCTGTTTATATCACTGTAATTGCACACTGGCATGTATTGAAACATTTATATATTCTTTAGGCAATGACTGCTTATAGCTATCATGAATCAGAAATTACATCCCACATACATGTTTAGATGCAAACACATTCAAGCTCTCTTTAATGTTAGTATAAGCTTTGCTGAATATCAGGTAGTGGGTTTTAACAAACATTTTACTGCAATATCCCTAGGTCTAGCAGAGACAGTGGTGTGAGAAGGAATCAGATACTTGGCTCCCAGTGAGTTTTTCAGCTTCTGCAGTCCAGTTCAGAGAAGTGCCAAAACACCTGAAGATGCTTCTGTGACTCTACAGATCTGACTGGTATTTGTGAGCTAATTCTTCTCGCTGTGCTGAAGTGGCTAGCAAAAAGATGACGTGAAGGAGAAATCCTACGTGGAACATCTAGAATATCTGTATTTCAGAAAAGAGTTTCTCTCTGTAGGGCATACTTCACATGCACATACTTGTATGAATGCATGCACATGTACATGTATAATCTCTTTATATGTATGTCAGGTTTTTAAGACATTGCTGAACATGCTGTCATCATCCCACAGAGCATGATATAGAGTTCCTGAGGCTTTACCAAGCAGAAACCCTAAGCAGTTCCTGGCAGGCACAGCCCAGTGTAACCTATGACACCTGCTCCAGAATTCTAAGCTAGCTTAGTTGTTCCTTGTTAAGAGAGCTCCATATCTGCTCTACTTCATAGCATAAATGTACCAACTGATTAAATTAGCATAGAAATCTTAACACAGTTATGTTTAAATACAGATAAGTCTTCTTCCTTAGTCTTCTAAGAAGACTAATCAAGGACTCCTAATTTTACACTGAATTTTCACCCTCTTTCTCCTTTCTACGTTAATAGTGTCCCCAAAAATTATCCTAGGAGATTAGTCATATGGTGTGCAACTGCATAAAGAGGTACAATAGCTTTGTTTTTCTTAAGAAAAGTGCAATAATAAAAAACTTGTAGGAAAAGTCAATATTTTTTTTCTGAATGTGTCTTACTTATTCCTCTTCTACAGAAACTTAAGGTGTCAACTATCATTCAAGATGTCTGCTTCTAAAAAAATCCTTGTTTTAAAAGATGCCATGTATCAATCCTCAAATTTCTGTTCAGTCACCATGGGTTTAAACATTCTTAAATAAAACTTTGGTGAAATATTGGAAGGGTTTTTTTCTCTAAAAAATATTGTTAAAAAGACATAACATTGTAGGAGTTCAGATTCACTAAGTGAAGGGAGCACTATTGATTTACACTGTTTTTTCGTGTTCCTTTTCATTTTGTATTATAAAGAAAGGAATAATTTTGTCAGAGTTTTTGGCAATTTAACACAAAATTATTTTTTTAATAATTACTCAGTCTGTATGTTTGTGACTTTTGACAAAATGCTTGCCTTGTGGCTGCTGTGCCTCTTAAGAAAACCTAGCAGAAAGTTATTTTGAGAGGACATCTTAGCTAAAAGTTATGGGGATGAAAATTTCTTGTTAATGAAGTGGAATAAGCTATCCAGTCTCTGTGTCTTCCTCTTTTTCATGCAATTTTGGGTATTTCAAAAAAATTCAAACCAATTTTTTTGCAAGATCCTTCTCACTGATTCATAATTTACCGTGCAGACCCAAGAAATAAAATTAAGATAGGAGAAATCATCCAGAGCAAGGATCAGATAAAAAGCAGTAGACATAGCCAGAGAGTTACTTCACTCTCAGTAACTTAATAATTAAGGTAAACAACACAGAGTGAGAAAATAAGGAAAGTAGCTTCTTTGCAGTGATCCAATCACTGAGTATACAGGCTAGCCAGGTCCAGGGAATGTCAGTTTAAGAGGGACAATTCTCTTTTCAGGCAGGGATTCTTCCGGGTCTATCAACAGCACAGACATTTTCCTTTTTCTACTCCTTATTATTGCACAAATATTTGTTCTATTCAGACTGTAATTTCTACAACAGCCTCTTCTTCAAAAATATGTGCTGTTTTCATTCTTTTTTTTTTTTTTTCTATTTTTTGTTCAATTAGTGTATCAAAACCAGGAATCTTCATTTCTTAGGATTAATTTTTGTATTTCACATTGTATTAGCTCTTATTTTCAAAAAATCAACTTCAGAAAGCATGTCACATTCTGCTTATAAAAATAAACGGGCAGAGAACATTATATTACTACCTGCAGAGCTCTAATACAAATAGAGAAAATGGTCAGGTTTTTTTTAAAGCAAGCTTCTTGTAATTCATCGTAATATCCCACCTCTCCACCTTCCTCATTCAAGTGACATTCGTTACAGACATAGCATTATTAGCAATAAGACTTTAATGAGACATTATTTTATAAATATGTAAATTGAAAAATGTCCAGGACATTTGATTAATGTCTTTAACAGTAATAATCATACTAACATTTGAAAAATCTAGCTACCTGTTTTATGCATGTTTCAATTTTAGTATCTGCTATAATTAAGTTAAATAATATTCAGTTTGCTAAATCCTGCAGTTGCTTCCTATTCCTTCTGCTTCAAGAACACCTGGAGGTTACCCTGCAGTAAGCATAATATACATAGTTGTTATAATCAAAATCGACTGCAGTTCTGTGGTATTCAGTGTTTTTTTACAAGCAACGTGTAGGGCTTTTTCCAGTGATTTCTCCTCTTTACACATACTACACATTTTTATGTTCTGCTATTTCACTTTAATACAGCCATTATCAAGTCTATCATACCCAAGACTCTTTTTTATTTGTAATATTTCTCTTTCCTTATATAAAATTGTTGAAATGATGCGATGACCAGTATGTTATGAAGTAGCAATAAATGTGAAAACTGTTACTGGAATAAAGAACTGGTGTTCAGAATAATGAAGCATGAAAGTGTACTTTAAAACCTTCACTTATCGCTCTCTGCTTTCAGAATGAATTTACCAAATATTTTTCTGACCTTCTATAATGATGGCAAAAGCTTTAGAGCTGAAGGTGGAAACAAAAGTTGTTAAACTAAAGGTAACCACCATGAGGTGGGTAAATACAGACTCTGTCTCCCACATGCAGTCTTAGCAAGAGCCAAGAAAGATTCTCCTTCAAGTGCTCTCATCCTTGAATACTGGTGCCCCACTGAAACTGCCAGGGCAAGCAGGTCATTGCTTTCTCAGTCGGGCCTCCAATCAGCCCAGTCTCAAAAGGATAAGTGACTACTCTCTTTTCCTAGGAATGACAGCAACAACGGAAAGCTTAAAAGGCTGTTCACAAGCATTTTTTAGGCACAGAGGATTGACAGGCCTGTTGGCTAGACAGGGTACAAAAGACAGCCACTGGGCCACTGATTAACTCTGAATTGTGTAAGAAATAATTACCCTTTATGGAGAACTACCCCCACCCCTTCCCTGGAAAACTGTGGCTCATTTTTTTAAATGGCATGTCCAATTGAAATTCATCTGAAGGAATGGCAAAAAGGATTATGAACTTTCTCCTAAACTCAGATTTTTGGAGGATCATCCTAGTTTCCCTAATAACGAGTCACTTAGGTCTATGATATGAAATTTTGTAACATACTTGGTGGAATCGGGAAAAAAAGCTTTTAGTGCATCTGCAAATTCATGCTAAACCACTCATTAAACCTGGCCACATGCAAGGTTAGAAAAAACTTGGCAATCATGACAGTAGATAACTTGATAGCCTTTATCATGTATTTCAATCAGCTGTGTGGGAAAACCAGTATATCTCAAGCTATAGGCAGGAGCCAGACCCTGGATACCCTTCTATAAAATAACTTAATATGAAAACTGAACTTTGATTTTCTGACAGCAAACATAAAATATAAGTTATCATTGGTCACAAAGGGCATCTTCTGGTATCATAGAAGTGATCACCATAGGAAAGTCAGCAACAACCAAATTACCAGAGCAGTATCTGAGATAAAAATTTTCCCTCCCTGTGTTTCAAACAGGAAGCAAACATAGTGATTGTGCAGGTCAAAACAAAAAATTAAAACCTGGTGTTTTATGCAAACAAAAATCTTCTCTGCATACTTAATGCAAGTACAGAGCCTTGCTTAAAGAAATGTGAGTTTGCCAGAGCTCAGGGCTGACAGGACTCAGTCTGGGACAAAACACGGGATCAGCATATTTGGCATATTTGCTGACTGCCATGCCACTGCTTGGCGTTTGTGGCCCCTGAGCAAAGGGTGTTGATTGAAATGTTCATTTCTGGTGTTTGCTGCAGCTTGCCCTGGGTAGCAAAGGTAATGCAGCAGTTTCAAGACAGTTTCACAGGACTGGTGTATCTGGAATATTTGTCTCCAGCAAGACAGCTTGTTTCTATCTGCTGTCATCTCATACAGGGTATTAAAGGGAACCTAGAGTGGAATGGAGACAGTATGGAGTCTCTGCTTTTGGCTATTTATTTACATTTTGCCAAAGGGATATTGCTAGAATGTTGCCCAAACATTACTCCAAAACTCCCCCTGAATCATTGCAGAGATACTCTTTTTTTAGGAAACCTATGGTTACACCTCCACATCCCATAACTCACCCCTGTGTGTCTTATGCTTTGAAGTTTTCTCATGGAATAATGAAGTGGTCTGCTTCAGAAAACCCGGACAGTTGTGATGGCTGTCCATTTTAGTTGTTCCTGTGTGTTCAGCCCCAGTGCTCTCTCATTAAGCATTCAAATCACAACCATATATTACGGCTGGCTGCTCCTGGCAAGATGACAAGAGTGGGAAGCAGCTCAGAAAGCAAACCCTTGTCCACTTCACTGGGTTTGCCCAGGCCAGCACTGCATTAAGGAGATGAGAACCTTCATTATGCCAAAGTGCCAGGATGCTGCCACCTATATCACATATTAACAACACTTTGGCATTTCCTGTTGGGCATTTATTTGCCAATGTATCTCCCAAACAGTACTTCGTGGACAATGACAAAAATAATGTACATCCTCTAAACACTGGCTTGCACAACTTATGTACATAAGCCTCCATTTGCCTACGAAGAGTCAGCTCTTTCACACATGTGAAAAGGAATACTGGGTGTGGTGTGCAGCTAACAGGAAGTTATTACAGCAGTTAGACTTAGCTTGGCTGTACTATCATTAACAAAGGGTCTGTGAGTAGGAGCATGGACACCTATGAAATAGCTAGAGATGTAATTTGTGCATGAAACAATTGTAATATGGTAGCAGAGACCACGATACTGTTGCAATTGCACTCCATGCTTTAGAAATGCAATGAAGAACATGACACAGTCTGGAAATCCTATGACCTGCAATGCTCCCATTTAATCTAAAACAGTATGCAGAACATCTCTTTACCCCTCTCCCTGGAAGGAGCTTATACAAAAGGCTTTGTAAAAGGACGGCTGTATAGCATTTTTCAGGTGTAATGCTACAGTCCTTTCAAACACTGGATCACATTTTCCCACTGTAAAATAGCTGTAGTGTTGTCAGCTCTCACAATTTACAGGTTGGTGTATTTTAAAAGTCTCGAATTTGGTAATTTTGTCTTGCTTCAGAATTTTAGTGTCTATATAACAAGGAACTGAGATTTTTATTCATATGGCAGCAGAGTATGAATGTGCGTACGCGACCCTAATATAGCCTAAGTACACCAGTAAATAAGACTGATGAAATTTTATCTGCTAGAGGATATCACAGGTTTTGAATGTTCAGGTTTGAACAGCCCCATAGTCATTCCTGTTTAACCATCAGTCCAAGTTTTGCAGCTCTCAAATGTAATAGGTAGGGCTGAAATACTCTTTTGTACAGCTTCCCCATAACAAGAAAGCATGAAATGTTATGGTGATTCCCCTTAAAGCTGAGTTATTACATTGCTTAACAAGTCACACACAGGAAAACACTTCAGAGGTAACACCAAATGCGAAGTAAACATGAATGGATGAATGAATGAATGAATGAATGAGCACAGCTTTCTGCAGCCCTTGGATAATTTTTACTACTTGTGAAAACCCATGTGGATGTAATCGCTGGACTTGCTGTTAAACTAGATTATATTACATTCAGCATGTAGCAAAAGAAGAGTACTGAATAGAAAAATTAGTAATTTATGTTTGCCATGACTATCAAATGTGTATCAAAATGCCTGCTCTTCAGCTGTGA
>VWZT01016996.1:488960-516266 GCA_013397055.1 Pachycephala philippinensis | reverse complement strand
CCAAGATTTGGTGGCTTCTTCTTTTCCTCAGCCCTTTTTAAGTCTTTTAAGCCCAAATCTGAGCAAGTTGAACTCTGCTCTCCTGGCCAGCCCTGGTTTCAGACACAGTTCATAGTGGTTGATAGCTGAGTTTGTGCAAGCAAACCCTCACAGTTCCACTCAAGGGGAACTGATGAGGAGACCCGGGGGTTTGGGAGGTTTTTAAGCGAATTTAAAAACCAATAATTTGCATTTTTTTCAGGACTAAGAATGCACTGAGCAGGATTCCTTCAGATGCCTGCTCTGTCTGCCTTTGTGTCCTCACAGCAGCAGATGATTCCTCAAGGAAAGCTTTAGCTCCTCACGGTGTAAATTATCAGAGTTGTGTTTATACCAGTAGTGAAATATTTTTCATTCCAGTACAGAACCTGGACCCAGGGTAGGTGAATATTTAAGTGAGGTCACTGATTTTTATGGGCTCATCTTTTTTTTCCAGGAAAACCAAGAGCTTTCTAAGTTTTTCCAAGTTAAACAATATTATTTTGGGGTGTCAAATCCAAACCAACCCTATTTAACACTTAATATTTATAGGGAACGGAAGTAAACAAACAGCATATGCATGGGAGTAAAATTCAATTTTTTTTTTTTGTTTTCCAGTCATTGCAGATAAACTTTACTCTGCCAATGGAGCTGAAAATTGAGGTTAAGCAAGATTAGTGCAGGGTAATAATAACATCAAACAACCACACAACTGATGAGGACGTCAGCAATGAGAAGTTACCCTGCTCCAAACTGAAAAAAGAAGAAATTAGGACTGGAATAACTGTTCCTATGCTATGTTGACAACAAAAAAAGGTCAAAAAGCCCCACGCTGCACATTTTTGCTCATGTTTAACTGCAGTGCAGTTCAGTAGTAGTAAAAGTCAGTCACAATAATTAGCATTAAGCTGGGAATAGTGTTGAAGGAGGCGACAGGGATGCTTAATCAGGGCACTTATCCCCTGGGGAGAAGGAAAAATGGAAAGGAAATTAGAGTGAATTGGCATCAACATGCAGGCATGGAGAGAATATGGTCTGATTACAGCAGTATTCACAATTCAAATATTCACAGTGCAGCAGCTCCCAGAATTCTGATCACATTAAAATGGCTGCGTTTCAAATTGTGCATCTCCAGTTGAGAAAACCCAAGAATATTTAAATTCATATTCTTAATCCATAATACAAATGCACTAATGTCCTCCAAGTAAAACATACAATTTCAGAAGTATTAGCCTGTGTATTCTATAGTGTGGATGTGTATGATTAGATAGATTAGAAAGATTAAATACTCATTAGTAAAACATAATGGGGTGCTTTCTCAGCGCTGAGTTGCCTTTGAAAAGACATTTTATAACAGACTGACTTAGAAATGTTGTAAGGGTTGTTTTCCTGTAGCAGAGCTCTGGTTTCACTGGGGATGGAGTTCAAACCTGTTCCCAGCACAGTGAGATAATCCAACGTCATTCAAAAGCATTCAGAAATTCAGAGGCTTACTTGAATTTACCACAAATTATCAAAGCACTTGTTTTTCCTCCTTTTTGCAAGCAATCCACTGAGGGTATGGAAACCTCCTTCATTTCAATAGCTCCTGGGCTGCTTTCCATTCTTCCTCTCCCTGCAAACTCATGGCTGCCTCCCATCTTTCTCAGTGCCTTTCCTCACAACAGAAAAACTTAGAATGAGACAGCCATGTGAAATTTGGGCTGCACTCACAGTGGGTAATTCACAAAGTTTGCAAAAAATCAGTTTTGGTGGCTGAGCATCAATGGGTTTATAGTTTTCTAGGAGTGCATAAAGAGATAAGTTCTCCTGCACGAAAAAAAAGAAGTGGGGAGCCACAATCAGAAGATAAAACACATTTTGAAGCCTAAAGTGAAGTTAATGACAATTTTGCAATGCCAGAGACACTGGGAAAGGGAATACCTTGAACTCAGAAATTCATTAATAAGCCTGTAATATATTTTGCTGTATTTATTTTGCAGAAAACCTCAAGCTTCCATGGGCAGAAACTTGGGACTGTCTTCAAAAAATCAGTTATAAACTTAAGCAACTTGCATTGCACAGAATCCCAGGATGGTTTGGGTTGGAAGTACCTTAAAGCACATCTATTTCCAGCCCCCTGCTGTGCCCAGGGACACCTTCCACCACACCAGGTTGCTCACATCTGCCTCTGCAAATCTATAATCCAGAACAGTGACCAGAAAGGAGTAAAATGTCCTCCTAGGACACAAAAACTTCTAGCAAATGCAAAATCTTGTTTGGTGGAGACAGGCAAAGGCCAGCTAGAAAGTGAACTCCCTTCTTTCTGCAGGAGTCCATGTGGTTCTAGTGAGACCCCAAAGAAAATTCTTTTCAAGAAAGGCCTGTTTGACTGCAACTCAGAACAAGAACAGAAAAAATCTGAGCACGAGAAGCAATTATTTTTGTGAGAAAAAAAAAATCCCAAAGGAAAAAGAACTACAAAACACATTGGCAGAATGAGGGCGGCAATGCTCCCCTTGGCTGGGAGTATTCCAGAATCTTACTTTTCCATCTTCACACTTGGTTCCTGCCAGCACAAGGCCAGGATCGGGCATATCATCCCCCAAATACACGTGGGTGCCCCGGCACAGGATCTTGCCCCCCTCCTGGAGCGGGATGTTGGTTTCTATGGAAACAGCGTTGGTACCGATCACAGGGCGGTTCGCTCCTCCCTGACACTGGATTTTTCCACACTTCGCATCCCTGATGGAAATAAACACAAAGCCAAAGATGAGATGAAGCATTTGAAATGTTCCAAGCCCTCCCCCAGCCCCCGTTGCTGCGTTTGGAGGGGGAGGCCCTACCTGGGTTCACATTTGGCAAAGGAGCTCTTGGAGTCCTTCCCGCAGTTGCCGTAAGGGTCGCCGGCGGAATTGACTCTCTCAAAGCAGATCCCAGGAGCGGGTTTCGCACCTGAAACAAAACCTAATCAGAACTTTCATCTCATACAAGGTGTTTTTAATAATTTCCTTTGAGCTCCGCTGGTGCTGTAGGGGAAAGGAGGGATGTGAGCTGCATGTTGATGAAGCCCAACCAAACAGCGGCACTGGATCCGCATGCTAATGGCAGAGTTGGGATGTGTGGGATTGCCAGTGCTGTTTGTCTCTCTTGGCAGTGCTGAGCAACAGACAGTGCAAACTCCATCTCTCCCAGGATTTCTCGAGGTGATTTCTCTTCCCAATCCTCCTAGGACACAAAAACTTTTAGCAAATGCCAGATCTTGTTTGGTGGAGACAGGCAAAGGCCAGCTGGAAAGTGAACTCCCTTCTTTCTGCAGCAGTCCACGTGGTTCTAATGAGACCCCAAAGAAAACTAGTTTCAAGAAAGGCCTGTTTGACTGCAATTCAGAACAAGAAAACAGAAAAAAATCCAGTTGTAAGCTGGGTGTAAAGGTATGAGGACCTGACACGGCAAAGGGAAATGTGCTGCTAACTCAGGCTGGAGTACAGGGGAGAGGAAAGGAATCCATCCCACCTTAACCCTCAGGACATCCACTCCTGAGAGGAAAGACTGACATGAAAAAGGGGCATTTCAACCATGGTGGTAGAAGTGGGAATCAGGTAGCATCTGGTTCTTATCCACTGTGCTCTTTTCTGATGGAGACAGATCCTAATGGCAAAGGAACTTCCCTGGTGGGACAAGCACTGGAAAAGCTTGTGCAGGCAGATTTTTCATCCCTGCACTCCAGAAGTTCAAAGGGTACTATTAGAACATCCCTTCTAATGTTTTATACACACAATCTCCTGCCCATTTCCCCCCGGATTATAACCAATTACAGAATATCTTCTAGGGGAAGATGCATCCCTTCATCTGGAATGCTGAAGAGGTGAAGGATCTGCTTCCCTGGTTTGACTGCTGCAACAATTCATTAGTCTGTGTATTGGAATTTAATCCCTTTGTTCTACAGTGAAGTGTGGCTTTCATTTCCAGCCAATAATTGCTGCTTCTTGCAAGATTAAGAGGCCCTTTGTTAGGGCTCTTTACTACTCCGTATTTTCTTTCCATGAAAATAATTAACAGCACCATCAAGTCACCACCAACATTCCAGCTGTTCCAACAGGAGACTGGCTTTGAGCAGAAAAGGAGCTGAGGAGAAACTCTGGCTAAAAGTCTGATCAGAGAGCTGCGAGCTGCATTTCTGTGCTTTTGATAGATCAGCCAAACTAAAGCAAAAAGAACTTGGCAGCAAGTGATGTGATAGCCCAAAGGCTGAGAATATCCCATTTCTACACTGTTCCTGATCTCTACCAGAGACAGAATATTTCAACTAATGCTACATTTTGTCAAATGTTTTGAGCCACTTCCAAGTGTGTATGCCTCTAACTGTGGGTAAAACAGAGCATTTATTTAAGCCAGCCTGAAGATTTCATTTGAAAGCCTTCAAAGAGGAAAATGCCTTTTTTTTTTTTTTTAAAAAAAAAAAAGGGGTCAGATTCCTGGAGAAGAAAATACAAATATGATTGTAAAACTTCCAGCCAGTGTGGATCTTTTCACTAAAAACCCAGAGATTAAAACTTCAATTAATTATCTGCATTCCATAGTCAGAAGCTTGACTAATACTATATACTGCTGAACAGCAATCTAATGCTATTAAGGACAAAATATTAAAACTCAGAGGGGCTTAAGATGGCATCCTCTTTTCCTTCTAACGTTTTTACATGCTGAAACTGGAAAATTCAGAAAGAAAGGCACAGAAGGAACAGAATATGAGCTCTTGGTTCCCTGGAGAGAAGGACAAGAGCTTGAAATTCTTTGGAAGATTACGATCGAGCTTGCTGAGTTCAGAATATTTTTCTGGAACTATTAAAAGGGACTCACACAGGATTCCTTCAATTCTTTTTCATTAAAGTTCAAGCAATAATCAAAAAAATCAACAAAAGCATCCAGACAAGGCGCTGTGCAAAAAAAGCAAAAGTTCAATCTCCATTTTCAGCACGTGGATCCCTCCTCATCTTTCCAGGGTGGGCACATTCAAAGTTCAGCTTGAGACAAACATTGCCATGTGCATATTCTATGGCAGCTTTAGAAGGGCTGGGGAGGGGAGAGGAGAAACCTGCCGTGAGCAAGAGGCCAAGGAAAGCTGCTTTTTCCAAAAGTGCTTTTTCTAAACTGCTTTTTCTAAAACTGCTTTTCCCCAAACTGTTTTTGTTCCCACGTGTGCAAGGACCAGCTTGTGCAGCCCTGGTTGTACGCAACTGCTCTGGGTCTTGTTTTCGGCCAGGAGCCCGATGCCCCAGCTCACTCAGCTGCTGCCATGGAATTGCAGTGACTGGATGCTCCCTTGGAGATGTGGTGATGCCTAAAGAGGCCAGCCTAGAAACAGAGACTGGACAGGAGGAAGGGAATAAAGGTGGATATTTATTTGAAAGGCCTTCAGAGGCACACCCTGGGCAGGCCAAAGGCTGCACCCAAGATGGACCCCGAGTCACGAGTTCTTCACACTTTTACAGCTTTGCTCCATTTGCATCTCAACCCAATTTCACCAATTAAACTTGAGCTAATGATGGAATTTCCCCTCAGCTTGCCCCCCTTCTCAAGATGCTGGGTTACACATTTTGGGCCTAGGCCGGGCTGGGTGTCCTTGGAGAGCAGCCTGGAGAGGCTTTGTTCTGTCTGTCTCAGCATGAGAGAGCAGCAGCTCCCAGGCTGCAGGACACTGCAGAGTTACACACTGGGAATGCAGAACTGGAAAAATATAAAAGTTAAAATGTAAGGCCTCAGTGGCACAGCAGCCCAGAGCCCAGACACGCTGTCCCCTCAGTGCTGTCCCCTCCCAAAGCTGCCAAAAGCCAAATGAATGCTCACGTCCTGTGCTCTGACTGCAAGGGATGTAACAAACAAAGGCTTATTCTAAAACTGGTTTTAAAAACGGAAAGCACTCATGGAATACTGAGTTTAAGGTATTCCTCTTTCACCTGGTGAAAGTTTGGTGTGTGGTTGATGTTTTTCCTGAATGCTGAAGTGTTGCAGAGATGATGGAGAGCAGCCCGCAGGAAGGAAAACACATCTGCAGCATCCTTGCAGGGCTCAGACACTGAGCTTTAACTCCAGCTAATAACACTTGACAAGAAAAAGGATCTCGTGGAGCACAAAAAACCACTCCCCTGCCAGGCTCGGAGCAGTCTGTGTGTGGAAACACCTGGTACCCAATGATCATCTGCAGCCTGGAAACCAAACTCCAGCTTCAATTTCTGCCTTTGGTATCCAACCAAGACACGCTGTTGCTTGGGATTCAGATGGCTGTTCCCTCTCCCCACTGGCTTCTCACAATATTTGGACTTTTTATGGATGAAAACATATCAGAGTGTAAGATGCTGAACAGATGGAGCCACCAAGTTAAAAGGAGGTATTCAGAGGATGCTTAAGGAAGAGAATTGTAATGCTGTGTTTCTGGGGGAAACCCATTTATCACGACTGCACCACATAAACTGAAGCAGAAAGTCCTGTCTCCCTCCATTTTCTACCTCTGCAGGCAGAGGCAAAACGATTTGTGAAGGATTTCTGGTGGTTATTAAGTGCTTTGAGCTGGATGAGCAGAGTTTATTTCACTTTGCTATTGGTAATTATGGTATCATGACCCTGTAATTAAGGTCCTGTCAGCCTTTCCATGCCAAGCCTCATTCAAGGGATTAAATCAGCTGTTGGAAGCTGCAGAAGGTCAAAGCTCACCACTGCAGTTGGCAGCCTGGAGACTGCTGGGTTTTTGTCTCCAAATGTGGATATTGATGAGCCCACTCCTTTCCCTACGCAGTCGCAAAACAATAAAATAATAAAAAGGAGATGTGGCAGGGCAGAGAAATGCTGTGTCATTTCAGACCTGCTGCCCTGGGAAAACACCAACACGGTCTCCTGAAAGGAACGAGGGAAATTTCTGACCATGGTGCTGATTCCATGAACAAGAGAAACATCCTCTGCCAGGCTGACAGCAGAAAAGGAAGATATTTCAGTTCAGTTCCCAGCTGTCTGTGGGTGTGGAGAGGGGAAAAAACAACCTCTGAGTAACAGGCTGGAGTTCTGCTGCTCAGACTGTGCCAGCCAGCACCACGAGTAACTGTGCAAATAAATATAAGCATAAAAACCAGAGTTCTCTGTCGTGTGATCCGGGTTTCAGCTCATTAAGTTTGTTTTGCTGCACTGGTAATGCAAAGCAAATTTCCACAAGCTGCCCCTGGCCTCTCTCCCCATCCTGGTGATCCCTGTTCTGTCTGGGCAAGAGCAAGATGGGGCTGAGCATTTCTTTGCATTTAAGGAGGATGACGTCACCACCCCTGAGAATATGATTTAATTTCCTTCCCATCTCCAGAAGAAAAGGCCTGGCCATAAACCTGTGATGATCAAAATAGTTTGATTTTACCAAATTCAGATCTTTGCAGTGCCTGGACAATTAGCATTTGTTCACAGCCCAGTCAGCAGTGGGTTGGTCACATATTTGAGGTGGGCAGCACATTTATTTTGTCTGTGTGGGGCTGTACCTGGCAAAACCTGCAAAGTTCTTACACAGTAACAAATATTGACATCTAAATTAAGAATGGTCCTGCCTAAACAAATGGCCATGTCCATGCAACACATTTAAATGTGTTCTAATTATTAAATCAATGCCCGCCATTGGCTCCCCAAAATCATTGCTTTTTTCCCACTTGGGGGAATATAGGAAAACACATTGACAAACTTCCCTAAAGAATCATTTTCTTGTCAATGTAGGCAAAGCCATGAGCCTAAAGTTGAGAATCTTCTGTTCCTTGGTAATCAATGATTTCTCTGTCTCAAGCAGCTCTGAGTGTCTGTTTCTCCTGGAAAATGCCAGTGGAGCCACAGGCACCACACAAAGCATCACCACTGATGTATTTTTCTGTCACTGCTATCAATAGGTCAGATCAGTGCAAATTTTTTTTGAATATGGAACAAAAAAGGTCACCAGCAGTTCCTGCTCCTCAGGGATAAAAATGACATGAATTATGGTGGGAGACAGAATGGAGAATTCTGCGTGTTCTGGGACCAGACTGGAATCAGCTTGGGCTCTAAGAGGAATTCATGGCTATTTTCAGAGATTGTCCCCAGGAGCTCCTCCCTTCTCCTTCCCACCAAGCTTTCCATGCAGATAAGAAAGAGCAAAAAATATTCCTCTATTTTATCTGAATCACTGTGTTGAGAGCAACAAAAACCACCCCAAGGAAATGCAAGTGCTTTTCTGGAAACAAGGTTCCTACTGCTCAGCCTAATGTAAACAAGCTCTGACAGCGTTCATCATTTCCCTTTAAATAGATCTAAAAATATGAAGATTGACATTTATCATTGGGCTTCTGGACATCTGTAACCTGATGAATAAAGACAGATGTACAAGGGAAGACATTAATAAGGAATTCAATATAGCGAAAATTATTTTAGGAAAAGTTATTATATTTTGTTGTGCATGGCTTTCTCCTGCTGGGAAGAAGAAAATAAGGAGAGAATGAAAATTAATTGTGATCTGGTTTTCCTTTAGAGGAGAGAATTTTTTTTTAAAAAAACCACAAAACTGCTTCACTCCAACACAGGCAGTTGTGGAAAACAGCTCTGATCAGATACAAAAACCTGGTAAAAGGTTCCAATGCGTATTTTTGATACCAAGTCCAGAGACAACATCTTAGAATGTCAAATCTCTCTTTGTGCTGCAAGCAAGGCTGGAAAGATGAAAGATCTGTAGTTTTTTTTATCTGTACCATGATATTTTTCTAACTGCATGAGCCACCCACCTCTCTTCCTATTCCACCCCACATCTGCCAGCTCATACTTCAGCCAGGTGTGTGATAAAGCAGTGGATATTTGCATCCTTAGTCTTTAAATCCAGAATATAGGCATTATTGGAAGTGTCCAAGACCAGTTGGACGGGGCTTGGAGCAACCTGGTCTAGTGGATGGTTTCCTTCCCCATGGCAGGGGGTGGCACGAGATGATCTCTGAAGTCCCTTCCAACCCAAACCACTCCGTGGTTCTATGGTTATTTTTAATTTATACTTCCAAAAACGTGGGAAGAATTAAGATTTTCAGTTCAAGTTTAGTCATGTCCCATTCTCCTTTTTTAAAATCCTTATCCTTGAGCCTACCCAAGACAAAACCAAAGGGTATTCCAATGGAAGTCTGTTTGAATTCTGTTCTTCACAAAACATCTTTCTCATTAACAGACCCCCTCAGCCTGCACCCTGGAGCCTCCATGCACAGCAGTGCCCACACTTAATAGTCCCAAGAAGGAAGACAGGAAAGAATTAGGGGAGCCCAGGGCTTTGGAGGACTGAATTGGAAGACCTGGCAAGGAGCTGCAGCAATTCATCCCCCTGACCTTTAGAGGAATTCTCCTCAGCCACGGAAACCACGAACAGCCTGACCGAGTAACTTTCCATGGCATGGGAAACTGGTTCAGGAGGAGATTTTTGCTTTCTACAGGAGAAAACGTCTCTGTATCCAGGGATTAGAACTCCCAGTCTGACTAAGACTGGAGGCTATAATTGTCCATGGCTGGATGAGCTCGTATCAACTCTACGAGGCGCGTGGGATTCGGGGGAGTGGATCAGAGGCACGCTTTGTTCCACGTGAGGAGTTGAATTTGGAACTGGAACTCCTCCTGAACGTGTTCTTATACCCACATGGCCAAGCTGACCTGCTGCCTGTACCACTGGGGTTGGTTCTGGAGATGCTTTCATGCTCTTTTAAAGAGAGATTGCAAGAGGTCCATGTTCCCTGGGAAGGAAACAGATAAATAAATTCCTCAGTAGAGTTCTGGGGAGGGTTTTGACCAAGGGAAACATCTGTGTACCATTATGTTGATACAGAAGTTTTGGAGCAGAGTTAAAGAGAGAGATACTGAGTTCAAAGAGGCTAAAGGAGCTGGAGAAGTTAGTTTGAAGAAATAATTACACCTGTCTCTAAATGATGCATCTCCTCAGGAGAGGTAAATGGTTTTCAAATTTGAGAGAGAGGGTGAGAGATGCTGAAGGAGACATGACTTATTCACAGCAAAATGCTGAGTTAATACTTGCATTGCAGTGGAAGGGTCACAGGGCTTTACAGAAAGGTGAACAGTTTTCCTGGGATAGATGTTGAGAACAGCTCAAGAACTCATGTTACCAGATTTCTGCAAAAAGGGAGCAAATCCCCATGGGAGAATAAAATCCCTTTCTGCTTCAGTGCACACCCTGCTAAAAGCACTGTCAGGAGGCAGTTTACAGGTGACACCAGTTAATAAAATACACACAATGATCCAGGAGTCTCATGTTAGTGTCAAAAGCTGAGCCCGGGCTGGGGATGCAGCAGACACATCTGTTTTGCAGATGAGCTCTTTAGAGCACAGGAGGAAGCTCACCCAGCAGCCTGGAAAGGGCTGTGATTTCAACCTGTCAGGAGCATTCAGCACTCTGTGGGGTGACATCAGGCCATATCAAAGTCAGGAGAAGATAATTTGTCTGAGTTCACCTATCCATCTGCAGCGTGTTGCAGCACGAGCCTCGTTACCTCCTGCTGCAAGAACTGAACACGACAGCAAATCAAGGCTGGAATGAATCACACAGCGACTCCCTCATTGTTCAAACAATAGCTCCAGATTGGCGCTGCATAAAACCCCTCCAGATCTCCATTTCCCCCCCAAACATCTGGCACACCTCTGTTGCTGTGCTGGCACTCACCTGGGCCCCAGAGGGTGATGCACTGCTGCTCGTGGGTCTGGCAGATGCCATTGTAGCAGTAGCCATCCACGCCGTGGCAGCCGTGCCCGTCGTGCAGGTACACGTTGGCCGGGCACTGCGGGCTGGCCCCCGTGCAGAACTCGGGCAGGTCGCAGGAGTTGCTGGATTCTCTGCAGGAAATCCCCGCCGGTTTGAGCTGCAAAACAAACAGGGCTTCAGGGCTGTGCCGTGCCTGGGTCAGCCGTGCAGCACAGGCACGGATTGCTCCTCTGGCCCGGCCCCAGCTGAGTGCAGAGCACAGAGAGGGATGGCACAGCTCTAAAGGCACTGACTGAGCCATGCTGGGAGGGTTTGGCAGCAAGGAGGGGCAGATGAAGCTGCACACGTGGTTCACGTGGCTCAGGCCAGAAGGCAACCCCAGCCCTGATGTTTGCAGTGTGGTTCCTCCATCGTGGCTGAACACAAAAGCTCCAGAAAGGAGGATCTGGAGCACCGGGCAAAAGTCAGATCAGAGAGCTTTCCATCCAGGGCAGCTGATCACAGAACACTGTGCTGTGTTAGGGCTCAGGAAGCCAGCAGCCCACTTGATTCTGGATTCAGATGCCAAAAAATTCCCAGGTTGGAAGGTTCAATTCAATGATCTTGAATAGATCTTGAACCTTAATGAATCTATGGAGTTACATATCCTCATGGAAATGCTACTGTGATGGGCATCAAGATCTCCTCAAACTTAATCACATGACTGGTCCATGTAACTGTTCCTGTCCCATCCTGATTTCCATGGATAATGACTTTTTTTTTGGAACTGATGGCATCCAGTAGGCGATGGTGGAACGTGCCAGTCTGAACATTCACATCTCATTAGCAGCCACAAAAGATGGGAGCAGCCCTGAATTTTAATCACATTGCCTTTGGTAAAAAGCAAAGGACATGAAGATTAATTTTGCTAAAAAGCAATTCCTGGCTGTAGGGAACCCCTGCTGTTCCAAGCTCGTGCGTTGCCTTGCTGGATGCTTTATTAGCCCATAAGCAAGGGATGGTCTGAGAATTCAAGCAGGTACATGCCTGTGGCAAGTTGGCTTTTATGGAGTGTTAGGAGACCCCAACAGCTGATGATCTGCTATTAAAAATACATATGCTGTTGATAGAATTAATAATTTAAGAGCCTTCCCCCCAAAAAAAGAGGGTTCAGCATTTAATGACTGCTTGCCATGTAAGAATGAGAAAAATTAAAGCACATAAAAGTTCATGAAAAAGAAGTTTTGCATGAGTGGTTGAAGGGGCCTCAAAGAGCACAGACAATTTTTAAAGTCTGTTGCTCTGCTCCTTCAATAATTCATATTTTGAGAATTTTTTAATTGCTCACATGACATGTGAGTGTCTTAGCACTTATCAATACCGATTTGCTTGTCCTCCATCCTTGCTTACTGCCCTGCAGCTGGGAAAAACGTGGAATTGTGCCCTCCCCCCCCCAAAAAGAGACATTTCCCGTGGTTCACCTGGCAGTCCTCGCAGCAGAGCCCATGTGCACACACTGCTCCCGGCTTCAAGGCACAGGTGGTTGCGTTACAGCACCGGTTTGTACATTCCTGGATGAGTTTGGAGGGCAAATTTAGAGCAGACAACGTTCAGTCACAACGAGCCGTAAATCAAGAGGCTGCCTATAGCTCTGCCAAGAAAAGCTGGGCACGAAATCATGAATTATGCATGAAATTCGACAACCTGATCCAAAGAGCCTTGTCTGCCCTCAGATTCAACAAGCCCAGTAAGTGTAGTAAAACCAGAGAAGCTGCTGAGGAGGGCTGGTTTATTCCAGCTATGGATCTAATCCCAAATATCACAAACAACCCAAGCGTGCTGACACCAGCCCTGACAGAGCACTGTGGTGTTTTATTTCCCCAGGAATCAGTGGAATGACTCCACTGCCTCCAGAGAGGATCCAGGAGCTGTGCTGCAGTTGCTGAGCATCATGACTACAGCTCTATTTTGTGATAGCTGCTGGCCAGGCTCCTGTTTGGGGCTGCCACAGAGGAAGACAACGCCACGATTCCATGTAATCCCTTATCAGAGTACACCAGTAACAGAGCTCTGAGATATGGAACGAGCATGAATTGCAGCTTCACTCACTGCCACATCCCAATTTCACACTTGTGGATTAGATGGTGGCGTGTGTGGGCTTCTGCAAACTTTATTGTCAGTAGAACGAGCTCGTAAGGAGCCTCAGAAAAGAATGGATTTGTTTTTCCGAAATAATGCCCACAAGCTGCAAGTTACACCAGCTGAGCTGGAATCTCATCTCTCTCACAGAAAAAGCAGCAGATAAAATTGCTCTTCAGCTGTGCTAAGTCTGTTTGACTTAGCAAGGGATCACTAATAACATAGGGAACACAGGAAGAATAAGTGGGTTAGAGGGATGTTCACAGCCTCTTGTTACTTGGCTGGCTTCTCAAAACTTCCCAACTGGAAGGCAGGGCTAGCACTGACTCACCAAAAAACAGAAGGATTCTCAGCATTTCAGGGTTCTTTAGGTAATATCTTCCTGGGTGTACAAAGCCAACTGTGCTCTGAAGCAGAGGAACAACTTCCTGCCCCTATTTTTGATCATCAGAAGGCAGCAGGCTACGGAAATATTCCTGAGCAGCTGCTGTGTGTCAGGAGTAACACTGCTCTGCACAGAAGCACATTTTATAAATTCACCTCGGAAATAACCTGAGACAAGCAGAGTGGAGTGTCAGTCCCATTAAGGTCCTTGTGAAAGAGTCAGCTGCAATACCCCATTCTCTGGCCCCACAGCAGCATTCTGCATTCCACAGGCACATTGGGATGAAGACACAGCTCTTGGAGTGGTGTTACAGCAGGCTCTGAGATTTCCAATTGCTGTCTCACTTACTGCTCCTTGTAGGGAATGAGCTGGGTAAATAGTTTTTGTGCCTGGGCTATCGAATTGTCAGGAATGGTTTTAAAATAAACAAGCAAACAAACAGGAAAGGCTCACCAGGCTTTTGGAGGGTGGAGGCTGCCACCTGAAATTACTGCTGTGCTGGAGCTTGTTATTATTATTATTATCATCATCATCATTACTATTATTATCATTATTATTATTAGTTATTATTGGTAACAACAGCAATGATGGGAGGGGGTTTCTCAGTGTGGCTCTCCTGCCTCATCAGAGGAACCAGAGCAGCCCAATCCCACCAATTCCAGCACCACCTCCGTGATGTCAGGCTCTGTCCTGTGGACAGAACACCGGGTTTTCACCCTCTCTTTTCTAGGAACACAAGACAGACCCCACTGGGTCAGCCCATAACCCTTCTGTCCTTGTGTCCCCCTGAAGGCAGCCAGCAGAAGATGTTTAAGGACATTGCCACCTTCCCAGTCTCCTGTCTTTCCCTTGGCTTTCCCTGGGCTCCACAGGCATTTTTAGCACCTGTAGGAGTCAGAGTAAAGAAACTTGCAGGTAACCAACACAGTCAAGGGAGCAGCTCCTTCTGCTTGTTCAAAATCTGCCATTTCCTAACTTCATCTGCTCATTTCTCAAGGGGGACAATCTCTCCTCACTCACCCTTTCCATTCCCCTCACGATTTTATCAGCTTCTGCTGCATTTTCCTTCATTTTCTCCTTTTCCAGCCAGAGCCCTTTCGAAACTTTGAACCACCTTATTGCTTTTCTCTCAATCTTTTTTCACTCTGCTTTATCCTCCCTGGGATCAGAGAGGGGTGGGGAAAACCTGCACAAGCAGTTTCAGGCACAGCAGATTTATAGAGGTCTGCTGGTGCTTTGTTTTGTTTTCCTATTTCTCCCCTAGTACTTTCTAACAGCCTATTTACCTTTTAGACCACTCCTGAGCACTGGGCTGACATTTTCATGAGACTATTTATTGCAATATGAAGTCTTGTTCCTCCATGGTCAGAGTCAGCTCAGAGTCCATCATCTTCTTTGTGATTTTGGAATGTGCATCACTCCTCAGCGAGTCCCATTTCTCATCTTAATGCCTGTTCCAGCTGTCTCAGAAGGTTTCTCTGCAGTCCTTCACAGCCAGTTCTCATCTCTAGCAGCCTAACTAATATCATCAGCAAATTAAAGACTATTCCTCTTCCCAGGCTCTTTATGAAAACGCTGAGCTGTGTAGTCCCCAGGACACATCTCATGGATACAGCACAGCAGATCTCCTTCCACTGCATGAAATGGATGGTTTACACCTGGTTGTATTTCTTATCTCTTAACGCAATTTTTGCCCATGCAGTTTTCTCTCATCTACAGCTCCTCCATCTCCTAGAGAGGTTTTGGTGAAAGGTTTGGTCCAAACCCTCTCTGAACTCCTCACAGGCTGCAGTGACAGCCCTGTCCCTTTCCATCCACTTGTTAAGCCCTTCAGAGCACTGTGATGGGTTTATAACAAAAGATTTTGCAAGACAAGACTTTGTAAGACAAGAGTTCCTGGCACAAAAGCCGTGTTGACTCGTCCCTGGCATGTCACAGCTGTTTGGGCACTCACTCCTAATTACATTTGGAAGTCATTTGTCTGACTTCTGAGTTAGCAATTCGTAGTCTTCTGTTCCCCCTTGCAGCTGGTTATAAAAGTAGACACATTTTCATCTTTCAAGGTCCGAGGATTTTTATTTCTCTTCATTGTTTTACCTTTCCATCTATAACCTGCATTAACCCTCCTTCCACAGACACTGCAGCACATCAGACATTTTTGGTCATATAATCTAAAATTGTTAGGATCATAAAATCATAGAATGGTTTGGGTTTGAAGAGACCAAAAATCATCCTGTTCCTCTCCCTGCCATGGGCAGGGACACCTTCCACTATCCCAGGGTGCTGCTTCAAGCCCCATCCAGCCTGGCCTTGGGCCCTTCCAGGGATCCAGGGGCAACCACAGCTTCTCTGGGCACCCTGTGCCAGGGCCTCAGCACCCTCCCAGGGAACAATTCCTTCCCAGTACCACTCATTCTTGAGATACTGCAACACCCTGGACAGAACTCAGCTGGTATAAATGACTGGGCAGTGAATTGGTAACTAATCACACAGCTTTTCTGGGACCACTCAGATTAGAGCAGTAAATCCCAAATAAATTTAATTGCACCCAAGCTGCATTTTTCCCAATATAACTATAAAGGCAAAAAGACAGAAAGAAGAGGCAAATCAAGTCAGTGCTTGCTGACATTAAGTGGCTTTGACTTGAAAAGGTATCACTAACGTTCAGAAATGAAAACAAGAAAGATAACTGGGTTAGAAAGACATTTGCAAGCTGCTTGCACTCTATTGACTTTAAACAAGGAGATAAGGCTGCTTCCTCCAGCCTTGTTACCCTCAGCAGTGAGAGAACTGTCAGGAAATCCTCACGGCTTGGACAAATCCAATACACTCCATGGGCAGGCTGCAGCAATATCTCACTGTGTTAACTGCCCCCATCTCTTTTGTCTGTAGGTTCCTATTTATCACAGGAAACAAATCCCTCATCTGCTGCTGCCTTTAATTCAGATAATCAGAGAGAAGTTCAATAAAGCCAATGAGGACGGGATGTAAAAGGGATAAGGATGCCAGCTCGGATATTATTTGACCCCCAGGTTTTGCCTATCTCCTGCTGATCTGAGGAGTCCTCTGACACATTCTCTGAACTAAATGGAACAATCTTTGAAGCAGCAGCAATCTGTTTGGGCAGCAGTGAAGGCTATTTCTGCTGGGAGGTAATTGGCTGGAGGGAAAGAAAAATCCCACAGTGAAGAAAGGAAAGGTCTCGTACCTTAAAACTGAAGCTGCAATGAAAAATACCTGAGCAATATTAATATTTCTATTTGTATAGTGTTATATATATGGATAGTGAGGCCCTGGCACAGGGTGCCCAGAGAAGCTGTGGCTGCCCTTGGATCCCTGGCAGTGCCCAAGGCCAGGCTGGATGGGGCTTGGAGCAGCCTGGGACAGTGGAAGGTGTCCCTGCCATGGCAGGGGGAAAATGAGATTATCTTTAAGGTCTCATCCAAACCATTCTATGATTGCAGAGTTTCTATGGTTATACTGACATAAATATAAATATAAATTTATGAGTGGCTTCTCATTGATGGAAACAAACCTTCAACTATCGCACGTTTTCTTGAGAAATTCGAGCCAAGTTCACAACTTTTTTTGAGTTTAGCTGATTAGCTAATGCTGCAAGGAACTTCCAGCAACACGAGGTTGTGGCCAGTCTGCTGGACAAGCCAGAGTTTGCTCCCTAAGGATGAACTGAGCACATTCTTAACCCAAGCCCTGCCTGCACTTCAGCAACTCAAAACCACTCGAGACTCCCTGCACTTGTGAGACTCTGAGGTTTGGGATGGAAGCAGAGAAGGGAGAGTTCTGTTTTACACCAAACACACCAAACCAAGCCTCCACTGCCAAAAAACTGCAGGTAGGACATGAGCAGCAACTCCCAGGTGGTGTCTTACCTCAGGCTCCCCGCAGTCACACTCCTCTCCATCTTCCACATAGCCATTGCCACACTTCTGGCCACCAAAGGACTCCTTGACTTCAGGCAGGTTAAAGAGACACATTCCCACTCCTTTCTCCAGGCTGTTTTCCAGGTCCTTTCTACTGCAGCTACTGAAGACCATGGGGAATGGATAGCTGGAAGAAAAACACATGGAGACAAAAAGGAAGGTTGTTATATGAGATGAAAACCTCTCTCTCCTGTCACACGGTGACATTTTAGCACATCTGTGCCTTAACCAGAAGACTCTGTTCACTTTTTATCACACAGAATTGAGATACAGCAATTCACTGTGAAATTGAGCCCAACCCGTTAATAATAATTTCTCACTATGAGTAAGGGAATTCCCACCTTTTCACTTCAATTTGTAGCTGCTCTTAAGGATTGGAAGTGTTCACATTTGAAATTCCTTCTCCCTCTTTTGCATATGGAGTTATAATGCAAATTATGATCGTGGGCCTAAAGAAATGCTGGGCTTGCAAGTAGTATCCTGCATTTGCAGGAGTGCAAAAGATCCTAATCCATCTTGGAAAATTCAGCCTCAAATGGCAAATTCATTCATCTTGCTCTGCAGAATGGCAAACTTCCTGCTCTTTTCAGGAAAAAAAAAGAATAAAAGAAAAAACCCACTGTTACTTGATAAGAGCCTGCTTCTGCAATTCATCAAAGCTGAGCTTGGGAACTGCATGATAAAAGCAAAGACAGTTTTTATTTTAAATCAGCATGGCTGTAAGGACACTGTGCTGAAAATACTCCTGTTTTGAATTCCCACTGCTGAGAGCAGGATTCGGCCCTGCTGGGCAGGCACACAACAGCTCCTGTTTCTTTTGCAAAACACCCAGACAGAGCGAACAAAACAAACCCGTGTAGTGCAAATATCAGCAGATAATTGGCGTTTTCCTCTCGGAGGACTTAATTCCATTTCTGCTGATGAATGTTTGCCGTTTGCCTCAGAGATGTGAGACCAAGTGACACCTGGGCCTGGCCGAGAGCGGGGTGTCCTGAGGGCTGCTGTGCTGCTCTGAGCTGAGATGTTATGGAATCCAAGAGGTGATGCCTAAAGAGGCCAACCTAGAAACAGAGACTAGACAGGAGGAAGGGAATAAAGGTGGATATTTATTTGAAAGGCCTTCAGAGGCACACCCAGGGCAGGCCAAAGGCTGCACCCAAGATGGGCCCCGAGTCACGAGTTCTTCACACTTTTATAGCTTTGCTTCATTTGCATCTCAACCCAATTTCACCGATTAAACTTTAGCTAATGATGGAATTTCCCCTCAGCTCGCCCCCCTTCTCAAGATGCTGGGTTACACATTTTGGGCCTAGGCCGGGCTGGGTGTCCTTGGAGAGCAGCCTGGAGAGGCTTTGTTCTGTCTGTCTCAGCATGAGAGAGCAGCAGCTCCCAGGCTGCAGGACACTGCAGAGTTACACACTGGGAATGCAGAACTTGAAAAATATAAAAGCTAAAACCTAAGGCATCAGAGTGATGGAATGGTTTGGGCTGGAAAAGGACTTGAACACCATTTCATTCCACCTCCAGGGACACCTTCCACTATCCCAGGTTACTCCAAGCCCCAGTGTCCAGCCTGGCCTTGGGCACTGCCAGGGATCCAGGGGCAGCCACAGCTTCTCTGGGCACCCTGTGCCAGGGCCTCAGCGCCCTCCCAGGGAACAATTCCTTCCCAATGTCTCATGTCCACATTGAATTACATTGAATCTGTGTCACAAACACGTTGTAAAACAGCCTCTCCCCTCAGACCTGATACCTTTGTCACTCCACGGTCCTGTGGTAACTCAACATTTCAGCAGCTCAGGAGCCAACCTGGCAATTTCACGTTACTCACTGAGTGCTTTGTGTCACCCACGTGTTATTGGGATTGTTATCTTTGCAGACAAGCAAGATAACAGAGAGAAATTCTGCACTGCTGAACTTCAGACTTCCATTAATCTCCTGGTGTTTCTGATATCCTGAAATGAAAAGCTTGTTTTGGGAATGATGATGCCCGTAGGTCTCAGAAAGGGATAATTTCTATTAAAAAGAAAGAAATGTTTGGCAACTACAAATGCAATAGAGCTTCCTACGCTGACATAAGGAAGTTAATTAGGATCTTCTAGAAGGTTATGGATACATTACAGAACAGAATATATTTTGTGCCTAGTTAAAATTACCTCTTTTACAGTTTCTGTTGCAATAAAACAGCCAGCTCATTGGAAAAGAACATAAACACGAGTCTGAAGAAGAAAATAATTTCCAATATCACTATAGGGCTTGTCAAGTTAAACTAAACAGTTTTGAGTTTCACTGACATATGACTTCAGAAAGCTAATAGGCATCTCTGTGTAATAAGCTGATTGCTGGAAAATATCAATGTTTCAGCAAAATGACAGAGTCTAAGATAAATAAAGAAATTTCAGAATAGCAGGAGGTAGGAGCCAGGCTGTTAGCTGGGCCCCAAGGGAGGACAGGGAAGGTACTCGGAGTAATGGAACAGAAAATAAAGGCACTTGGAAAACTACTGACCAATTTATATTGAGCAATTGGAGATGTTCTTAACAGAACACCACGAACTTCTGTCCTGCCCTACGTCTGATTTGGGAAAAAACCTCACAAAATTCTGTGTACGTGGCTGTGAACAAGCAGGTGGATGCACTTGTTCACTTGTTCACAGGATGGATTCCTGCCAAACACCAGGGAAAAACAAGGAAACCCAGATACATCTGACTGATAAATGGTGATGAGGGCTTGATCACACACAGCCCTCATATCAAAGTGTGGATAAATGAATGCTGCATCATCCAGGCAAGATCCAGCTCTTTGGTGGCACAGGTTTACTTTGATATCCCCTGGGGTGAGACAAGGAGACACACACACCTTACAAGGAGTGAAACGCATTCAGGAGCACAATTAATGCAGATTTCCACGTGACACCTCTCAGCCACACATGGATCATGAGAACAGCTCACCAGCCAGAACTGTCAATGTTTTAGGGCTGTTCCTTTGCATCCCTGGATTCCCAGGGTCATTTGCATGGATGTGAGGTGTGTCTGTCCATCAGCAGGAGGGCAGAGTCCTCTCTCTGTGCCAGAGGTGAAACTGTGTCATTGCTAATGAATGAGCTTTATGTTTCCCCCCAGAGGAACTTCAAGCTGCTTCCTATTTTGAACTCAGAGATCCATTCATCTTCTGGCTTTTCCTGCTCCTGACACCAATTTCCTCAGCTGACATCAGCGCAGCACATGGCACATGAGGACATTTCCTGAAAATGCTTCTTCTTTACCAAGTAATCCCCAAATAAAGCAATAAAAACCCAGAAATGAACCCAGCTGGTGGAAACAGAGGAACTTCAGGGTGACCACACCATGCAAGAGAAGATCCCATATCAATTGGTGCCAATTGGTGTTTCATTGGAAACTTGATTGATCTTTAATGTGATATTCTGATACACAACCAGTCTTCATTTGTTTGACCAATAAAATTCCATGTAACAGCCACAGCACTTGATTGTTGTGATTTGAGGCTGTATTTTGCCTGTCTTTGCAATTTTAAAGCTGTTTCATCAGAAGAACTCAATCCCTGGCAGATGGGATGGGAAGGGAAGTCACAGATATCAGATGTCAGGAGTGCTCAAACCAATGTTTGAGTGGATCTGGAGCTTGTGAAAAATGACAAAGGAATGGTGATGTGAAAGGAACTCATCCTCTGAACAAATGCAGGAGCTTCCTCCCCATAAAGAGGCTTCTGATCTCACCTGGAAGGAGCTACCTAAGGGTGGGAGCAGGAAATGGGGTCTCCACAATAAAGTCAGTCCTTGACCTGTCTCTGAGATTCCAGTGATATCTAAAGAGGGATGTTTGTGCTTCCTGTGGTAGCTCAGACACTTTCCTATTGGAAAACCAGCTCATAAATGCCATGGGAGAGCCTTCCAGAGGTAAAAAAATCATTAGCAATCTTCATACCCCATTCATCTTCACTCAAGATATTTTCTGTTACAGATCCTTATTTTTTTTACAATTGGAAAGAGAAAGGAAACTTTAGTCTAACCTAACTCTTATTCTAAAATGCTGTGTCCCATACATTTTTTACACTGTCTGAATCTGTAGATTTAATACACAATGGATCATTTTGTCAAACTGCTCTGGCTGTGGGTACAACTCTACAGAACCCAAATTGTTCCCAGCACTACCATCAGTCTCTTCAGCGGCTTTAGAGCAAGGAAAATCATTTCAGTCTTTCTACCCCTCTTGAATCCACAGCATTCCTCGGTGTCTCCTTGGTGCTTAAAAGATGTGTTTAATCCCAGTTTCCAACAAAAACAGCTTTGCCTGCTGGTGCAAATAAGACCTTCACAGTCGTAAGAGGATCCCTGGTAATCGATTCCTGGGGAAACAGAGCCTGGGCTTGTCCCTTTCATTTATATTTCAAGCACTCCAGCCCTCCAAATGCCAGCTTCCTTTAGGCAGCTCTGCATTTAGCCTGTATTAGATGGCTCCTTCCATTAACTAAGTGAAGTGGCATCAGCACTCTGTCAAGTCCCATTTAAGAAGAGAGGATTCTTTGCACCAGCACTTCGTTGCCCAGCACAGGCTTCTTTTCTATTTTTTTTCCATGAAATATAAAAGCTCATCTCCGTCATCTCCATTTCAGAGGAATTCCCCTTCCTAAGGGGCTGAGTGACAGGAGAGTACAAGCACAGGAACAGAGCCACTGCCCCAGAAAATTACAGGCTGAGGAGATGAGACAGCCAAAGCACTGAGGAGAGAGGAGGTGGTTACTGATCCGTGCAGGGTCACAGCAGAGCAGCTGCACGTCCAGCACTGGTGCTGAGGCTGTGGGATGATCCCACTAATGTCATTCCCACTGCTCCATCTGGAATACACCTGGAGGGGCACTGCCCTGAGCTGCAGGAGACCCAAACCCCTCCAGCTGCGTTGCAGAACCACCTCAGGAAAGGTGGAGCTCCTTCGGTTCCTCCAAATCCTGCCTGCCTACATCTCAGTGCCTCGCATCCACCTCCTCCAGGTTCCTCCACCATAAACACAACACATCAACAAGCATCACTGAAGGGGTGACACAACAATTCTGGGAGTTCTCCATGCATTGCACAGGAGGATAAACTACAGCCTCACCATATTTTGGAAACCTTTTGATTATTATGATTATCACTATCCAATCTCACTTTTTATTTCTTCTTCAAGAGCTGCAGGACTTTTCTAAAGGAACTGCCATTTTCTGTCCCAAATGTTGTGTATACACACGTACACACACACACAGACCCTATATAACAGATCTATTTATAGGGTTCATTTCTTCCAGTTCACATCCCAACCTGATTATTCAGCATTATGGCAATGTTTATACAGAGCCTTTTACCAAAAGACCCTGAAGTGTTTTACAATTATTCACTCAATTAAAATGCACAAGAGCCCCAAAGAGCTCTGTTAAGTACCACCAGAGCTCCCTCCCTGAGGTAATATGATAATTGGAGATTATATTAATTTTAAAAGGGACATTTTGATTTTTTTTTTTGAAGCATACTTACGGAAACAACTGTTGGTTAGCTAATTTCCAAAGGTGCAGAAAACTGAGACTGAACTTTGCCCAGAATTCTTGAAAACCCAAACCTGACAGGCTGGATCTGGAAATATCTCTGGCATCAGCTGTGTTTTTTAGTCTTTTAGGTGCTCAAAGACCAGAGGGTGCTGAGTCCCAGACCTTGGAGTTGGAGGTTTCCATAGTCCAACCCCTGAATTTCCAACCCTTTCCATGACAACACCTTGTCTGAACGGACCACCACAGTGACTTTGTGTCTGTCTCAACCCGAGACAGGACTCTTTGAGATTCAAAAATATGAGTATTTACTCTCCTTAATCTCCAAAATTCCTGATTTTTGGCTGACAAATGGAGAGGAGGAGAGCACTGGAGGGTGGAGATGTGAGTTTGAACTTATTTTTCCTCTGCAGATGTCTAAGACAGAAATATTTAAAGTTTTCTGTCGCATATCCCAGTTTTACATAAGAACATAAAAATGGGGGGGAGATTAAATTAAAGAATAGGGATAGGGTTGTTTTTGTTAATACAGTTATAAGTAACTTTTTCATGGAAAAAAATGGCAGGACCAGAGAGATCAACCCAAGAATAAACCTCTAGAAGGCAGAAACTCAAGCAACGTGAATGTTTCTAGACCCAGGGAGGTGTTGATTTCAAGGAACTGTGACAATTTCCCAGCCTCTAACTCCTGATCTAATTGACGTAATTCTTTTGCACTCAAAAGCATCCCCCTTGGTTTTAACCTTCCACACGTTATTGCTGCTCTCCAGCTTTTGAAAACAACTTTTTCTGGGCTCCTAAGAGAGATGAGCCTTCCAGAATAAAAGTGAATTTGCTATGAGATGACATCTTTTGACACTCCAGCTCTTCTGTACAGCAAGTATGTTAATGAATTAGTGAGCATAAAGAACTTCACAGAATTAGGTGTCAAGCAGGAGACAAAATCCAGTTTTCTTTGATATTGAAATAGGTGTTCAAGTACTACAGATGCCTTCATGTATCAACTTCTGTCACTACACGTTATTTCCTACACCTCACGTTTTAGTAGCAATTGTTTAAAATTAGACAAGTGCCACAATATGGAAGGACTTTTTAATCTATTAATTAGACAAGTGCCATAATTTGGGAGGACTTTTTGATCCATTATTTAAACAATGTCTTATTTTCTAAGTGCTTTTGAGGGAGAAAGGCACAAATGCAGTTTTGGACCCCACCAGCACAATAAAGGGGGAGGTTAAGGGGATCTGCAGATAGTTTCACACCCAAAGCTTTTAGAAACAGCAAATTGGGAAAATGAGGAGGAGGGGAGGAGCTGGAGGACCCTTTGAAGGGCTTTGTCCAAGACATCGGTCCCAGAGCTGATGTGGCATATCTTTTTCAGATGATTTGGAAGAATTTAGCTAAAAATGCAGAGTGGTTTTATATCCAGATAAAGCATTTAAATGGGAAGTTTGCTTCAAAAGGTAGGAGATGTCTGACAACCCATACTTATTTTTCTAGCCTATTTTTCACTCCCTTGCTCCTCTTGTAGAGTTTTAATCCCTAGAGCATCAATAAAGTAGAGCACGGAACTGGGCCATGCAGTTAGAGATGACATCAAAGCTCTTCTGTCTGAGTTCATGGTCAGCGACTTCAAAACAAGCCCACATTTCTCCTCCAGCTTTTGCCACGTTCCCTGCATGGTGGCTTCTAACTCTTCCAGTAAATAACTGGGAATATTTCACACTGGTGGTTAATTTAATTGATGTCTGCTTGGATGGCTTGTTGTGCTGCAGCGGAATTTCCAGGCTTACTGGAAAGAAAGCCTTTCCAAGGAAATGTTTAAACTTTGCACACAAATGCCCTAAGCTTGTTTTAATTTTTCCTGGGGGATAGTGCAGATTCCCAGGATGAATTCCAGCAATCTCCCTTCAGGTGCCCAGACTGGATTGACAGAGCCCCAGCTGAGCCTTGACCTCTCCCATTACACAGAAGGTGAAGTTTTAACTACCTGGAATATTCAAAAAGGCAGATTTATAACGCTGGATGTGGGACTTCAGGGCAGAAAGCAGCGACAGAACAAATGCCTGGATGGTTCCCAAAAACCCATTCTGCAAGGGAACAACACTTAATGGCTTTATACAGTATAGACTGTCGTGGCAGTCACAAAACTGCCAAATAAAACATTATTAGCAGTTACTTTCCCTTTGACAAATGGATGGTCAGAGAAGTTTTTTCTTGGAGGAGAGGCCTGTTGTGACTTTCCTTTGTGTTCTGGGGGTGAAGCAATACTAAACCAATTTATCACCCCTGACAGGATCCTGACTCGGTGCTGGAGTTATCTGCATTGCAAAAGCTCCATGGGAATTGAACTCAGACAACTGTTCTTCCTGTTGGAAACCAGACAGCCAAGGAAAGGAGCTATAATCAGTTTGAATTTGCCTCTGGCTCATCTTTTGCTCTGTTTCCGTTTAGACCACTACCTCATTAATAAAAATCTGCTGGATTGCTGAGAGTTCAGGTTTCACAATCCACTGCTTAGAATTTGAGGCTAATCCAATGCTGACTACAGGAAAAGTGAAAAAGCAAGACAGAGCAGAGGGAGGGATGAAAAGGCCGGGTCAGGTCTGGTCCCAGGCTGAGGAAAAGCAGGATGCAGACACCCTGAGCCTGCCAGCAGCTCCCGGCACTGAAGGGAAATGTGGATAAGGAGCACAACCACAGCGCCCTGAGCTTAAATTTGTCACACAAAACACAACATCCTCAGCACGTGATCAGCCAATAAAGACAAATGGTCCAAACCATTGCTGAAGATCAGCTTCCTACTGATTTCTGATTAGGGAAAAGGTGCTTTGGTTAGTTCCCAACGTGATTTTACAATCTGCTTTTGTTCCAGGCAGTTACATTCTGATTTTCTCCCTTGAAAAACCTTGGAACTGATTTTTTTTTTTTTAATGGGCCAGGAGCAGATAGGATGGAAAAAGAAAAATCTGACTTTAAGAATCAGATTGATTGAAAGAGCTGTCATAAAGGGGGTACTTGGGCTCACGAGGTGGATTTGGGTGAGGAGGAACCTAGACATCAGGTGAGCAGATCAAAGGACACCAAGTTAAGGGAAGTGGACTCCAAATAGGGCTAAACCCAACCAGTAGAAATGCAGAAGGGATTTCATGGAAAATCCTGAGTTGGAAGGGACCCACGAGAATCCTCGAGTCCAACTCCTGGCACAGACAAACCCCAAGGATCAGCCCTCTGGATGGAGCACGTGGAGAAGCTGGGAAAAGCAGGAGCAGAAGCCCTGAGAAGTGCATGGAAATGCCACTTGTGAGATGTGGGTGCTGCAGAAAAGAATCTGAGCCCTGCAGAAACCTGGGAATAATAAATACCTGGGAGACAGGCTCATATTGATTTCACTTAACATCTGTACTACCTGGGCTCTTAATAAATCAGGACTCCACGACAGGAGGATCTGACTTGCAAGCAGCGTGGCTCAATTTTTTTTTTCTTTAGGAAGATGCAAAGGAAAGATAAGTGAGAAAAAACAGTGCCAGGAATCAGTCTGAATTTCCCCAGCATTCCCACCTCCCCTGCTTCTGTTACAAGAAAAAAGCTCTTTATCCCATACCACCTAAATCTCCTCAGAACAACGGAAGTGGAATTCTTAAAAAGATCCTAAATATAGATTAACAAGCAATCACTTTTTCTACCTTCGCCTTCCTTTTTCACAGAGCTGGAACAAAGCAAAATTAGCATTCATATTGTATTTATTTCATTATTTCGAGTCATGAGGACAGGATGGATCCAGCCATGATCTAAGACTTAGGGATCCATAATGAGCAAATTAAAACTTTTACTCACAGGAATGAAAGGCTTTTGATAAATCTAAAAAAAAACCCCATGGATCCTGGCGAAATTCTGGCCTTATTGAAGTCCATGGGAGTTTTCCTACCAGCTCTGGATTTCTCACCTGGTGGTGGCTGGCTGCCAGGACAGCGCCAGGGGAGGAGATGAACACAATTTCCATGCTGTAAGAGGCAGACAGAAAGGCTCTCTAGGACACCAAAGTTATTTCACCTCTTCATTTTCAGTGCCTTTACTCTAAAATAGGCATTTTCTTATCTTAATTCATCCCTGGGGCCGCGTCATTCATTTGCAAAGGCTGAAATGAGCCTCCCTGCACTGCTGCCACCAGAGCCCCTCAGTGAACGTGCCCAGCACTTTGTGATGGGCTTTGGCATCAGAAAAGATCAAGAATGTCTTTGCAGGAAGGAAAAAACTTACCCATTTTGCACATCTATGCCAGGCACAAAGGGCTCAGTGATTCCCATGACAACTGTGGCACTGCAGCTGTGGGCATCAGTTAATTACAGGGATTCAGCCTTCCAAGGCCACACCAATTCCTTCCAGTGCTCCTGGGCACACAGCACATGTTCAAAAAGGAGCTTTCACCTGACTTTAAGGATTTGCCCTTTAAGGGATGTTTCCATTTTGAAGCCAGGAATTTGGAATTCATTAACACCAATTAAAACTGGACACTGGGTGTTTAATTTTCCATGCGCTGCGCTGCAGATTTATCCCTGCAGGTTGAAAAGTTTGGGGGTTGTTTTCTTTTTTTT
>VWZT01016996.1:461060-488938 GCA_013397055.1 Pachycephala philippinensis | reverse complement strand
TTTTTTTTTTTTTTTTTTTTTTGGATGAAACAGAAAGCCAAGATAAAGGGAAATGTCCTCATATGATTTGTTCTTGTGGGTCATGGCAATAGCAGCACTGCAGGAGAAAAATGTCCCTCTCAGAGCTATATTTCCTATGGATATTACAGCGACAAGACAAAAGGCAGCTGAGCTCCCTCATCCCATATCCAGGCCAGGAAAAGTGGATACATCTCATGGCAGAAACCCCTGCCTGTCCTTAAGTATCTGCTATAAATAATCACAGCAGAAGTAAAATGTGTTTTCATTTCAGAAGTCACCTCTCTCCTTGTCAGCTTCACTTACAGCAAAGTCATGTTGTCAATCTGTGAGAGTTCTCCTTGAGAATACACCAGCAAAGCCAAATATTTTCCCTTCTACCAGCACATCCACTGAGATGGGAAAGACTAAACTAAATAAAAAGCAATTATCTTTTTTTCTTTTTTTTTGCCCCATAGCTCTGTGTGCTAATTGTTAACAGTGACCCACTCCTGCAAAGGACTGGGAAAAATTAAATGCATTTCAACCAACGCTGCTAATTCTTCAATGCAGATCTTATTTATCACAAAAAATTAAATATATCTGCAAGGCATGGAAATTATTAACAAAAAAAAGAAGGCCAAATGCACTGCAGACGTGGGGCTACTTGGAGTGAAGGGAAAGACTGACATAAATCTATTCTGTAATCTCGTGGCTGTTTCCTACTAAAGGAAGGACCAGAATGCAATGTGCTAAATTACTGGGGCAGAGGGATATGTTGCTTAAGGTTTTTTTTTTGACAAAAAAAGCAGTTGCACTGCTGGCACAACAGACCCAGCTCTGTCACAAGTAATTTATTACATCAGTATATCAACTTTATTAAAAAAAGAAAAAGACAACAAAGAAGTCTGTCTTTGTGCCGAGCTCAGCTCAGACTGGTTTGGAAACATAAACAGCTTCAGAGTTTAATTAGAAACTGTTTACATCTGAAAGATAATTTCATTTTCCTCAAATTGTAACAGAGGTAATTCCAGATAGTTCTGCTGACTCCAGAGTTTAATGTCTCTAAGCTGCCAGACAAAAATACAAAGTGAGGTCTGAACAGCTGAGAACCGACTGAGAGGGGTCAGGGAATTCTGTGCTAACTGCTAATGGTGTGATTATCCAACATTTAACAGCTCTGCAGCTACGAGATGCTGCGAGATGTCTGCAAGAAAAAAAAAGAGAACCACTCAGTAAACTGAAGTGTTCTTTCCCACACTCTATTTCTGATTTCTTTCCCATTTCACCCTGACCTTTTGTCTTTTTTTTTAAGATTTTTTTTAAAGTTTTCTTGTAAATTTATTTTTTTTAAATCTGGAGAGGTGCTGGAAAAAATGTTTTTCCCTTCAAGTTGATGCTGTTTTCATGGCATACCTGGCTGTGTCCTGGAGCAGTGTGCTGGAAATCTCTGGAGGGTGTTTATTTTCACATCTGAGGACTCCAGTTCAGCATTTGAATGACCAAAATGAGGGTGACCTTACATTCTGCTTCCTTGAGATTATTTTTCAAAAAGGAGAAAAGTGATTGAAACCAATACTTTATACAACAAATGACACGAGTGATCAGTACTTTCCCAACTTGTCCTTAAGAGATTTTCACTATGTTTTATTTATTTAACCACATGTTTAAAAAGTAGTTAAATAAATAATTTTTTCTGCACCAGTTCAAAAATCAAACAAAAGCAGATGACAAAACAAGGCTCCTGAGAAAACCCTCTGAGAGCCAAACCCACGGAGCCCAGCAGCTCTCCAGGAGCCCTCAGCCACTCGTCTGAGATGCAAATATTCACTCAGGGGGTGTAAAATCAGCGTTGCTGCCACTGGGCTGCTTTTGATGTGCAGCCCTAAACCTCATTAACGCTAATGAGGGATCCACGAGGGGAGCCCAGACCTTCAGCACCATCAGAGGACAAAGCTGTGGAACACTTTAATGATGGGGTGCTGCTTCCCCAGACATCGCCCCGGGGGGGAGGAGGGAAGGAGCTGCTGAATCCCCTCACCCTGACCCAATCCTGCCCCAGTTCCATAGGGATAACTGCACTCCTGGACAGCCAGGAATTCCCTGAGGAATCCTCATTAATATACATCCTTCCTCCTCCTCAAGCCTTGCTTTTCATTTGGATGGCTCCCATCATCTGGATTCTCACACGGTCCCAAAAAATGCTGCTCCACCATTAACTAAAACTGAACTAAAAGAGCACAGCACTGAAGGATGCAGGTAAGTGGGTGAGGGGGAGTTCACCAGAGGTGGAAGCAAACTGCAGCACAGGAGCAAACCAGGGTTGGTTTTGGATCCACAGGCCAATTTCTCTGCCCAAACCCATATTTCCACCAGAAATATCAGATGGTTTTGGACAGAGACCCCGAACACAGATACAATTCACACACCTGTGATCCAACACTTAATGAAGGAATATTCATTAATCCAAGTTGTGACACCTCAGTGGCTCTGGGGAGCATTCCAGATGCATCCTTGGACCCCAGAAATTTGGGGCAGAAGGAGTGTTCTGCTGCTGGACTCCTGCAATAACAGCTGCACGTGAATGCCAAAGCTCCTGCCAGCCCTGCCCTTGCACTGAGCACAAACCTCAGAGAAATCCTCAAAGTCTGAGCACTGCCGGGATTGAATCAGAGCATTTACAGCAGGAAAATCAGCAAGACCTTCCAGAGTATGGAACAAGCACGAAATGGGAATGAGGGTGGGAAGAGAAAGCAAATAAATAGGTATTTTAGATGCCTCTGATGATGTATTTGCTACCACAGAGGCTGTCAGTAGAGGGGAGCCAATAAAAGCAGCTTTCCCTTGCCAGCAGAAATGGGTGTTTATCTATAAATAAACACTAAATGAAGTGTGATGCACCATTCCTTGGCCACGAACACATGAAAGCAAAGCATCAAATGAGCTCTTCCTCACTTGCAGCAGAGCTGCCTTTCAAGAATACCTTGGGAATTGGCCTGTGAAGAACAAACATTTCCTAAGCTCATCCTGGGATGCCTGGACACCTTCTAGAACAGATCCATGGGGCAGCTCATCCCCACTGAGGCAAACAGGAAGGTTCACATCTGCTGTGTCTCCTGTGCAACTCCTGGTCTTGCCTGGTGTCACTGGGAGCTCCTCACAGACATCTGGTACTACTGCTCGGGACAAAAACCACTTAAATATTTCATTTCACCTTAATTACTACTGATGTACTCAGTGTTCAGTGCAGAATATCTAATTGCTCCTGGAGGGAATTCAAACCCAGTGAGTGCCAAGGCTCTTTTTCAGTGGTATCTGGAAGAAGCCCACCTGATGCTCCTTCCCATGGTTCATTTTCCCCCATTTCTCCTCAGCAGTGCTTAATTCGAGTCAATTAGTTTAATTTGGGACTGTCACTCAGCTGATTCTTAACAGATCACCTTTGCTCTCACTCTCATTCACAAATAGGCAGCTTCCCATTGGCTCCCTGCTTTAATTCTAACATAAAGGTTTTAATTTTACTTAAAAATCTACTGATAACAGCATGGGGTTTTTTTGGATTGGTTTGAAAAATGTCTTTTCCAATTTGCAACAGTAAATGAACCCGTATTTTTCTACGTATGATTTCTACTCTGTGCTCTTTCTGTGTTCCTAATTGGTCTCCTCCCCCAGACCCTGCCTCCAAAAACTCCATAATTAAAGTGACACTGTGTACTGAAAGGCAATTACTCAAAATTAGCCGTTCCTTTTTTTCCCGTGAGGTGCTGTTCCATAAAAACCCTCTAAAATAATAATCTATAGCTGAGAGGTTAAATTGATCTCATTTCCCCTTTTTTTCACTCATGTTCCTCACTACACAAAACCAGGAATTTCCACCAGCAGTGCCACAGCCCAAGCCCCACTTCCCTGTAATGCTTGCAGTCATATTTATCTGAGTAAATTCAATTTAAAATCTGAGTGAGAAGCACAGAGTGACTTTAAATTCCAGCTGTGAAAATTGGAAATGGGAACATAAGATCCAAGATAAGAATAGGGGGGGAAAAAGGCAGGCAGAGGGATTCAATTCACTCTTGGCTTTTCAAGAGGAACATCACACAGAAGGAACATGACAAAGGGGAGTTACTGTGGGGGGAAGTATCCTAAAAAAGCTGCTTCCTCGATCCTGTGCCTGGCCCAGACCTTCCCGTGTGTCCTCAAGGGATGCAAAGCAGAATATGCCTTGGAACTCTTGGAAAAGAGGAAAACCAGGTCTGCTTGATGCTTAAGAGGCCAACCTAGAAACAGAGACTGGACAGGAGTAAGGGAATAAAGGTGGATATTTATTTGAAAGGCCTTCAGAGGCACACCCTGGGCAGGCCAAAGGCTGCACCCAAGATGGACCCCGAGTCACGAGTTCTTCACACTTTTATAGCTTTGGGCCATTTGCATCTCAACCCAATTTCACCAATTAAACTTTAGCTAATGATGGAATTTCCCCTCAGCTTGCCCCCCTTCTCAAGATGCTGGGTTACACATTTTGGGCCTAGGCCGGGCTGGGTGTCCTTGGAGAGCAGCCTGGAGAGGCTTTGTTCTGTCTGTCTCAGCATGAGAGAGCAGCAGCTCCCAGGCTGCAGGACACTGCAGAGTTACACACTGGGAATGCAGAACTTGAAAAATATAAAAGTTAAAACTTAAGGCATCATGTTAGGGCCTAGATTAAAATAAAAGTTTCCCAAGAGATGTTCTTTCATTCAGAAGGTTGTTAAGCAAATATCAGTGGCCATGCTCTCTCACACATCAGATTTTCCACTTCTTGAATATCTGCCACTTGTTTCATGCCTTGAAACAATAGTTCATGTAGTATTTTTATTCTCCTGAGTATTCAAATTATTTTGCATTTATTTAATCTTTTCTCCATCAGGGGCTTTGAGGAGAACCTTCCAGATCAGTGTGGGGTGTTCCATCTCGTAATAAAAGTAGAGAGAAAGAAATGGGGTGTGGGCAGTGGGCCAGACCTGAGAAAAATCTCCACCATTCCCACATCCAGGTGCAAAGGGGATGGAGGGGACACCACAAAGCAGCCCTTTCCCCATTTTCCATCAGGCTGTGTCTATGGGGAGGCAAAGAGAGATGGAACAGATCGCTCTGGCCCAGGAGCCATTTCCATTATCCCTGGCTGGAATGATCCAGCAACAAGAAATGATCCTGGGAAGAGAAATGCTTCTGCCGGGGCAATGAAAGAGGATTTTGTTATTGCCAGGTATGGGAATCCCAAAGGGAAAAAGACAACTGTAGGGTCAGCATCTGAATGGGCTTGGTGAAACTGCCTGTCCTTGGAGGATTCCTGCTCTCATCAACCTCATGTAGGAAGAGAAAATGGAAACACATCAAGGAAAGCTCCCTGTAAGAGGGAAGGAAGAACAAATTTCCAGCGTGGTCACTTCCCTGCAGACAATTCCCTGTGTGGATCACATGCATGGAAACTAAAAGAGCACAGCACTCAAGGAGGCAGGTAAGTGTGTGAGGGGAAGTTCAACCCTTGAGTTTACAGGAGGGGAGAACACTAAATATCAACATTTTGCTTCCCTTAAGGCTGGCAAAAAACCTCAAACATATCTGAGCTCAAGATTTCAGCTTCTTAGCGGGAGCTCACCTGAGCTCAACCCCCGTGAAGGTCCCTGTGCTCAATTTTGGTGAAGGAGGATGTGTAAAAAGTGCATTTCCAAAATTATTAAATAAAGAAGTGCTGCTAATTGGCAGCATTTTGCTCTGCAGTGCTAAATTCTGCTCACATTTCCAAGGGTAAGAACCCAGATCAATGCCTCAGGCTGCACCAGAACTCTTTGGTATTTTTATATATCTATCTATATCTACCTGGCAGGAGGAATATTTTCACTCCTAAGAGTGGACACTTGAGGGAGATATTTGGAAAACAAGTGGAATACTGAAGTGGCCTCACTGGCTCAGCCTAGTCCCTCAGTTTCCAGATAATGAGATCTCAGCAAAAAGATCCACAAATCTCTCTAATATCCCTTCTTTTTCACTTGGAATGGTCTTTGTACAAAACAATTTAAAAAACTAGAGGAATATCATTACAATAGATGCATAAAAAGGAGGACAATGTGTATTAAATATTCCTTACTGATATGACTAGTATCAAAATGAAACATATTTAAATATTAATATTCCTTACTACTAAATATTAATTTTAGTGCTAAATATCCCTCATTTGCAGTATTTTTATAGGAACCACCCCATTTCTACAGAAGGATTGATGTGATTTTCACAGCAGATATTTGAGTGTCTCAAAGTCCTGGACTGACACAAATTTGTGGGGTTTTGTGCTTGGTTTCATGTTATAAAAAATACATTTTGCTAAAGTAGTAGGTCGTTAGGCATTTGTAGCTCACACACAACTGGTGCTCATCCTGCTGGTATCTTTTAAGAATAAAAACTATAGGAAGCTGATTAAAGGAGAGATCCAACAGAGTTTAAATTCCACCCTGATCCCTGGAGGTTTTTTCCCACCAAGATGTAATTTCCAAGACCTCTTCAAAGACTGAAACAGAAGAACTGAAAGGAATTACAATAATTGATGAAATCCCTTTTAAGCAATAAGCATTAAAACATTCCCTTTTGTGCACGACCACACCAATGACTCCAAAGTTAAATTCACAGAGGCCTTTCTGGTATAACTTAGATATTTCCTATTTTTTGTAGACATCAGATAAGGACTTCTCAGTACTTTTTACACTAACTTCGGCTGGATTTTTTTTATTCTACTATTAAATCCACCTTAAACCAATTATAAGAGCATGGAGTGAGTGCAGTGAGTAGACTGAGAGAAGGCTGTCTCTCTAAATGGACGTGGGATGCTCTTAATTTTGATTTTTTGGCTATTTCCAGAGTGCATTTGAGATAAAAAGCATTCGTTTGGCCTTCCCTTAACAGACAAACACTTCCAGAGAGGAAAACTTTGCAGTGTTCCTTGAATCACGGTGCTCAAGGGAATATTGCTATTGGTGAGACACGCTGGGTAATTAAATATTCAAAGTGTTAATTTGAAATTGGTGAGATGCAGCTTGGCTCAAGGCATGAAGTGTTCCCCAGGAATATTTATCACAGATTGACAGCACGGCGTCGAGATAAAGCCCAAGGCTAGAAACCCAAAGTTAAAGTTTCCATTTATAAATCAATAATCAGTGCAAACAAAACAGCCTGCTCAGGGCTGTGAGGGCCACAGCTCTTCCTCAGGCACAAATGGAATGCTGAGTTTGGTTAAAACCCGAAAAGGGCTTTACAAGGTGGAGCTGAGTCCCCCGCCCCAAACCTGGGGGATGCTGGAGGTGGGCACAGCCTTAACCTGGAAGGTGCTACAGAAACCCCCAAAGGAGAACTGAGCTGCTTGGAGTCATCCCCAAGGGATGAGGGATGGAAAATCCAATCCCTCATATCCTGAGGAACCCTGAGAGGGCACAGCCTTGCCCTGACCTTGCCCTGAGCCAACGCAGCCCAGTGTCTGCACTGGCACATCCAGCACCCAGGATCAGATACACCCAAAGGACTCCAGCGGGAAGGCAGAACGAGGAAGGAGCTATTTAATGTCCCTCTCACCAGATTGAGTTCAGAAAGCGTCCAGAAATTTCTGTCCTGAGAGGATCCCTGTATTTATTCCAAAGTGGAGCAGCTGGAAGCAGAACCAGGAACTCAGCTGAGCTGACAGAAGCTGGAATGAATCCTTCAGGAGCTCAGAGCCCAGCCTTGCTGCCCACTGCTCACCAGGTATCACCTCACCTCACCTCACCTCAGAGCCCTCTCCCACTTCACTCTGTCCTCACAGAGCCCTGACCTGTGCAGAATTCATTCCATGGGGATAATTACCCCCTATTGTCTCAGAAGAGCCGAGTTATTTTTCTTTTCCAGACTGCAGAAGTCCCTCTCATTCTCCTCCACTCTCACAACTCTCTTTTGTTTGTCTCTCAGCTTGCTGTGCTTGGCCTCTGGCCACAATCCCCATTTCTGCCCTGATGGAGGGTGACAGCTTTGCCTTTGAAGGAATTCCAAGGCTGCTGTTGGGCTGACCAGCAGGGAGCAACCCTGCCCAACACTCCCTGGCCTCTCCCAGACTGCTCCCCTTCTTTCCCAGAAACTTCAGTCTCGGAAAAGGCAGAGGGAGAGCTGATCACAGTTCCCAGAAGAGGTTTTTAAGCAACAGCTGAACTTTAAGCAGACAGAGTGAATGCTGGAGCTGGAAGGGACATCAGAGAACATCCAGACCATGCTCTTGTCCTAAGGCACAGCCAGCTGTACCTACACTGCTGGCAGATATTTGCCTCACTGGTTCTTACTGGATTCCAGTCTAATTCCTGCAGCTGGTCCAGTCTAACACATGACTTACCATCAGAGAGCTCTGGCAAGTCTTACTTCAATTTAATCCTGTCAGTCCTAGTTTGAACATGGACATGGAGAACTCGTTCCTCACATCCTTCACTTTCAAGAGGAATTTAAAAAACATCCCAGCAAGCAGTGACAGGTCACTCTGCCCAGGGTGTCTGGAATTTCAATGCCTACAAAACCCTCTTGTCCCTTGGCATGGTGCCTTTGCCATCAGCAGAGCCACCCCTCAGTGCCTACAGGGAATCAGGGAATATCCTGGGCTGGAAGGGACCCACATGGATCATCGAGTCCAGCCCTGGCCTGGCTCTCACACAAGTGACCACGGGTTCACCGATTTTATTTCCCACATTTCTCATCTCTTCTCTTGGAAGATCTCCCTCTGGACACAGAACAGCCTTAATCCCACTGACCTTACAGATTTCATTTTCTCACATGCTAAAACTGCTCCACACTTATACCAAAGTTTGAGCAAAACTAAAAACCTGCCCTGCACGACACAAAGAGTTTGCAGCCTCTGACAGTGCATTTCCTGCATTACTGCATTTCCTACACACTCATCTCAGTCCTGGCTCATTTCCTATCGTGACTGATGCTCAGCTGGAAAGATGAGAGAAGGTGAAATTCTGATTTAACACTTTGTTTGGCTGTGGATTGTGTTTTTAAAATTAACCAGTTGCTTACAGCATTTTTCTCTCTCACACTGGTAACCTGGAAATAGAAAGGTGCAATGGTGCATGTTGTGCTCTGACAACATTAAACTTGAGAAGATTTAACAGGGGTTGAAAAATCTTTTCTTTTTTTTACCTTCCAGTGTTCCTGAGGCACAAAATGAAACCACAGATGTCCCAGTGCAGCTGTACCTTTGCCACTCTCAGCCTTGCACTTACCCAGTGGAGGGGTTCATGATGCAGCCCCCTTTATCTGTGGATGCCTTGCAGTTGCAGCCCCTCTCCAGTGTGTCGTGATTCATCCCAAAATTGTGCCCCAGCTCATGAGCCAGCGTCACTGCTGCACCCAGAGGGTTTTCTGAGTGATCCTTCAAAAAAAAAAATCCACAAGAGAACCAGTCAGTTCAGCATTTAAACCCAACTCAAGGCACACATTCCCCCTCTGAGGTCCCACTGCCTGTCCTTTGAAATGTTTTATAACTTTAGCAGCTGTGGTGACTCTGTTGTTAAATAAACTCAGTTTTAAATTCATCCACGTATACCTAGTGCAGAGTGGGAATTTCAGGACAGCCTGTCTGGCCACCCACTTTTCCTCATTAGACATTTGAAACCATTGAGCAGCTTTGAACATCTCTTTATTGGGACTTAAAATTCTGCTGCTCAATAAATCCCCCAAACTCCCAAGTCCCAGCAGTGGCAGAGAGAGGTCACCAGACGTGGAGTGTTGGAAAGGGCAGCAATTTATGGGTGAGGATGGGTGTGATGAGGGAGAAGGGAGAAGATCCTTTAGGATCTTGTCAGGAGGCAAATTAAAAATGCAGCAAGAGATTTCATTCGGTCTATTTAATTTGCTTCAGACTGTTCCTTTAATATCAGAATGCCCAAGATTTCACAGACTTTGTAAGAAAAAGTAAGAACCTTTGAAAATCTCCTTTTTAAAATGAAAGGCCAAAGCAAGCCAAAATTTTCCATGGCCTCTTATTAACCTATGAATACTCTAAATGTTGAAAGTGTCAGTTTGAAATTTTAACATTAATCCCTGTTTAAATGCTGATTTTTGGGACAATAATTTCTGAGAAATTCACTGCATGATCTGATTACAGGCTGCTGATCCCAATGATGTTTTGGCTTAACCACAAGTAAGAAACCTTTCCACATTGATCATTCCTTGAGGGGACAAAAAAAATCCACTACACTTGTAAGAAAGCTTTCCCTGAAGGCATAAACATGTAATATAAATGCATGATCCACTATTTATCAGTCAGTAAATGGAATTACTGTGTACAGCTGCCTGCTCCAGAAGCGTGCATGAATATATTCACTTTAAATAGCTCTTTCAGCATCATCTAAGCCAAACTCCAGACTAAAAAAGAAGTGAAAAGTAAAACTGTCTGAAACATTATCTATGTACTAATGGAGGCCTTGATACATGACTTGGGGTAGATTTAAGAGTTTCTTCTTTCATCTGTCTGGGCTCATAGTTTTAGTAAATCATTTCTCAAACAGCAAGCAAAATCGAGAAGAGAATGCAGCCATTCTGAACACACCAAACTGCTCCTTCTGCAACTGGAATAAACTCAAAAGAATTTTATCTTTTAACGAAGTGTCTCTTCTAAAATTTTTTTTACCAAATTTTTAAGTCTTAATATAAAAATCTCGTGAGTTTGGTTCAGCCAGTTTGGGTGCAGTTTGTCCTGCACAACACCTACACAATGAGGTGTCTTATCTAGATCCTGGTCAGATACAGATGGATTTATCTTTGTGCCCACAGTAATTGATGGAATAGTTAGAGAATTCCATGGAATTGAACCTGATGTCATAGAAAGAGCACAACCTCTCACTCAAATGGAAAACAATGTGGGGCTGAAGATTAACAAAACAGTGAAATAATTCAGTATAATTTACCACTGACTCATTGGATGATGCCTTGAAATTAGGGCTATCTGGTCAAGACAGAAACTCCTCACTGAGCTACCCAGACACACAGCAAATTGAGCTCAGACTTTATTTTTCCAGTATCTCCTGTACTTACTGAGCAGTGATTATATTTCTCTGAATACTCTGAAGCTGTCAACTAAAACTAAAAGCAAGGATTCACACAGTCCACTCCAGGAGCAGAGCAATAAATGATGCGAAATGTAATTTGGGACTTGAACAGGCAAACAATTATTGCAGCCCATGCGGTTCTCATTACTTGCTCAGATCCACTTGGAATGCAATTTTATCAGCTTCTAGAGAGGGGTTTTAAAAGAAGGAATGTGATGCCTCAGCAAAAGAGGTTATTTGAAGACAGCATAAACGAAGATTATCAAAACAAACAGTGACATGTTCCGTTTGATACTGAGACCGTTTAAGTATCACAAGGACTAAAGAAATGAATAGCAATGTGACTTTGATTTATTCCACCAGGGTCTTTCAAAGTTAACTTGGGCAGTAAAAGTCATTACCAAACACATTTCACAAGCACTGAATAAGCAACCATCTCCTGTTAAGACATTATAAGCTGTTGCACAAAACATGCAGCTGCTTTCAGCTGAATTCTGCTTCGTCCCACTGGGATTTAAATCAAATCCTAATAATTAAATACTCTCACCTACAGCTCCAACAGGCCAATGCCCTGCTCCTGGGACTTCCAGTTCACTCACTTCATGGAGCCACAGAATCCCACAATGGTTTGGGTTGGAAGGGACCTCAAAAATCATCCAGTCCCACCCCACCTTCCATTATCCCAGGTTGCTCCAAGCCCCAATGTCCAGCCCTGCCTTGGACACTGCCAGGGATCCAGGGGAAGCCACAGCTTCTCTGGGCACCCTGTGCCAGGGCCTCCCCACCCTCCCAGGGAATAATTCCTTCCTGAGATCTCATCTAAATCTCTCCTCTATTAGTTTAAAACCTTTCTCCCTCGCCATATCTGCCCATTTAAAAAGTCACTTTCCTCTTCTCTCAGAAATATTTTACTTTTAAATCCCTGAATTCAGTGGGCAACCTTTGGAAACAGAAGAACGAAGACTGAATCACGTCAAAAACTCGCTTTAATGTCAACTTCTCTTTGGTTTTTCTATGCCACTACAGAAACTTCACAGGAAAATGAAATGATAAAGGTCTTGTTAAAGCTTCTCACACTCACATGGCTGCTCTCCCCTCTTTGAGTTCCTCTGAAAATTAATGGGAGACAGGGTGTCACCTACTGAGAGAGCTCAGCCCTACGGAAAAGAGACAGGCAGGCTCCCGGGGAGGCATGACAGAGGAATTTAGATCATAAAGCAGAACTGACTGACTGCAAAAAGAACCAGGAAAATCACGTCAGACAAGAGTCACTCCAGGTTTTGTATTCAAATGTCATTTCTTACGCAGTCTCTCATTCTCTTTTCTTCCAGAACAGGTTTTAGAGTGTGGGAGATTTTGGTGTTGAGTGTTGGAGTGGGATGGGTGAGAAATTGGCTGAATTATGAGGTTGGCCAAATGTTCCTTTGAGTGTTGTTGAGACACCTGAGCCCCTTCCAGGCTAAGAGTGATTTGTTCTTTCACAGAATCCCAGAATCTTTTACATTGGAAAAGACCTTTAAGATCATGGAGTCCAACCATTCCCCAGCAGTGCCAAGGCCACCACTGCCCCATGTCCCCAAGAGCCACCTCCACACGGATTTTAAATCCCTCCAGGGATGGGGACTCCACCTCTTCCCTGGGCAGCTGTGCCAGGGTACAGCTACCAATATATATAAATATGTTTTGTTTACACCTGAGTCAGCCTTTTTTAACTCAGGGGATGGCTGGACAGCTGCACTTTTGGGTTTTGGGGTGAGTGTTTGTTTCATTTGGATTTGGCTCCTTTTTGAGGATTTTCTTAAAGAGCTGGAGAACATTTCTGGTTATTCTGTGCAAGCTTTCAGTTAATTTGCACCTCAAAAGCTTAAATTCACTGAGTCTCTGGGTCACACTGTGCTCCCCTTTGTGACAGAAGCTGCAGCATGGCCCAGGATCCATCCACAGACCCTGGGTTTCTCCTGGATGTATAAATCAGACCCTTCTCCATGAAAACACTCTAAAGAAATGCTGATTCTTGTTTTCTTGCTACTGGGATGAACTATTTGTAATTATTTCTCTTTAAAATGACAGTTTCCAGAGTGGAGAGAACTGACTTGGCAGTAAATTACACTGTGGAGTGTTTTAAATCTTCTGCTAAAAATTAAAAGGACAAAAAAAAGTCATCATTAAGGGCATCTCTGACTGCAGAAAAAGCCAAAGCAGCGACTGCAGGGCTGAGAGTCAAATGGGGCTGTCTGCCTCAGCTGGGCCTGTATCAAGACTTGGGAGTGCACTGGGAGACTCCTACAGCTCTTCCATCCTCTTTTCCTCCTTTTCTTTTTGTACCTTTCCTCCTTTTCCTTTTGTACCTCTCCCCCAGGTACCCAGTGAATAATTGTTACAGACAGCAGCTACAGACTCAGCTTCTCAAGCTACCAAGAGCCTGAAACTTTGCCTTTCTACAACTTTTCCCAAATTATGGGATTCGATCATTCTATTTTAAAGCTTCTTCCCTCTGTCTCAGCACAAAACACTGTAAAATTAAAATAAAATAAAAAAAAAAACAGAAAGAAAATACTTCAGAACTCCTTCTAGAAATTGGACAAGATGTTTGCTTGTGTGTTCACCACATCTTGCATCTAACAACAACAGAAATGCCCTGGGAGAGACTCAGGTGGAATAAATGCTGCCATTGTTTGTTCTCGCTGTCTGGCAATGCAATAAAACCACTGCTGCAAGGATGGAAAATAAGGCCTAACACAGGAAACTCTATAAATACAGAATAAAATCAATATAATAAAAGATTCAGGATAGACTGCTGCTGCCTGTAACACAAGTATACCCAAGTGTATAACAAATACATCTTCTGGTTCTCTTCCCTCACAGCACCTCAGCACCTGGTTCAGTAACAATTAGAGGTATAAACTTCTTGCAAAGAGGCCCTGCTATATTTTAATGCAATATTTTGGGTTTTTTTCGCTACGGAAACTATCATTTACAAGCAATCTGAAGGGGGATATAAACAATAGAGAGATGGAAAATGGGACAAATGGGGCTGAGGTTGTGGTGCGGGATGGAGGAGTGCAGAACCTGATATGGTGTGACACCAGTTGGGCCAGTTTGATTTGTGCTTTCCCCACTTACCATGACGACCCCTCCAGACTGCTCTGCTGTGCACATGCTCATGATGGGAGCCATGCCAATGGTGGTCCCCTGGAAGTACACCCCGCTGCAGGAGGGGGGAGAGGAGACACAGAGTCACCAGTCAGTGCCAAGACACCTCCCTGCTATTCTCACTTTTGTGTTTCTGCCAATCTCCAACAAAGGCCCCTTGAGTTTCAGCTCCTCACTTTTGTGGGTCTAAAGCAATGGAAAGCCCAGATGGGCTGTGCTGACTCAGCTGAACTGAACCACAGTGTCCCAGCTCTGGGAACATCCATTGGATCTCTCCCACTGGAGCATCCTTTGTTTTTACTGCTGCAGCAGGACCCTTCTTCCCTCTCTTTGTTTCTGCTGACTGGAGTTGGGAACAGAAGTAGAAGCATAAAAATAATGTCTCTAACTCAAAGAAGGGTTATTGTAATGCAGGGGGAAGTTTATGTGCTACTTGTGATGATCCACAGCCGAGAATGTAATAATTTCAAACAAAGTGTTATTATACATAGAGAGCAATCAAGTATCTCGTGAGGGACAGTTTGGAAAGGCTTAATTTATTCTTACTCAGGTAATGTAAGAAGTGAATAACTCCTTTTAATTACTGACACATCAGGTGTCTTTATCTGCTTAGTACAAAGAATAGTCAATTGATCAAAATAATACCTGATTCAAGAAAGGGGTGTTCCCCTTAACTTTTGTTTTTTTAAGAGTGCCTTTACTTTCACAGAATCAGACTGGTTTGGGTTGACAGGGACCTTTACTCAATTACTTCAATCCAAGAATAAGCAGCAGGGTAAAATATGTTTATGGTTAAATTTTTAAATCACGAGTGCAAATGAACTGTCTAATTTAGGCAGCATTTTAAAGCGCACTGAGGTCTTTTCACTCAGAAATAGGTTTCACATTAGGGTCAGAGCAGGACTGCTCTTTCCAGTGACAATTTGGACTGAGACCAGTTTAAACTGGTTGTAAATTCACACCCTGAGTATGCAGCAGCTTATTACAACCTACTGCTGTACAAGGGTTGTGCTCAGGACAGGCTTCGAGTACCAGGGCTGGGGAAAGGACTCATCTGGAGCATCTGCTGAAGGGCCCTGCAGAGAGTTTTTGTGTTTGATGTTTGCACAGGGGAAAGACAAACCCTCAGGAGCACAGATGTTCCTTCCAAACAGCCTAGCAGCTGGGGAAGGACCCAGTACAGCTATCCTGAAGTCCCCCAAATCCCCAAAATCCTGTCCAGTATCAAGTACAGAGTCAAGTCTACCTGATCAGCTGTGCGTTGTCGTGGGCTTTCCGAGGTAGGAGTTTGAGCTTTCTCCAGTCCAGAAACTCGTGCAGGCTGGTGAAAGGGTCTTGGGAAATGGAGCACTTATCCATGTCATTCCACACCTCCACTCCGACCAGGGCCACTCGGATATTCAGTGGCCTGTAGAACTAAGGAGAAAAGTCAGAAATATGCATCTAAAAAACATTTCAGACCACGTTGGGTTAGAATATTTCAATAAAAGCATAATGAAGCTTTCTTGTAGAGGTTAAAACAATTTAGTCTTCAGGGCAAAACACCTGTTAGGACTCAGATTAAATATTTCCAAGACTTCCAGCAAAGAGTTCTGACTCGACTCAATACCCATAAGGAATTCAAAAGAGATCCAGGGATTTTCTGCTTCTCCGTGTCCTACCCAACCCTGCAACTCCCTGCCCATGTCCTTCAGTTCTGAATGGACTTTTGGCCATGGCAATGACTCTCCCAAGGCTGCCCCACCTTGGATTGCACAGATCCAAATCCAGAGGGAGAGGAATTGTGCTGTGCTGTGGCTGTGGTTTACAATAATATCTGAAAACGAGCCAGGGTCATCAGCTCTTGCTCAGAGCAGATAAAAACAAGGGATTTTATCAATTCCCCCACCAGCAAGTGGCATTTTGCTGCAAGAGGGGACCCAGAGCAACCTCAGCAGAGCCACGACAGCAATTCTGAGGTGAGACTAATGTGAGGAAGGAGTCAAGGATTGATCAGGTCCAGATTTGCCTGACAGCCTGAGGAAAACATACAGTAGATCTTTGTCTTGTTTCTGTGCATTACAGTCATTTGCATAACGCCGGCATTTGCTGAGCATAAATTAGGCATGGAACAAAAAATATATTACAATATGCGAAATTAATTTTGAGCAGGTAACATATAAACACCTGTCCTCTGGCAATAAGTCAGCAGGACAATTATGGATGAGGTAGAGGTGTCTTCAGCAGCTTGTTTTTAATCAGGAATGCTTCTCCTTGAGCTATTACCCTTGAAGTATCACTTGATAAGTTCTCAGATAAATTAAGACTCTCTCAGTTATAATTTCACTGCTAGACTCCTAATTTTTTCTGGCCATACAGCCCAGCAAAAATAAACTTTGATTTGTTCAAAAACCACTCTAGGGGGCTCTTAGCCTTTATTGTTTACTGTCAAGAAATTATTTCAAGACAAAAAAAATCCAGAGTAGGTCTCTCTTACTGCTCTCACTCAGCCATCAACTTCCGCTTCCCTATTTTTAATTCTGCCATCTTCCTTGGATTATACATCTAATGAATTGTGTTTTCACAGGCCTTTGTTGGCCTTACAACTGCATCTTCCCTTGTTGCTGGAAGTGACTTTGTTCTCCAAATTTCTCTTCAAAATAGTCCTCTTTTTTTCTATAGGATGCTCCATAGGTGATCACTCTGGTGAATAAAATCCTATTGCTAATTTGTGCTTTTTCCTTAGGAATAGATCTTTGCATCCCTACACACAGCAGAGCAGAGCTCATGGTTTAGTGTATCAAAGGGCAAATGAAAGGTTTAAATTTGCTTTTCCTGGTTGGAGAGAAGCTTTGCTCTGAAATGCTGGAGCATTGAAAGGGTGAGTGGATGAGATGTGGCCAAGGCTGTGAAAGCTGCTGATCTGAGCACGGTGGTTTTCTTAATTTAATAGTACAAGAAACAGATTTCACACCAGCATCCTTCAAGAAGTGTAGTAAGGTTGGGAAAAGGGAAACAATCCCAAGTTCTTACCTTATCAACGTAGTTTGCAATTTCTATCAGCCTCTGCTTTATTTTTTCCACATCTTTGCCTTGTCTCTGAAACTTGGAACGTAAAGGATCAATGTAGCAGCAGCACAAATGTCAGAGTTTCTCCCCCCAAGAGCCAGCACATCAGGGATGTTTGGGAATTAGGGTGCAGCCAAAAGCCACCAGCAGACTCCTGCTGGATTCACAGGACAACGGTCTGCCCCAAAACAAGCACAGGCTGTGGGACAGGATTTTGGTTCTCGTGAAAAGATTTTTAAATCCCAAGTGTTACACAGGGGTCTTTCCAGGACTGATGTTTTGGGAAAAAGTTCTTCTCTTAGCAGGTCTTGCAAAGAGTGGTTGCAATTCCCTAAGTAGCAGTGTTCAAGCAGACCAAAAAAAAAAGGAAAAGCAGCAAAATAATTCAAGCCAAGATTCAGATCTTTGCCATTCAGCTCACTGGAACATTTTTACAGCCAGTGCTGGGTACTTGGAAGCTCCCTCTGCAAACCATCAGGAAGGCAGTCGTGCTCCACGGAATGTGATGGCAAAGCTCTGCTTCAGGAGCACTGACAGCCCCACTGAGGGCAGAGTGATGGCAGTGAGGACTTAACTCGCTCAGAAAATGAATATTTGCCTCTTCTTCCATACTGACAGACACCCCAGTTAGCTCAGAGCCAACTCCTTACCAAGTATTGCAAGAAGTTTTGCAATTGAGTATCAGCATTGTCCTCCCTTGATAATTCCTTCCCTTGCCCAGCCCTGACTGGGAGGATGATTTATCTCAGAAAACCATCCCAGTATTGACTGAAGCACCTTATTTGCAGCACCTGGTAACTGAACTGAGCTGCCCCTTTCCTGCTCACGCTTCCCATAACTTTTTATCTTGCAGTTCCTTACCTCACGATTATCTGCCACAATAACAAGCTCCACGTACTTCGTTGTCTTCAGAGTCTCCCTCTTGTACTGCCAAAAAACCATGAAAGCCTTATTTTGTTTTCAGCCTTGACACAACAAAGTGCTTGAAGGAGGAAATTCCCAGTATCTCCTATTTCCTACATTTTACTGAGATTTTATTACATACAAATTTGTAGTGTATTCCTCCTCCTCGTGGAAGTTTTCCTTGCTCACAAAGCCCCTCAGGATTCAATCACAGAAAGCAGGAGAGTGGTACAAAGTCTCTCTCAACCTTTCAGCTTTCTGCAGTTGAAACGTTTGAGTTATCTTTCCTCACAGGAGAATATCCCCTCCAGCAGAAAGACCTTTGCTATTTCCAAGGCACATTTAAAGGAGGGATGAGGTAAATTCCAGCAAACGTTTCACACAATGGACAAACTGGTTACTGAGAAAAATGAGAGATAAAGGGATATTGAGTGAAGCAGAGAAGAGGTCAAGCAGTCAACTGATAAATTATGTAGGAAGAAAAACCCGAAAATAAAAAAAGCAGAACCAACTGTCAGTGTCTAGGGAAGCAAATTAATGCTTGAAAAATGGAAGGCACACATTTAATTTTGTATCTGCATATTCATATAAAATGCAGGTCTAAAAGAATCATGATGTTTAGCTGAAAAAACAAAATCACTGAAGAGAGTGAAATGATTTTGTAAGAGTACAAAACACATCACAGCTCCTTTGCTACCCTAAATTTAAGTGACCTATTAGTGCTTGTAAAAGCTCTGTGATTTACAGCAGCAGCATCTATCCCATCATTCCTTCCTTGTGTCTGGAAGAGGATATTTAGGGAGAAGAGGTCTCAGCAGAATATCTGATCTTCCTGCCAGGACTTAAGGGCTTAAACAGATGTATGACCTACAACTGACCATGATGTCTCGGGCTGCAGCAAAGCTCTTTAACCTAAAACATGACTAAAGCTTTCCAAGGAAAACTGTTCCAAGGCAAACTGAGTGATCCTCAGTGCTGGACATCTCCTTCCAGCCAAATTTCACAAAGTTTTCTCCAATTACCAAAGTGTTCCTCTTTGTTATCTGCAGATCAATGAATCTGATGTTTAACCAGGGATTAGAGAAAAATAAACGATGCAATCTTTAGTATCTGACTTTCAAACTCATATTTAATAGACTTACAAACTCCAATAACTTGAAAAGAGTTAAGTTTCATTTGTACAATATTTATGGATAGAAAGGAGTAAAAGCTGCTGTTAATGACCTGAACATCAAGGATGCAAGCACTTGACAGGATTACACTTATTAGGGACTCTGGCAAATGAGCTGAGGTAGATACTCCTAAAACTTCTGGTGTTGGGGTGTGGTGTCACTCAGACATGAGTGAGGTGCCACAAAAGGCAAATGAGCACGTGGCTGCAGTTTGATCCCTCAGACACTAAAACTCTCACACTCTGAAATTTATTGTGAGGTCCTACGGAGATGCATCTCCAAGGTGCCTCTTATACTCCTCCAAGGGAAGAAGAAAAGATGATACAGGAAAATCTGAGTTCAAAGGTACAAGCAGATCTCTGTTCCATCAGTCAGTTTAAAACATTTCCCCTCTTAACAAGGAGTGAAACTGTTTGGACTGGAGTGAGCTGGAGAGAAATTGGCTGGCAGGTATAAAAATCACACAAGCCTCTGGTGACTGACTCGCATAACAAATCTGTTCCTGAGATTTGCCCAAAGGCTATGTGCATTCCTAGGATACAATATTTATTTATGAAATATACCTAATTATGGCTTCTTTCAGCTTGCTTTCTGCAGCCAGCTGCATCAATGCACAACCCTTTAGCTGAGTTAATCCTTCAGAGCTGAAATGAAGAGTTGGTGACACAGCCATGAGAGGTGGGGGACAATGGGCTTTGTTCCACTGACCATTGTCTCTCTCCTCTGCTTCTTCCACACCTGATCCTGTCCCCAGCCTGCTGTCCCAGCACCTGGAGCCCTTCCCTGCCTGGGAATTGGCACAGCTTGGACTGACACTGCAGTGGTGCAGCCTTTCTTTCTCCATGCTCTAAAAAAACCACCTGCCTGGTCGTGGCTACCAGCACCACCAAAATGGCTTTTTTTTCTTTGTGGCTACAGAGAAAATTCCCTACTGCAGATGATGCCTTATGTTTTAACTTTTATATTTTCCAATCCTGTATTCCCAGTGTGTAACTCTGCAGTGTCCTGCAGCCTGGGAGCTGCTGCTCTCTCATGCTGAGACAGACAGAACAAAGCCTCTCCAGGCTGCTCTCCAAGGACACCCAGCCCGGCCTAGGCCCAAAATGTGTAACCCAGCATCTTGAGAAGGGGGGCAAGCTGAGGGCAAATTCCATCATTAGCTAAAGTTTAATTGGTGAAATTGGGTTGAGATGCAAATGGACCAAAGCTATAAAAGTGTGAAGAACTTGTGACTCGGGGTCCATCTTGGGTGCAGCCTTTGGCCTGCCCAGGGTGTGCCTCTGAAGACCTTTCAAATAAATATCCACCTTTATTCCCTTCCTCCTGTCCAGTCTCTGTTTCTAGGTTGGCCTCTTTAGGCATCACAGGGTCTGTCCCACACACCAGACATTCTGCAGGGTCCTGTCTCAGTGGAGCTCAGCTGAAACCCTCCTTGATGCAATTTGAGGGTCTAGTGAGTCATGAAATGAGCCAGTACTTAGAGAAACCCCACTCCAGTGGGGCACAGCCTGCCTGCAGCATCCCCTACAGCTCCTGCCTCGCTGCACTGAAGCTCCTGTTTGCATCTGGGAAGCTGAGGCTGCTGCTTGTCCCATCCTTTATCTGTGCTTACATCTAACCCACAGGCCCTCTGTGATATATTGATCTCACAGCTCAGCTCTGCTCAATAAGAATTTCGTGTAGGTGGTTGAGTGAAGAGTCAGGGGAAAGAACTGAACAAAAATCTTCCCCCAGACCTGTCAAGAAGCCAAAAATTTTCATCAAGCCCTGAGTCTTAGACCAGATTTCTGCTTAATTCTGTCACCCAGAGTGATTTGGAGCAGCTTTATGTCTCCCCACTTTTCAGGTCATCTTTATTCACCGTGTCCACTGACAGACTGCTTAGTGACAACACTGAAATATGAAAACTCACTCCACACATTACATTTGACAGCTTTCAAAATTCCTACATTTGAAGCTAAACCAACTTACTCATTAAATGTATTGTACCTATCCATATGATGTGAGTGCTGACAGGTTTTATAATTATGTCCACTGAACCACAGCAAAAATATTTTTCCGATATTATTTAAAGTGAAATCTGGGATGTAGTTGAAGGCTACAGCAAAATGGGAGAACCATAAGGGTAATAATAAAATGGCTTTGATTGTATCAGCTTGTTACATGCACGCATTTCATTTTTTCATTATATTGATTACTTACTTCAGTGGAATTCAGTCAAAGTCACAAATAATTTGGGGAAACCTTAATAAAGTTATTTTTCCAATGTTTTCCACCCACCCATACTTTTAGAAATACACTTAATTCTTATAACGTTACATGCAAGGGCTAATGCTCTAGATGTAATATTTAATATTCTTAAAATGTAAAATAAATTAATTCCCTTGCAGAAATTGTATCTAAGGATGTCACTTAGGTTGCTTTCCTTAACAATGCACCTGGTGCAAAGAGTGAGTCATACATGCAAGTACAAATCCCCCTTTGTGACATTTAATAAATGCTGATGGCAGATTTGTATCATTATATAATTCCTGAACACCTAACTCAGCCTTTTCTACAATCCTCATCCAATATGCAGATGAATTTATTACAGCAGTTCCTCTTCCTGGTTTTTAGCCCATTTAATTTCTAGTTTCCATTAGCTAGATGCATCTCACATGAGGCGCATTTCTGCCAACATCACAGCAACTGCAATAATACAGCTGTAAAATAATATGCTGAGAATTTGTTTTGTCTGCATGAGAGACTTTTCTACTAAAATATAAAGGTTCCAGACCTGGTATTAGCAAAGTATCCCAGCTATCATGTTCTCTTTCATCTTGGGAGGGCAAGAACTTTTCCAGACATTGCTCAGTATTCTTAGGGAGCCTTAAATTCTGGTTATAGCCATACAAGAACCAAAATATACGACCATAATACGAACCCATAAACTTCTCTGTGTTGAAAAGAAAGCGAAAAGCAAGTTATGGAGAGTCGAGGAAAAGTAATAAAGCTTTAACAAATAATTCCAAGGCTGCACTTGAGCAGATGACGCCGGGAGAAGTTGATGATGTGGGTTAACGTTTTGCTCAGCAGAGACTCTTGTGGTAGGCACTGAGATGGAAATGCTGCCAACCAGACACATAAAAGCACATCAGCACCTACCCTGCCAGCTGGAGAGTGCTGGGACGTGTCACTGGCAGCAGCCCTCGTGGCAGGGATGTCCAGCTGGTGGCCACAAGATCCTGGGGCTATTTTCAGATGCTCCGCTCGGTAGATCTTGTGTTCACCAGTAGCACCTTCCAACGGCTCCAGAATGTAGCTGGTGTTTCCAAACACAATAATTCCCCTGGGACAGAGCAGAGCAGAGTGAGACTCGTGGTTTTCAGGGGCTTGTCTACACCAAAGTTACACCAAGTTTAACAACGATGGAGTATGAGAAAGCAAAACGCTGATTTACAACGTCACGGGCGAGCGGAGCGGGAAACATCAAAGCTGTACATTTGTCATTGCAGCACACACGATACTCTAAAAGAAGCAATGGCTCACAGAAATTTGTCTCTTCTGAAGTGCTGCACTGCAGAGCAAAATGATATTTGTGTTTTATTTGTTTTCCACTCTCCCAGTGATGCATTGCCGTCGCCGGCGGAGCCGCGGCAAACGGGAACGAACAAAAGCCTGGAGAAACGCTTTGGGAAGCAAAGGTACAGTGGGAAAACATTCATTCCAGTCTGCAGCGTGCATTACAGCTGTTAAACCACACCCTGATGGGAGCCTGGGCCCTGCCAGATCAAAGAGGCCTCGCAGTGTCAGGATGGATTATTAAATATTGCACAGTGGGGCGGCAGAGTGAAGCTCAGATACGGTAACAGTTGATTCCTGTTTCGCTCATTTTACTGCCCAAAATAATAATTTTGACAGCAATACCACCTGCTCCCTGAGAAACTCACAGATTGTGCAGTGAAAGCACTCTTGCTGAACTCTTTAAGCTATGGCCTGCAAGGGGAAAGAGGGTCCTTGAGCTGGGTCCTGCCCTGTTCTGAGATGCCGCAGCAAAACAAAGGTGGCAAAAGATTGAATATCTGGGGGTGCCCAGCCTGGAGAAGAGAAGGCTCCAGGGAGACCTTAAAGCCCATTCCAGTGCCTAAAGGAGCTCCAGGAGAGCTGGAGAGGGGCTTGGGACAAGGGATGGAGTGACTTTATTTTCTTAGTGTGTTTTTTTGGTGTTTTAGAAGTGTCTGCCCTTTTTATTCCTGTCTGTGCTGCAGCAAAGGTAAGATACGACAACCACTGCGAGACCAGTACTTCTCTCTGTACAAGTTTCCTGCAGAAAGTTAAAAAAGAAGGATAAAAGAGGAGAAAAAGGACCCAAAAGCAGGTTAATGACATTATGAAGACTGATTTAAAAATAAAATTATGATTATTAGGAAAAAGCTGCCTTAGTTATTCTATTATTAAGAAGATATGATGAAGAAACCCAAAGTCTTTGGTCTGCTAACAAATTACCTGAAGTATTAATTCCAAGCTGGCTGCACAATTTTGCTGCAGAGCACCACTAACACCAGCTCAGCCAAGCCAACAGACATTTTACTGGTGACTGGAACAGCTAAAAGTCCGAGAGAAAAAAGCAGCCTGGAAAGCCACGATATCAAAATCTGTACAACAGCAGTCACAGGAGCGTGTTTTACGGACCTGAACCAAGGCTCAGGGTCTGATAATTCATCTGCAGCTCCTCAGTCCCCTTGGCAGAGCAGGTGAGACACCCTCACCCATCACACGGCGTGCTGGGAGTGATGGATCACGGCTGGAAAAGCTGATTTATCCCAGCAACCCTGCAGCTCCAGCCAGGATCCCAACAACCCTCCTGACACACGAGGCACCTCTGGGCAGGTCACCCCGAGATTTGAGTAACCTCACACCCCACAGCTCTAAATTATTGTCAGAGCTGCCTCACTCCTTGGAGGGTTTAGGAAACTAGGACAACGTATTCCCTTTACTCTGAAAACCAGCAGCTCTGTAATCAGCACAATCAAATAAGGATTGTTGTCTTTGCCTCGTGCAATTAATCATTTAATTTTGGGGGCAGGAGTCCATTAGTCACTGTTTGAAATGGGCCAGCCTGAGCAGCTCCCTGTGTTGGCAACTCAGAAACAACAGAAAAGCATGAAGGGGTTTATTTTTAAGGCTAAATTTGCCCTTCTTAGAACATCAGCTTTCAAAATTAGAGGCTTAAATAATTTTCTTTAATTGCTTACACTATAATGGGAGAGAGTTGCATCGTTTTACTGAGTTTTATCTCTTTTTTGGTTTCTATTTTAAAGTGAGCATCATGTTTTCAGGAGTTCATATCCAAAATGTGCCACATCAATGCCACGTTTCCAATGTATCCCTCATGTACCCAGAATATGACTAAAAGAATTAAACAACCATTTCTTTACCCCTCATTTCCTTTAGCTGCTGAGGGTATGGACAAACGATCAGATCCCAGAATGATAAATTTGGGGTTTTCCTGAGCATGATTCCCATCCCAAGGGACAGCATGGGCCTTTAAGGACAGTTCCACCTTCGCCTGTGGAGCAACCCCAGGACAAGGAAAATCTGCAGAATCGGCATAAAGGAAAACAGACTTTTCATTTAAGGCACACTTATCCCATGAGTGCTGCCTACAGGATATCAGCACTTGGCTTGTGACCATCTGTAATAAGATAATGAATATCAAATATGAATTTTCTTGGCCAGCTCTCTGTTTTTGACTGATTTTCTTTTCCTACAATTGCATTTTTTCCCCAACTGCGCAGTGCCAAGCACAGCACCTTAAAAATGTAACGAGTCGAAAGTTATGGTTCCTTTCTTTTTTTTGGTGTGAACAATACCTACCAGTCATTCAGGACTGAGAATTTGAGGCAAATAAAATAAATCCACAGCTACTGTTCCCTTCCACTCTCGTCCGAGGTTTCCAAGGAGCCTCTGTTACTCCTCCACCATTTCTGTCTCCCTCTGGATCGTGGTTCTCCCCCACTCCTGAGTCAGCCCATGTTCCCAGAAAACTTTTCAATTTTTCAGGAGCCATTAATGTTAAACAATAGAGTGTTTTCCAATGAGGCAAATAATATATTGATGTGGCATATAGTGTATCAAACTACAGATCCCCAATCAAAAATGATACAAAGAACCCCAAAGAGATTTCAGCAAGTCGTTAAGACCAACTTCTACTGTGGGAAGTTAATATTTTGTTCTTTTGGGGTAATCTGTGGGATTACTACCAGACAAAAGACTTCCAGAATTCCCAGGATTATAAATATTTGAGGGGAAGAAAAGCAATATGAAGTATTCAAATTTTGGTCTCAGGTGTCTAACTCACGGCATCTGTGTCTTCCTCAGTCCCAAACCTGCAGATGCTGGGAAGTCAGAAAGATTTGCAAATGAGGCAGGCAGGAAAGCCAAGAGACAACCCCACCCCACCTGAAATTATCCCTCTGTCTTCTCCATCACCAGGAGCAGAGAGGGAGGAAAAATATCCATCCCATAGAGCACATCCAGACATCAGCTCCCAGGCCCGAGGCCAACTGGAAGCAGCTCCAGTGTGGTCCTGAGCCTGAGTTAAATCTGACTCCATCTCTGCACAGGGTTTGGTCCCTGCTCCTGTCTGGGGGTCAGCACAGAACCAGCCACATCCTCATCCCTGCTGATCCCCCCAGACATGGAAAACTGGGGGGTGTTTGCCTCCTGTCCTCCCTTCTGAGCCACATGCACACGTGGGGACTCTCTATGAGACAGGAGACCTCTCCCCATCTCAAACAGAAAGAAATTAAACCATAACTCAGATAATTAATATTTGATTAATCTCTGTTTCACTTGCCAGGAATCTCTCAATCAGTGAAAAGCAATTTAATGGAATAATTCCACTTTTTAAGCTGTCGATAAAATCAAATATAATTATTTTTTTTCCCCCTCTTAAAAAGGAAAACCAAAACAAAACCTAAAGCGAGGTCAGTCGTATTTCATAAATCAACAGGCTTTAGGAAATCTCAAAATATAAATGGGATTTTTCTTTTCCAACTTGTCAGCAGAAGCAAAGGTCCTGCCAACATAAACCATCAACACATACTTGTCTGAGAAATTGTGATGCTGAAGCAAAACTTGGCTGGGACAGCACTGTATGAAACTATTATATATTATTCTGCTGCACTTTACAGGGGAAATTAAGTAAATTGATAAACCTGAGATCCACGAGTGCAATTAAACATTTGGTTTTAATGAAGCTCGAAGTTATACTCATTTCTAAACAATACTAATAAAAAGCTCTATTACCACTCGCAGAGCAATGGAGATGTCCTGAGCTTGTGAGAAATTAATTAGAGGGCAATCAAGCTCACACACTGAATATTCACTTAAAGCCTGTCCCTGCCCACAGACATTGCATAGAAACCTCCAGGTCCTTCATTCCACAGTTAATGTCACAGCTTCAGGAGGAAAGGGGCTGATCCCACAGCAGAAATCCATGGATTTCAAGGAGTTTTAGGTGAAAAGGTACCAGAATTGGAGCCTCGTGACCCTGGAGTGCAGGGCTGCTCAACAGGCACCGTCTCAGGGGGTGATCTGTGCACTGAGAGGGCATTTTTAGTTATTTTTCTTATCCATTCTACATTCCCAGGGCTCTGTATAACAAATTCCCAGGCAAGTAAGCAGACAAACAAACAAAAGAGGAAGAAAAATGAAGTGGTGAATGAGGACTTCACTTTCAGGCTGTTTTAATAAGTTGCAGATGGATGCTATGGGGATGAACGAGCAGGATGATCTATGGACTGTTTTCCTAATGGAGCTGATATTTAGATATTTTTCAAATGGTTTGGTCTTTTTTTTCACTTTAAGGGACTGGGAAATACAGAGAATGGGAGTCTGGAGGCAGATGTGCTCCTGTCTCCACCATTGCCCCTGGTCACCTCTTTCTGCAACAATTCCTCGCCTCTAAAATGGAGTAAACTTTAGAATCCACAGAAAAAAATCATCTATTGATGAAGAGCACAACACGAGAGCCACACAACCCCATTATCCTTCTACACTGCACAGCAGGATTCCATTAAAATAACAAATCTGACCCAAATCAAGCAAGGGCAGCATCTCAAAGGGCAGTGAGAGCAGTAGCACCACGTTTTACATCCTGCGGGAGCGGTGGAGGTGTTCTCACACAGACACATCATCACTCACAGGGCTTTCACTCCAGCCAGTGCCTTTCATGAACCTGAAAATGCATTCTCTGAAATGGAATTATGGCCAGAGACTCCTGCAGCACACACTTCATCCTTTCTCAGGGCAAGACAGATATGTCCAGAGTGGATGCAGATCGGGCTGCGACTCTGGTTCCTGGGATTCAAGCGAGGAGTTGCTTGAATGGGAAGAGAAAATGCAATTTCATGTCCAGCATTTGGGCTGCAAGGAACAGTAATTGTGCTGTCAGAGAAAGTGTCACATGTAGGGGTAATGGAAAGGAAAGGAGAAAGGAAAGGGGAAAGGGGAAAGGGGAAAGGGGAAAGGG
>VWZT01016996.1:441919-460821 GCA_013397055.1 Pachycephala philippinensis | reverse complement strand
AAAGGAAAAAGGAAAAAGGAAAAAGGAAAGGAAAATGAAGAAGGAAAGAGGTGTTGGCATTGGTACCAATTTAGTGAGCACATTTTATAGCACCCTGCAGCAAACAGAGAGACAGGAAAAGAAGATTCAAACTTGCACATCCCACTGAATGCCAGAAGCAGTGGATGGAGAAGGAGCAGGCTCAGACAGCTGGGCAGGGATCATCCCCCATCCTTGTCCTGGCAGCGATCCCTGGGCACTGGGGACCCCGTGCACACCGTGGGCAGAGGCTGGGCATTGTGTTCATCTCAGATCACAGAGGTGACCCCGACCCAGGAGCTGCTCCCCCTGGGACAGGCAGCCTACAGAAGCTGTGAAACCCCAGAAAGTGAATGGTTTTTAATGGTGAGCTCAAAATCCTCCAGGAGTTTCCTGGTCAGATAAATTACAAACCATGCAGGATGTTTATATGAACTAAAAGCTCTTCAGAAAGTAGGGAGGAAAAGCTCACATCCAAAGCAGTGCTTTTCTCAACAGGGATTTTCTCCTAACTTAACTTTTGGATGAAATCTCTCCTTCTGTGGGGAAATTATGCTTGAGGAGTCGTGAGGAATTTACATTTCTTTTTCTCACTGGTTTCCTACTTCCATTCCTTTTTAAAACAGTTGATGTCTGGAGTGTCACATCTAAATCCCCTCTTCAGCTGACTGTGTCTGGGCTGCAGTGAGTTCAGCCAGAGCATTTGAAAAATGGTATTGGCAGCCTGGGGTACCATAACTCTGTAATCCCAGTAAAAATGAGCATCTATTCCATTCTGGGGCCTTCTCCCCATCCCTGTCACTGTGGACACAGCATCTTTCAGCTGCTGACGAGGCTGGACAATGACTGAACACTTTCTGTATGTGTGACTGGGTTTATTATCTGACAATGGGGTGAAGTATCTCAGGATATTCGAGTGCATTTTGGTGTTTCAGAAGGAAAAGGCCTTCTGGGAGATTTATATCCTTAGGCTCCCGAGGAATTTTTGGGAGCACTTCTCAAGCTCTCCCTGTCTAAGAGGTCACTGCAGATGCCTTTGTAGCTGCACATTCCCATGCCAGAGTCCTCTGCCAGCCCCTGGAGCAGGGAGGTTTGTGCCCTTCTCCAGGCTGCAGCTCTGGGTGGATTCAGCACTCACAGGGAATGCAATCAGGGAAAAATCATTCAAGCCTAAACAAATTTATCACGGAAGACGTGAGCGGTGGCCACAGGCCAAAATTATTTGCTAAAAACTTGAAGAGCCTCCAAGCTAGATAAACAGAAGGGTATTTCCTGAGGGCAGGAAGGAAACAGCTCCACTTTGCTGTACCTTCACCTTCCCACAAGCTCTGACAGTCTAATTGGCTTTCTGCTCCAGATGGACACACAGGAATCCTGATTAGCCATTGTTCCCTTTCTGTGCATTCAGCATTTCCCGATCCCTCTCTGCCATTCAGCTCTTCCTCCTCAGAGGAGCCAGCAGGATGCAGATCAAGGCATGATTATGTTCTCCTCTAACCTGCATTTTAGGCAGCTCTCAGTGTCAATCCCACTATTTCTGCCACTGTGCTCCTACGTGAGGCGAGGAGCTCGAATGTTCCATGTGTGAGGACGTAACAGAGCTGGAAAATGTGTGTGTGAGAGAGCTGAGCCTCCTCCTCTCTCCTCTTTTTGTCTCACCCCTCTATCTGCCTGATAAACTTAAACCAGACAAACCTTAGTTTTCAGATTTCACACAATTCTTCCTTGTCACAGAGGCATCATGCCACGTTCACAACCCAAAAACACATCTTGAATGCTCAGCCACGTGGAGGGAAGACCTTGATGGTTGGGGGAGGTCAGAGCAAGGTTCCTCCAGCTCAGCACCTCCTCTCTGGCCCTGGCCAGCAGCAGGAGCTCAAGGGTGAGGGATGAGAACGGAAGAAGCACCCCCAGCTCTGAGAGCAGCAGTGGCAGGGACATCTCAGGGTTTGACAGCCCCAGAGAGGCTCCCTGAGCTCCCCTTCCCAAATTGTCACATCTTTTTGGAATCTATTGATACTTTTCACACTGACACCTGTGACAGTGCCAGCGCTTCGTTACGGGAATAAAAAATGTACCTTCCTTTGCTCTAAAGTTTCATTTGATGTCTCCTAATTTTGAGGTTATGAAGAGTATTCAGTAATTGTCCCCTCTCCAGCGTAACATTCAACCTTGTTTCATCACGCTCCTTTCCTCCGTCATCTCCTTTCAAAAGTGACAAATCCTAGTCTATTTTCTCTCCTCGGATAAAAGCTGCTCCACACCTTTGATCACAATTTTTGCCCTTCTCTGTACCTTTTCTGGATATAATCTCTCTTCTGAGATGGAGCTGGGGAGGGGAAAACAAGAACTGCATGCAGAACTCAAGACGTGAGCACTCTGTGGATTTATAAAGTGGTAATGAGGGTTCTTGTTTTATCCTCTATTTCTATCTCAGCAATTCCTATGAACCCTTTTGCTTCTCTGACTGCTGCTGAGCACTCAGGCTTCAGAGCACGCTGCAATGTGGAACCTATTCTTTATGAGGAGTTTCATGTCTTTTAATGAACTCTGCTGATCTGGGGGAAAACGCACAGCCCCTACCTATGCACGCCTGGAACAATGCCCAAGGTGCCTGTCTGGGGGGAGTGGGAGGATATTGGTTCTCCAGGATTTCAGAGGGCTGACAGCTTGCACTTCCTTTCATTAGATGTTTTTCAGGCCCTTAAAGCTCAGCTCCACACAGCAGCTGTGTGAGGTAGGTAAGAATCATTAAATGGATTTCACAGATGGAGAAACTGAGACAGAGAGATTTGTCCGATTCACTTAGGAACTGTCACGGGGCCAGGAACAGACCCTGAAAACGAGAGCAGTTTCCCTTCCAACAGCTGCTGCAAGTGAAAGGGCTGCTCCAGGGACTGTCCCCACCTGGGGCTCCACGGCCACACAGAGCCTTTTGTCTCTACTCCTGCAGCTTGGGGTCTTTATCGTGACATGGAAAAGAAAGAGTGAGTTGGTGGCAAGTACATTATCCTATCCCATCCCATCCCATCCCATCCCAATCCTTTCAAGCTAGCAAAGCTGCCAGCAAAGAAAGCCATGACGTATTTTTGGACTGTCCTTCTTTTGGAGCACTGGGACAGTGGGAACTGTCCCTGCCCGTGTCAGGGGGTGGAACTGGATGAACTTTCAGCTCCCTTCCAACCCAAACCACTCTGTGTTTCTGTGATCAGGCACAGGCAATATCTGGGAGTTATTGCTGCCTGGGAGTTGCTGTGGGTTATTGGGCTGTGGAACAGGTTTGGTGGAGTGAATCAACAGCACAGAGCCCTTATCACAAACTGTTCTCACCCACGGACACTCTGCTTACCAACCTCAGCAGTGAAACGGGCACAGATGCTGAGATTTATCCTCAGCTGATCTCCTGCTAGAACAAAACACACACTGCAAAGGAAACTTCTGAAATTTTGTACTGCAAAAGGTGCTTTTCCTGCAGAGAAGGAGCCTAATCCTGTCACCTTGCACTTTGGGACTTCTCTGCAAGGAAAATGTCACTGCCAGCATCTGCTGTCTTGATGTATCTGAACTACCTAAAACTGGGAAACAACTCTGGGAGCCCCACAGTTGTAAAGAGAGCACTCTGGAGAAGAAAGAAAACACTTCTCATGTGGAGAAGGGTATTTCCTCTTGAGAGTGACAATTTCCAGGTAGCTCTGGAACAAAGGCATCGATGCAGACCCTGTCCCACGAGGCACAAATTTCCCCTGTGGCCCTTGCAGCATTGTGATGCCTTTAACTAAAATACTGAGAGCTCTGCATTAGGTTTTTACAAACAGTTCTAAATTTTGGATGTATTTTACAGCGAGAATGACAGATAAATGCTGACTGTCCGTGCAAGGGGTTAATTAAACTTTTGGAAGATGCTGGATCCATGGTGAAGCACCCATAAAGCTCCTCTCTGTGTGGGAGTGAGCCAAAGGGATCCCATCCACTACAGCAAATGGGTCATTCCCAGAGGGAGAGGGGTCCTGGCATCAAACTCTTGCTCTCTCTGCTGCTGTCTGTCCCAGAGCTCCCTCACAAAACCCTTGACAACGCCACTATTGCACAAAATGCAAAACCAAGGGGAAAAGATTCCAGCTACTCCTGCTGTTTGTAGATAAATTAAACCCAGAAAAGGCTGAGACAGCTGGAAATCTGACAGGAAAACTGGGTTTTCCAGGGAGAACGCTCGAGCCAATTTACAGTTAATTACTGTGATTTGGAACAGCTCTGTGAGTAAATACCAGTCTCTGATTGTCCAAGTAAGGAAGATAATTGTTTCCTGAACTGTGTCCATTGTGTGCTTAAAATGTTGTCGGCCCATTCCTTTGTCAAACTCGGAAGAGGTTTGGTTCTCAGCGATGGGAATCTGCTGCTCTGCTGTTAACAAGCAGCTAAAATCCAAAAGCTGAGCATCTTACCTGCCATGAACACAATTTACTGACCTCCACAACCGTGCATATTCTATGTATCACAGAACCTTTGATTCTGTGATTTATGAAGCCGCCTCTCCTAACGATGAGGCTGCTGGACAATGATTTCACAGCTGGCAGAGCAGTCCTGACAGCTCTGGTGAAACAGTTTTGAGGACAAAGAGGCCTGGAAAGCCACTGGACACTGCCAGTATGAAATGTGCCAAGCACTGCAGTGCTGCAATGGGCACAGAGAGGGGTGGGCAGCGGGAGACAAGGGATGGCTCTGGGAAAAGCCCGAAATTGTGTTATCTGTTCTTTGTTTTTTCTCTTCAGAGCAACCAGAGGGGAATTAATTTGTAGAGATTCATCCAACATTTGAAAAAAAGATAGAATCATGGAGTCATTGATGTTGGAAAAGCCGTCTAGGATGGCCGAGTCCAAACATTCCCCAGCAGTGCCAAGGCCACCACTGCCCCATGTCCCCAAGTGCCACAGCCACATGGATTTTAAATCCCTCCAGGGATGGGGACTCCACCCCTGCCCTGGGCAGCTGTGCCAGAGATGGACAGCCCTTTCCATGAAGAAATTGTTCCAAATTTAGGAATTATCACAGAACCATTTAGGTCGGAAAAGACCTCCTAGATTATCAAGTCCAACCTGTGATGGATCACCACACTGTCACCCAGACCAGAGCACTGAGCAACACATCCAGTCTCTCCTTGGACACCTCCAGGGACAGGGACTCCACCACTGTCCTCAACTGCTTGTTCCAACGCTTGACAACCATTTCCATGAAGGAATTCTTCCTGATGGCCAACCTGAGCCTCCCCTGGCCCAGGCTGAGGCCGTTCCCTCTCCTCCTGTCCCTGTTCCCTGGGAGCAGAGCCCGACCCCCCCGGCTGCCCCCTCCTGTCAGGGAGTTGTGCAGAGCCACAAGGTCCCCCCTGAGCCTCCTTTGCTCCAGGCTGAGCCCCTTTCCCAGCTCCCTCAGCCTCTCCTGGGGCTCCAGACCCTTCCCCAATATTGATTCACTCATTAAAAGTCAACCCAAAACTCAGGATTTCAAGTCTTACTGAAATCTTGGCTCACCTGAGTCCCGAGCAGGTGCTGAGGCTGACGGAGGACTCGGGGTACCCCTGCACTTGGCCATGGTAATAGCAGTGACCCTGTGGCAGGAAGAGAAAACATTTTAATAGCCAAAAATACTCTTTGCTCCTGGCTTTCCGACCCTCTTATTTCAAGGTGATTATCATTTCCAGGCTACAACACTCAGAATCACACTGACAGCACCTTTCCTGTCCCACAAAATACTCACTGTCCTTAACTGGCTGTGAAAAATATATATTATAATATTGGCTTTCTGCAAATATTAACTAATGCCTTTATTTCTGTTATTAACTAGACTTAGACATAGTAGTAAAATAGCTGATATAGTTATGCTTGTGGTAATTTGGCCAAACAGTTCCTAAATGGAAACCTTGCGTGCTTCCTAAACCCCAAAAGGTTATAGGAGGGTTTTGGTTTGGTTTTTTGTTCTTATTTTTCAAAGGATCAATAATGTTAAATTTGTAAGACTGGCCCCCTTTTTCTGTGTTATTTATTTAAAGCTACAATATGGAATATTTTATAAAATGAATCACATGAACAAATCAGCTGCTACATTTTACTGCTGTCTAGAGAGACCCCTATGTTTATTTAAGGGTATTTAGATCTAGATCTAAATCTAGATCTAAATAGATCTTAATCTAGATCCATTTAGATTTAGATCTATCCCTATAGGAGGTAGGTATGCAAAAAGAGAATTATAACAAAGCCAATCCCAACCCTATAACTTGAAAAAAAAAAAATCACAGAGTAAATGAAAGGGAAGGAAAACAGGTTGGAAAGGAAACTTTTTATTGAAATACCCAACCAAGTAGCTGCATGTTATTAAAAACAACCAAGAATAAAGGGGGTCTTCTATTTTGAGAGACAACAGTCCAATTTCATTTTGTGGCTAGGTTATTATATTTCTTTAATAATCCACTGCTTGCAAAAGGCACCCACAACAGAGGGTTTCTAAGCACATCCACATATCTGTCTGGAATCAAGGCTAATTTTATTGTTGACTAAAGGTTATATTGCATTCCCAATTATGTGACTGGCTGGAAAGCAAGGATTTAGTCACATCCAACGTTTCTTCTCTCGTGGTCCTTTGAGTGCCACCTGGAAACTGAAAACTCTGCTGTAAAAGGTTCCCATCTGATTAAGGGAAGTTATCAGTGGTGCTGTAACCCCACAGTCATCTCCCTGTGCCTTTTTATGGCTTGGTTCATTATTACATTAATTAACCTTTCCAGTCTGGGGCACGGTTTCCACTCACAAAGCCTCACAGAGCAGACATTGAAAGACCACCTCGATTTTGGTGCAGAAAGCACCAGGCATGGAAATGCTGGGCAGGATGGAACGACTCAGACAGGAATCTTCTGCAAATAAGTTTATGCCAGGAAAAATGTTGCTTTGATTTCCAGCACGAGCAAGTGAACAGAGAACAGCCAGCTCTGGCTTTCTAAACACAAATCTCAGTGGCTTTTCTCAGTGGAAGAATCGACAGAAACAGGGTGAGAGTGTTTTACTCTCGGGTATTTTATCATCAATCCTCATAAAGAGTCAGTAACACATTAGCAAAGGCAAAGCCACAACAGAAGGGAGGGAGTCAGAGACTGAATTTTTTTGGAGGTAATCAGTTCACTCACAATTGCTGTGGGTGTCAAAGCTTTCAGTGTGGGTGCACTACTCCACTTTATTTTAGTGTCAGCAGTTACAAGCATAAATCAATGCCCCCCACTCAAGAACTGAGTCTCTTACATGCTAAAACCAAAAATAAAATCGGTTTATTCTCATTGCTTGAAGCAAGCATGAGGCAGAGGTGACGTTCAGAGCTCCTGAGAAAGAGATTTTTGGGTTTGAGCATCACCAGAGCTGAGCACAGGCCCAGTGAAGTGGGGAGGGGAGCCAATATCTTGCCCCACGCAGCTGCTGCTGTGGTCCAGCTGTCTTCATCTAAGAGTGAATTATGGCAAAGGGCCTGATTTCTTTCCCTCTCCACATACAACTTGTCATTTTATTAACTCTGAGCTCCCGGTTGTGGCCCATTTCACAATTTCTCTGAGATCCAGCTCTGTGATGCCAAAGTTCAATATCGAAAATGTAAACTTATCAGAGCATGGCCTGCAAGGGGACTGGTAGAAAATTGATTTCTAGCTCAGTAACTGCACTGAACTGCAGGATTTTTTTTTCTGCTATCAAATCTTTTTATTCCTGCAAACCAGTATATAAAATGGATGACCCCTTAAAAACAAATAATTACCAAGGCTGATCCATCATACTTAAAACAGTACTCTACTCTTGCTTGAGATCATTTAATAAATAGCAGCTTTTGACAATTTTTCAGGGGCTATAAATTGAAAAATAACCTAGACACTGACTCGTGTGCTAGAGAACTGCCCAAATGACAGCTCCACAAACCTGCCTTGCTTTGACCTCCAAGCAGAATTTGACTAAGCAACTTTTCAATGGAAAATCGGATTTGGTTTCAACTCCAGGCTGTACTGATGTCCTCGGTGAAGAAGAGATATAAAAATAAAATCGGAGACTTCTCTTTTCTCAACCGTATTGCAGCATTTAATGAAAAATGAATTCCTTGATCTCTCTCTTTTAGGCAGCAAAACACACTGTCATTATTAACCACGATTTACTTTGCCATTATGCAAACAGATATTGTTTTTTAGCAAGGAAAACCTGCCATTAGCTGTACACACGCTCCTGTTAACTCAGGTAAATCTCTGAAAGACTCATGTGCTTCATTTATTTCCTTTTACTTCCTTCAGGAGTCTCTGCAGCCTTCCTGCCTCTAAAACAAATGACTATTTTCTCCCGAGCTGATTTTGAAGGAGATACGAGCACCCAGCAAAATGAAAGAGCTGAAAGCTTTCGAAATGATTGCTTTACTTGGGGTGTCTGCAGCTATAATGAAGATGCTTTTTCAGAAGTAAGATGTTATGCAGAGAAATAATTCCTTCCCCATATCCCAGCAAAGCCCATCATGGATGGGAACACAAAGCACGAGGTCTCTGCTGACAGTGTCAATAAGTAAATACCATAACGTAACAAATACTTTATGGGACTTAGGCAGATAAAAGATAAGCCTTGTAATTAAAATGGCTTGCTGCATTATTTCTAATTAAGGCATTCATGCTGTCAGAGGACAGAAAACATTCCTGCCTTAAGGGGTTTTTATTGGTAAAAAGCAGGTTTAAACTACTTATTTTGACAAGCTTGTTTTGACTTATTTTGTATATATACATATTTATATGTGTACATGAATATACACACACATACACACAAATGCAAGTATAAAGTACATCCATAACACATTTATGGCCTGGATTTAAAAATAAACCCAACCAACACCCTCTCCTAAACTCCAGCCATGACTTCCCCAGTGAGGAAAGACACCCAAGCCTTCAAACGCCTGACATGAACTTTTGCACTCTGGAAATCAGATATTTAGGGTTTTTTTCCAAACAGACCCAGAGCTTTTCTCCATAACTGATCACCCATGGCTGCCACAATTAACAAATTTTAATGGGTCTGCTTCCAAGAAGCTGAAAAAACCATCTCACAAATTTTAAAAGTCACCTGGTCGAAACCCTAGAGCTCACCTTTAAAGTCTCCCCCTAAAAATCTGTGTGTAGGATCAGAGCAGTCACAAAGACACTGAAGGCGACAGCAAAAAAAGATCACACGTTGAGCTGTTTCATCCCAGGGCTCAGATCCTGGCAGAGAACACTTCGGATTTGAAGGATGAAGCATCACCTCCCCAGAAAAGCCCGGCCTTACCGTGTGATTGCGCGTGAGAACCACGTCAGTGCCGTCCCGCAAATAATGGGTCTCCGTGAAGCCTCTGGCCAACAGGCCCCTGGAAAAAACAGAGCACACGGAATATTGAGGCCACCTCACCTTGAATTCACCCTTCAGCGGTTCTGTCTGAGACAAGGATCAAAGCCAGGCGTTAAGGATTCAATGGCTACGGAGAATAAAGGAAAATAGAACTCCAAATATTGAAGCGGCAGGACGCGAGCACTTCCTGTGGTAATTGTGAATAGACTGCAAGTTTCCAGGCTGTTTTCTCTTCCAAATGAGGACTCCGTGCCAGCACATTTCAGTGTTGAATCTTCCATGTAATTTTCAACACATTTTAGGTTAAATGGGAAATTTGGGGTTTAGAGTATTGTTAAGTAATGGTGGTTTGTTGAAAAGGAAAATGTTTTCCCTGTGTTCCTTATTTTCCCGTCTAATCTGTTGTATTCATCAGCAAGTGGCCACCCAAGGACTAATTTAGCACTTGGTGAGTGAAACAAACTGCTCCCATTGACACTCCAGGGAAAACACTGCACGGACATCACAGAATTTACAGCACTGGCTTTACTCTGATCATCTGAAAGGATATTCACGAATGGAAATTCAACAGAATGATGTACCAGGAGACTGTGCAAGGTGATGTCTGGGAGGAGGCAGTTTGTTCCCATTCTCTCCACACCTCCCCTCCTGCCTTTGGCAATGAGATAAAAAATTTGGACTTGCAATTGTCATTTTCCAGGAATCTCCAGGGAGCGGCACGTGCGTGACAACTACGAACACTTTTTGTAGGGAACTCGTGGAAGAGGGAAAACTGCATCTGCTTCTTTTTTCAAAAAAAGAAATCTTGCTATTGATCTGCTTTCACCTCCTTATCTAAAGAGCTTTCTAACAAAGCCAGACGGAGGAACACTCATTCACATTTACTCCTAACGCAGGCCTTGAGCTGTGCTCCTCATCACAAACATCCTTGAGTTCTGACAACATTTCTGGTGAAATGCAAAAGCACAATACAGAAGAAGCCAAGAGATAAATGCCACCATCACCTTCAGAAAACTGGAGAGTGTAGAATATTGAAAATCCCTGTCTCTGCATTTCACAATGTTCATTTTGTTCCACTTCAAAGAGGTGTTTCTCCCTTGGGTTGTTAATTTGAACAAACCAGACCCTTTCTTTTATTTAAAGCTGGTTAATGCTGCACCCTTGCAAGTATTCTGGTGGGAACCATTACCCAGTTGTGGGACACATTTCCTGTATTTGTATGAACATTACAACTAGAGCATAAACACACATTTCATTTTCGTTACCGATTAATTTGCAGCACATTAATATCCAGTGCCTCCATCAGGATCTGGTTGTGCTAGGAACTCTACAAACTCTTATAAGGGAGAAAACCCAGCTTTAAAAGCCTCTGTCTTGAGGTAGAAAAAAAAAAATGAATGAAACAAGACCAAAAATGAAAAAGAAAAGGGAAAAAAAAGAAAATAAGGAAGTGGCAAGGCAAAAAATGAAGCCCCGACACATTATAGTGAGTATTCAAGCAGAGATTCTCATATTTAACTTTTAAATTTTCCAGCTTGTGGGAAATATTAGCATATTAATAGATATGGAATGTTAAAACACTGCAGCATTTGGTGTGGGTTCATGGGAACTGGATCTCAGGCAGCCACCACACCCACAGCAGGATTTGGGTGCCCAACCAAACATCTCACATTGATTTAGATAAACAATAATAAATTACACAATAATAAATTACACCGACCTCCAGAGACACCCGTGGTGCCTCAGAGGACACCTGACCACAGTGGTGATCTCAAATCTTGTGCCTCAAACCCTGCCAGGAGCTGTGTCCACTGGGCTCTGTCCAACAATCATGGAATGGTTTTGTTGGAAGAGACCTTTGAGATCTTCCAGTGCCACCGCTGCCATGGCAGGGACACCTCCCACTGTCCCAGGGTGCTCAGAGCTCCATCCAACATCCCTTGGGCACTGCCAGGGATCCAGGGGCAGCCACAGCTCTCTGGGCACCCTGTGCCAGGGCCTCCCCACCCTCCCAGGGAACAATTCCTTCCCGATATCCCATCTAAACCCACTCAGTGTCACTTTGGAGCCACTCCCCTTGTCCTGTCACTACACGCGCTTGCAAAAATATCCCCGTTTCCTTCTGTCTCATTATCACAAAGAGCAGCAGCTGTCATAATTATCATTATTTATCTAACACTGCTAAGTTCTGCACTTAGCAGGCATTAATTGCCTCTGTAAAGGCAAGATCCCATCGCTGGAGCCAGCACAGTTTTGCCGTGCATATTTTGGAAGTGAGGTTTCACCCAGGGCAGGGGAGTGAGTTTCATTTAATGGGACAAAGAACAGGCAAAGGTAACAGATGTAGCAGAAGGGCAAAGTGATTGAGCAGCACACTTGCTTTGTGCTCTGCTGTTTCCAAGGTGTTTGACAGCAATGATGATAAAGGTGACCTTTCTGCTGCTGTTCATTCTGCCCTCAGGCACAGATTTAGAAAATACTCCATAGATCCGTAGGTTTGAATACCAGAAGGGATTTGTGATCACCCACCTGCCCTGCCCCATTACAGGGGTCGTTGGACCCGAATTTATCTTCTGCTACAGTGACAGGGAAGGAACCAGATCCATTTTCTCACTGTGAAGAGCCCTTGCCTAGATCTCCCGTGATGATGGAGCTGTCACAAACCTGGTAGGATTTTAACTAAGCCCTACCTAAAACCACTGCACTTTATATCTGTTTTAACTGTGCCTCAGCTGGAAACATTCGGTTTCCAGCCACTGGATTGGATGGAAATCCAATCCAATTCCCTCACATCAGAGCTTTGTTTTTGTTTGAGTCTTCCATGGAAAGTTCTACTCACTAAAGTGAGGAAACACAGCAGGTAAACAAATTCCTGGTGTCAGCAATGTCCCTGTCAGGATGAAAGTCTGATATAGACCCTGAAAATACTGGCTGAAAGCAAGAATTCCCAGTGTGAGCTGTAAAAGAGTGGTAAGAGCACCAAGATGATGGAATCCCACTGTTGGACTGAGGAAAGAAAAATAATGCCCCAATGTGGAACACAGAGTTGTGGCTGCCCCTGGATCCCTGGCAGTGCCCAAGGCCAGGTTGGATGGGGCTTGGAGCACCCTGGGACAGTGGAAGGTGTCCCTGCCATAGCAGGGGTGGCACTGGATGATTTTAAGGTCCATCCAACCAAAACCCTTCCATGATTCGATGATATCAAACCACGGAAATTTCATATGCCACTGGGAAAAGGAGACAGCTTTCCAGGAGCCTGCACCAAGCCTCCTGCGGTTTGGTGACTCAGACACCATCGCTGAGACTCTGCCTTGCTGCCACACCAGTGCTGGTGCCAGGGAAAGGTTTCCTCCCCACTGCGCAGGGTGAGGGCCCCTGTGAGACATCACCAGGGAGTCCCACAGCTCCTGGCAGGGGAAGGAGCTGCTATTCCCCACTTGAAAAATGCCCAATATCCCAAAAGCTGTGTAGCTCTGTACATAGGGCTGGTACCCAGGGACAGCACGGCATTTCCCGACAGATTATGAAAATGAAGTGTAACAAGCACTCAAATTCCACTCCTGAGCGTGCACCACTTCGCTTTCCAATTATGGCAATAATGTTTAACACAGCAAACAATCAATCCAGCATATGTATCTATTAGGTAATTTAATTACCCTCCCACCCCCCCAAAGATATGCAATATAATGGATTGATTTACATTTCTGGTTTTGACCCAGAGTAGCGGAGATTAATAGAGGAAAGTAAATTAATTTAGATGGCAAGCTACTTAACCTAATTGGATCAATGTAATTCTGAAGGAGCAGGGATCAAAATAACGTTAATATATCATAGAGCAATTCATCACCATGGCTGGAGTTTCAAATGTTGCCAGCACAGTGCCCAGCAGTACCAGATGATTATCAATACTTTGCCCTGCATGAAGAGACAGAAACAAATGCTGTGGAGAACTGCATCAGCTGCTTGATGGGATTTTAAAAAATCGGCTGAAACAACGCTACAACTTTATCATCGATGCTCCAAAGATGCAAAAGTGCAATTCTTGAGCACAATTACTCATGTACTTACTCACTGGGTTTATCAGCATAATGATTTTTTCACATTTTACAGAATCACAGGATGGTTTGGGATGGAAGGGACTTCACAGCTCACCCCATTCCACCCGCTGCCATGGGCAGTGACACCTTCCACTATTCCAGCTTGCTCAGGATCAAATTTGCCAGAGCCAAATGAACAAGTAGAAGCTTCCACGGCCCAGAAGGATAAATTTTATGCCTCCTGATCTATGACAGACACAGCACAGGCTCCCTCATCCTCTGTAAGTCAGTAGAAAGGCTCCTTGTTAGATTTGCTGAGACATTTTCAGGTGTCAAGCAAGTAACCTAAGCCTCAGGGGATATGATGAATGTTATTTAAACTTCTAATCCTCACCTTCCTGGCCCCCCCACAAGGTGAAATCTGAGGTGGTTTGTTTGGGGAGGGGAAAAATGTCCTGGTTCAAGCACATCAGATTTTTTTTCCCTCAATCCATTTAATGACAGGAGTGGTAATTTAACACACTGCCTCTCACTTGCAAATGAGAAAATCAGTCTCTGCTCTCCAGGCGCCGATATATTACTTCAAAAGGTTATAATGATATTTCATCACCCAGGGAGAGTCAGACAGACAGTCACAGGAGTCAGAGATGGAAAAAATCCAGTGGATCATACAGGGGGCCTCCTGGAAGCTGAGTGTGCCATAGATCAAACCAGGTTCTGCCTCATCGAGCTGCAAATGTCAGGAGCAATGCTGATCCCACCACTTTCCAAGGGAGATGGCTTTGCATCCCGACAGATGTTACTGTCAAGATGCATTTCCCAAAATCCAGCTTTTTCTAGTGTTTCCTAGTCCACTTCTTCCACCAGCTGAGACAATTGCTTTCCTCCTTGCTACATCTGTCATTCACATGGGTGCAGATCATTATCAAATTGTCCTTCAGCCGTGCAGGCACCAAGCACAGAACATCAGGCTGTAAAAAAGGACAAGAACTGCTCACTTTTCATGTCAGTGCTACTCAGGAAAAATCTCAGCATCCTCCCAGCAGGAGCAGACCCTGGGGTTCCACATCACAGGGATGCTCCCTGTCGGTTTCTCAGAGCTGGAGAGAAGGTGCTGTGCCCTGCTGAGCGTTGGAGAGGAGCAGAACACTTTGTGTGCTCTGAAGGCTGATTTTCTGCTCCCCCTCGGCTTTGATTCCCAGCTCTGTGCAGTCACTCTGCTTTAAGAACTGGGGTTTTAGGAAGAACAGTAAATATTCTTCTGACTTTTTAAGGGCTGGCAGTCAGCTGCTGTGCTGCCCCGTGGGACAGTGACCACGACAAGGCAGAGGTGCTGCAGGGCTGGCTCAGGTGTGGCTGAGCTCCTCCCTCCCCCTCAGGAGTGTTCCCTGCAGCTCTCACACACACCTGACCTTTACACTCAGACTTTTTCCTCTTTTCTGTCCTTCCCAAAGATCAAGTGCCTGTTTTCTCCCCCATCCAAGCACTGCCTCACTCTGTTATACAAACTCCTATTAAAACCCCTCCGGCGATGCACTCGAAACCTTTCCTGCATCTGGGGGAGGTGAGGAGAGGGAAACAGGATGGTGAGCAGGCAGTTATAAAAAATGTCATTTATTCTGCCTGCTGACACCAGCCTACTCCATTAATTCTTAAGCATCTCAATTCAGGCCATTTTGACCTTTACACGGAAATTAGTTGTTATTTCTTCAATTGCTGTATTTTTTCCCAGGTACATGCAGAGGAATAAACAAGTCTGTTGAACCTGTTGCCTCTGCTGTGGTGGTCTCAGTGCAAGCACTCACAAAGGTGATGTTCACAGAGGTGTTTTTCAATTCTTCTTTCTCATTACGATGTAAAAAATGAGTTCAGCATGGGTAATGAGTTTCCCATGCACAGGTGCCTAACATCATTCTATTCACAAAAGCACCTCATATTCTTTAAACACGCCACATTCTTTCCCCTTGTTTAATTATCTTAAGTGATTTGAAATGCTTTTGGACGTTTTCCCATTGAATGTCTCCACTTCATAATATCCTATCTGCCACACTCCAGTGTGCTGCCACAGAGGGGCTGCAATGTCATAATTGAAGAACCTGAGAGATTGAAATTCCTGAGCTTAATTAGCACAACAATTCAGAGGAAAAGAGGGGAGTAAAATAAAACTATAATAGCTGGGAAATCAACCAAGCATCCCAAGTTTCAATAGTAACTCTATGGCAGTAGCCTGCAGCCTGTTTCACATGGTCTGGAGATAAACAATTTGAGGAGATCAAACACTAGATTTGAAAAATATGTCTCTGTGCTTGCACCCAGTCCTTTTGATGCAGAAATTCAGACAATCCTGGGTCTTCTGGAGTCCATGTTAAAATATATCCCCTTGCATGAGTGGAATAGTGCCTGGCACACCGAGAGCCAATTCTGATAAATACATGCTAAAGGTGAGAGCCATGTTCTGGGTTATCCCTGGACAGTGTGTGGGAACAGGCTCCCATCCTTAGCTGCTCTCTGGTGTGCTGGGAACAGGGAGAGAAGAGAGACAAATCCACCTTTCAAAGCCTCCAAGCATCCTGTGTCCATAACTCGTCACTGCAAGTGGCGGCGGCGTGCAGGAAACCAAACAACAGTCTGAGCAAACAAATCTGAACAGCTGAGGAGAAACCCAGCTCCCTGGCTGGCAATCATCCAGTGATTGAGAGCTTTCTTCTTTCCTGACTGCTGGGCAAATAATCGACAAGCTTCACCTCCCCAGATTTCAATAGGCACAGATTGAAATGAAATCCAGCGCGTTGGCGGCCTCCCGTGCTGTTCTGGGCCCTCCATGCACACCCTACTTCCATCACTCATTGTCACATTTATGACACCATTTGCTTGCCAAAACTGTAGCATTTATTTATCACTCTAATTCCAAAACGTTAATGAAGAGACTGCTGCTAACCAGTGTGGTGGGGAAAGCATAAAGACGATAAATAACACGTTCTCCAACAAAGTAGATGGGGAGAACAAGTTCTTTCCCTAAAATGGCTTAAACTTGGCCAAGATATCCAGGGTATCCTAACAGGATGGGTTTAGGTGACCCTACACCCAAGATGGTCATTGAGGGAAGAAGTAACACACAGGGCACATGTGGGGGAATCAAAGGAAGACCAGCAAGGTTCACTCTGGCTTCACAGGAGAGCCCAGAGACCCAGCAAAACTTCTCCAGCAGGAGAGGGAATGGCAGCTCTTCCATGTGCTTGGACTTAAACCGCTCAATCTCACACATCCCCAAAGCCAAACTCACAGTCAGATTCCCAGAATTCCCACGTTAACCTCAAAGACCTGATTTTGTGTTTCACTGTCCAATGCTGATTTAGCAGAGTTTACAGCACCTCTCTTGGAGTTGTCCTTGTGAGGAATATTTTATATCAGCCCCCTGAGCTTCCCTGCGTGGTGGATTAACAGAAACCTGTCACTGGTTCAGCTGGGCTGGGTGCCACGGAAAGCAAACAGCTCAGGAAAGGCTCCCGAATAACACCGGCCCCAAATTGTTGTCAGCAATGGAGAGCTGCTGGTGCTTATTGGCTAATGGGTTTTGGATGGGAAAACACAATTTTGGACATTTAAGCAAACCCTGTGGGCTGTCTGCTTTGGAGAGACTTTACTGCTCAAGCTCCACTAAGTGGTTTCAACTTCGGGTAATGGAAGTGGCTTCAGTGAAACCCTGAAGCAACGTGCCAAAAGTGAGAGCATTCTGCTGGAAATAACCACTGAGCTCCTGCACCTCAGAAATGCCTGTGGCAGAGATCAGAAGGAATGAGCTCTGCTGCCCTGAAGGCTGAGCCCAGACCCATCTGTGTGAGCGACAATTCTGAGTTGGCTCGGGCTGGACTAAAGACTGACACGGCTCTGGATCTCCTGGCTGCCCTTGATGCCTAAAGAGGCCAGCCTAGAAACAGAGACTGGACAGGAGGAAGGGAATAAAGGTGGATATTTATTTGAAAGGCCTTCAGAGGCACACCCTGGGCAGGCCAAAGGCTGCACCCAAGATGGACCCCGAGTCACGAGTTCTTCACACTTTTATAGCTTTGCTCCATTTGCATCTCAACCCAATTTCACCAATTAAACTTTAGCTAATGATGGAATTTGCCCTCAGCTTGCCCCCCTTCTCAAGATGCTGGGTTACACATTTTGGGCCTAGGCCGGGCTGGGTGTCCTTGGAGAGCAGCCTGGAGAGGCTTTGTTCTGTCTGTCTCAGCATGAGAGAGCAGCAGCTCCCAGGCTGCAGGACACTGCAGAGTTACACACTGGGAATGCAGGATTGGAAAATATAAAAGTTAAAACCTAAGGCATCACGATTCCACAGATCTGTTCCTCAGATGGCAGTGCTGTGGTTTCTGATGAAAAGCACACTTCCCATTATTATGCTTTCACTAAAACTCATACAAGATAACCTAAGAGTTTCTTACACCGCTCTGATGTTGCCTGCCCGATGCAGCGTTGGAATAGCAGATGCAGGAAACCCTGAACAAAATCAAGGCTCGAGACTCCCCAGAATCACTGAGCTGTTTCAGAAGCTCAGAGGCACATGTGTCACAAGTGGCAGACATGATAATTTAATGCATTATTCTCCAACATCCCAGCACTGCCTTTCAAAAAATGAATTCTTCCTAGGCCCTGTAATGCTCCTAGGATGGCATATTTTCACTCAGGAGTAAGTTTGGAGATACTGGGCTGGAAAGCTGTCAAATTCTATTTGAAATGTCTCAGTTAATTAAATATGTCACTCGTAGCTGAGTAAAATTATGCTGCTGAACAGATGTCACTGGGCAAATTGTCTGACTGTACTTGCATCTGAACATTTGCAGACTACTACGGAATTCTGTTTAAAAGATCCAAGAAAACTGCTCTTAACACGGAAAATTTATAAACATAGAAATTTAAGTAACTCCAATGAAAAATCAGAACTTATTAAAATAGAACTAACGAAATGCAAACAGTGCTGTGGGATTACAAAAGGTTATTGCAAGCATCTGCAACACTTTCAGGAAGCCAAGCTCCTACAGTAATGAAAAGTCACTGAGCCTAAGTTTATCCTTAGACTCCAACCAACAATTACATCCTCTCTGTACCTTATTCTTGCTTTGCAGCATGTGCCTGTAGGCTTGCATTTGCATTTTTAATTTTAAAGAAGTTTTATTGCCGTTTCTGCCAATTTGTTGAAACGTGAAATCATATTTTTGTTTTTGCTAAACCCACAATTTCCTCCTTGCCACAAGCATGAACCGTTTGCTCTAAGCAGGCTGTGCTCATATTTCACTTGCAGAACCATGGACTTTTAGAGATACACGTTCATTCTGCCCTCTGCCTCACTGTCCCTCTCACTCACCTTTCAAAATGCTGTGTGAAGCGGGCAGAGATCATAAGGAGATCTTTCTATTTAAATCCCAAGCCTATAAATCTGCTTTAAAACTCAGTAGGTGCAAAAGCC
>VWZT01016996.1:381392-441891 GCA_013397055.1 Pachycephala philippinensis | reverse complement strand
TGCAGGTTGTCAGACCAAAGGTCCACCTAAGTCCTATATTCCATATAGGATATATAGAATATATATATAGGATATATATTCTAGTCTGCAGCAGTGGCCAGTACTAAGGGTATAACTCATGAAGAGGAGAAACATTCTACATCTGCCCAAAATACTGCTCCTGCTCTGCCTCCGAATCCTTTATGAGCCAGGGATCACTGCAGGGTGGAAACTGAGATTAAACACGAGCTCACGAGGGTGTTCTCAGCGTCTCCTGCCACTCTTCCTTCCCAATTAAAGCAGTGACTTCCATGAAGATCAATTAATTTGGTAGCACAACCAGGCTGCAGCTCTGTGCTCGGGCTCACGGTGCAATCACAGCGTGCCATGCTCTGGAGGCTGCTCCCGTGGAGAAGGCTTTGATTTCAGTGCCCAGCACAAGTTTAGAGGGACAGAAAACAGCCAGGAGGGTTTCCACTGTGTCAGGAACCTGGGGGGTTTGGTTTGGAGGCTGCCTGGGAATGCTCACGTGGTTTCCCAGCGTGTGAGGGTTGTTGTTACCTGAGCAAGCAGAGCTGTGTGGGCTCACGGACTCCTGTTCACTCCTTTTAACACCATTCCCATCCAAAAACCCCACAGCTGCTCTCTGGCTTTGCCAGCAGCACCATTGCTTGCACAAAGGTGTCACTGCATGGTTCCTGAAGCACTCCTTAAACAAGAACATCTCAAAGACAGGGGGTTGCTCCCACCCTCAGCCCCTGCACAGAGGAACACATCCCAGACTCTGATCAGCTGATGGAAGATGGAATTTCAGTGTCCTGGGAAAGCATGGAGGGATATTTCAAGTAACTTTAGGCTATCCTTTCAGGAGATGATGGCTCATTTCCGACTGATTCTGCTCCAAGATACGGTTTAAAATTGGGATGAGGTGATTTAAAACAACATACCAAGCAACAAGCAAGGTTATAGGGTAGAGGCAGCTGAAAGGATGAGGTTGAAATATTCCTCCTTCCTTCCTCTTTCCTACCCACTAACTATGTTCCTGCATTCCCTGCATTTTGCCTTAACCTTTCTTCATCATCTCTCCATTGCCTCTCCTTTTCCCTACATTATTCCCCCCTCAGCCCTTCTCTCATCACCTCTGGCATACTGAGGTTTATTATTGCACTGTTCTACAGGAGAAACATTTTCCTTAGTACACAGAAACACAGAAAGCAACACAACCACATCAGTGCTTTTCTTAAACAAGCCTGAAACCTGTGGGTGCCACACCAGGGTGTGAGTGATGCCTAAAGAGGCCAACCTAGAAACAGAGACTGGACAGGAGGAAGGGAATAAAGGTGGATATTTATTTGAAAGGCCTTCAGAGGCACACCCTGGGCAGGCCAAAGGCTGCACCCAAGATGGACCCCGAGTCACGAGTTCTTCACACTTTTATAGCTTTGGTCCATTTGCATCTCAACCCAATTTCACCAACTAAACTTTAGCTAATGATGGAATTTGCCCTCAGCTTGCCCCCCTTCTCAAGATGCTGGGTTACACATTTTGGGCCTAGGCCGGGCTGGGTGTCCTTGGAGAGCAGCCTGGAGAGGCTTTGTTCTGTCTGTCTCAGCATGAGAGAGCAGCAGCTCCCAGGCTGCAGGACACTGCAGAGTTACACTGGGAATGCAGAATTGGAAAAATATAAAAGTTAAAATGTAAGGTATCATGAGGTTGGCACCTGTCAGTGTCCAACTCCACAAGATGTGGCATCAGTGGGACCTTTAAAGGAGATAACACTGCTCATCATCCCTGTTACCAGGTCAGGCTCCACGCTCATGTTTTTCAGGCAGCAGAGGAAGAATAACCAGTGAAATCAGCAAAGGCAAATTAGTTTTTAACTTCTTTCTTTCCTTTTTCACCTCTCTCTCTGCTCTGCGCTTCCCCTGAATCTAATTCCTTGACTCTGCCATGTGTCAGACCCCTTTATGAGCAAATTAAACCCATCAATTCAACAGCAAATGCCTGCAGGAGAGCATCAGAGTGCTGCCTGTGGCTTTGGAGGGGTGAGGCACGGCGGAGGCTGCGAGCACGGTGCTGCAGCAGATGGACGTGGGAAGGAAGGAAGGGCTCTCCGAGGGCTGAGCCATCAGCATCCCTCCTCCTCCCTGCACTCACAAACACAGAGAGAAACCCCACAGCATCAGCTCCCTCTGCTTTTACTCATTTAGGAGCTGATTAACGTCAGAAGCAGATTCTGACTCCTCCCTGCAGTGAGGTTTTTGGTCCAAACTCGCTCCTCACCCTCTTTGAGGGCATCTTTGGCAGCGAAGTCACTGCAGACATGCTGGGAAAGAGTTGGGCTGAGAGAAGGATCAGACACCATCTTTCAGTGGTTAAGACACAAAATTATAATTTTCTTTTCAAGTCAAGGAAGTAATTAGTTTATAATAACGTTTAACATTTAGTTGCTGACAGAGATATGACACTTATCTTACATAAGTCATTTTAATTATTCCTACCAACCAAGACCTCAAAAATATTGTGCAGTCTGAGCTAACAATGCCTTCCCAGATATTTTTGGTTCTACTGTCATTTGAAAAATTGATGCCTAGAGCATCAGCATTTATCAAGCTCATTATAGATTTCATCCAAATGACTACAGATAATTAAAAGTATGCTTCATTTTTATTGTAATGTTTTCCCCCCTAACACTGCAAAGTAATTCTGTTGTTGCTCAGGGTTTTAGGAATTAATAGAGACTCATCTGCCAGAAAATGAAGTTCCACAGGATTATAGGCAAACTCTTCATATTATAGAGATGTGAGTCAAGCATGCAGAAATTATATGTGCACACACAAATATACTTATATATATACTTTTGAGTGCTATATGCATTTTCACATACATTAAACAGTCTTAAAAACGAATTGCTAATTCAGAGAGAGCTACAGCCTCTTGGGTAACCACTCCCTAAAAATCAGTCTTCTCTAAGGCACTTGGTCAAGTTGGACACACAAAATCCCTGCAGAATTTTATTTTATACTTACATTTAGCTGTTTCTATATGAAATACAGGCACCTGGTGCCCCATCCTCTTACACCACACAGATTTATTCACACTTAAATGAAGCAAGTTTATGCTACTCCTCCTGACCTGAGAAATCCTGGCAGCCACTGCTTTATTTTGTGTAGCTGTGAAGAAACAAATCTTTTGGGAAAGTGTTCAGCAGGATTCTGCAGAGCCCCAGCTGAGGTTTAAGTGATGTATTGAAAGGTTCTTAGTGATGTAAAACCCTTCAGGAGATTTCTGAGCTCGCTGGGCTCGCTCTGCTGTGGGAACTGTCACGCACAAGTGAAAACCAGGAGTGCTGGATAAATGTAGGGTTGGATTTCCACACAGAACTGAATTAACTTTTTTTTCCCCCATTATTCATGGATCAGGCACTGTCTGTCATACCTGGAACTGCCATGACTCTTGTTAATAATGCTCATACAAAACTATAAAATTTGGGGTTTTTCACTGCTTATGAGGTTGCAATATTTAGGACAACCCTGAGTTTGGCACAACCACAACACGTTGCACACAGAAATCTGCTTTATTCTAGGATCCTTAACACTCCTTGAATTAATTAACTTCATGTGTGATCAGTTTTACTTGGCACTCCCTTATCACCAAGAGCTTTATGTTTTTACATGACTTTCCATTTCCTTTGAAACTAAAATCACCTATAAATAGCAGTGGCATTAAAAAGCAATTGCAGATACATGCCTTTTTAATGGCTCTATTATGATCCACACTGGCAAATCAGAGAGATAATATTTAATGAGACAGACACAGAAGAAACACTGATTTAGTGTTAACATCCACGTGAAGCACTGCTAGCAAGGGGTTGCTGAGGCAGTTTCAGACTGAAATAAGAAAGAAGGGGGGAAAAAAACCCATAATGAGAAGAATCTGACATAAATATTAGGAAATTGGTCTATATTTTATAAAGGCCATTTTATCCAAGACAGTTTAGGTTTCCTCCCACTCACAGAATGGGTTCACAGTGAATAAACCCTTGACTCATGAGGATATTTCACACGCAGATTTGGATTTTATGTAAATTATTTAAGTATGTTTTAGGAAGTTTGGGCAGTGATGTAGAAATGTTCCCCTGCCTGTGCACATCAGTCAAAGGAATAACACTCATCACCAAGGAATTCAGCAGGGTAAAAGCTTTGCCAACAGGCTTCAGACTAGACTGCAGCATGGAAAAGATGAAGCTGAGTGATCCTATCCCTTAAATCTGTCTCCTGCTGCTGACAGGAGGAGCAGGCAGTGCCTTGGACAGGGCTGTTCCCACAACAGCACATTGCAAGAAACCCAAACCCAGAGATCCTGGAGACATATGGGAATGCCATAATATCCAAAGGAAAATTTGCCAGCCTTTACAAGTGGGATCTCAAAAGAAAGGTTGATTACATGAGAGGGTCAGAGTTTTTGGCTTATCTCCTGGTCATTACCCAACCTCTCAGAATCATCTTTCTTTCATTTGGGATACACTCAGGCCAGGAGATGTTCATCCACATTTTGGGGTTGGACAGGATCAGGTGAGGCAAGAGCTTGCTTTTAACAACAGAGAACTGAAGAGACAAAAGCTCTGCAGTAAATCCCTCCAAAGGAGTTCTCCAAAGGAGAACTTTGAGAAACCACAAGAGAATCACAGAATCCCAGAGTGGCTGGGTTGGAAGGGACCTTAAATCCCACCCAGTGCCACCCCTGCCATGGGCAGGGACACCTTCCACTGTCCCAGGGTGCTCCAAGCCCCAATGTCCAACCTGGCTTTGGGCACTGCCAGGGATCCAGGGGCAGCCACAGCTTCTCTGGGCAAGCTCTGCCAGGATATCCCCACCCTCACAGTGAAGAATTCCTTCCCAAAATCCCATCTAAATCTCTTCTCCTTTGGTTTACAATCATCTCTCCTTGTCTTAGGCTGGAGGTAATCATTGTATAATTATCCAGTGCATGGCAAGCACAGAAAAATTCTCTTTGCTTCCTGGCACACTGCCGAATTTTTACTCTTTAAACATCCAAAAAGAGACATAAAATATGTCACACCTAAAACAAAGGGTGTTTCCTTTTCTCCAGCCGGGTCAATACTCCCAGGGAAACGAAGCTGTTTAACTTGGTGAGAGATGTTCCCCTCCAGCAGAAAAGCAGGAGATAACATTTTATCAGAGCTGGGCTGGTTGCTCAGCCAGGGTAGCACCCACTGAGGGGGCACGAGGGTCTCTACAGCTCCCGTGTCTGTCTGCTCCCACAGCCTGCTCCACAAAGGTTGGAGGGGAAGCACACGAGAGAGGAGGTGCCAGGGTGTCAGGGAGATCTCGATAATATTGAACAAAAAAGCTCCATCAGGTGAGGGGGCAGATGATACCATCAGAGCCACCAACAGGACTGCAGGGAATCCAACAATTTGGGAAATGTGTAATAGGACACTGAGCTGTTCCCCTCCAGCATTCTGCTCTTAATTAGATCCTTGTCCAAAATCCTGGAAAGGGTTTTGGTTTTTTTTTTTTGGTTTTTTTTTTTTTTTTTTTTTTTTTTTTTTTTTTTTTTGTTTTGTTTTTTGTGGTTTTTTTGTTTTGTTTTTGCTTTAACTGATGGCTGATGTGTAGATTGCAAACAACGAGCTGCTCTGGGGTTAGACAGTGATATCATGGAGCAATCTCAGCCCAGCCACATTCCCCTTTCCCCCTCAGCTCTGCCAACTCTGCTTTGTTACGGGGCTGAGGAGGAAGGAGATGCCCAGAAATTCCCAATATTCCCTTGTTGAGAGAGGGCAGAGCACAGCTGAGGCACATGCAGAGGGCAGAGCATGAAGAGGTGCAGTAAAACTGGCTGACACCTCGTGCATGCACAGCTCATCCATCCCAGGGATGGCAGCCCAGCACCTCAGCCAGCTAAATAACAAAAGGCACAAAAGGAAAAGAGAAAAAAGGAAAATCAAAGCAAAAACCTGCCAGAGAAACAGGTGCAATTTTTTTGTTAATATCTGTAGGTATTTTCCGGGTGTCAGCAATGCTTTGGAACAACCTTCCACTGCTTTGAGTGCTCTGAATATTCAAGAAGAAATTAACTCTATCCCAGCCAAAACCAGGACAATGCTTTTCTCCAATTCCTGACCAGTTTTTATGGGATGTGGCTGTTTTTCTTAAAAAACCCATATTCATTGGACTCACATTTTGAGCTACAAGTAAGTGTTGCATTTTAGCAATAAACCACATGTACCTGCCATGGCTTTTAGGGAAGGCAGAAGCTTTTATGATAAATTTTTCCACAGCCTTGTTTTTAGATGCCATTCATGAAATATCTCTTGATTCTGTCCTTGGACCAGCTGGGTCCTGGATTTCCCTTGGTCTGCTCCAATTTGTCACACTCCAGACAGGACAAATATTCCAGCTGCACTTTGGGAAGTGCAACGCTTTGCAATTTTCATGACCTCCTGAGACATGTTCTCCTTATCATAACACACCAGGAGAGAAGAGCTTTGCTCTGCAGCTCAAAATATTTGGTTTTTTCAGCATCAAGAGCAATGGGGAGGTTTTTCCTTGGATGATGGTGCATATTATGCAGTTCATTTCTTTACCTTGATGTGATAAAGAACTTTACTCTTAAGAAGTTCAGCTGATGAATGCCTATGTTTGGTTTCATGGGCATATTTTGGACACAATCGGACAATGCACAGGAAGAAATGTTTCATAAATATTAGGGCAAATCAGCAGAACTTCATCATCTCCTACTGAGCTATGGTGATTCATGTCAGCTGAAAGAGATATGGCAATGAAAAATAGAATGCAAAAGAGATTCTGAATTAACATCAGGCAGCAAACAAATGAAGCTGAGTTCTGAACTCGATGCAAGACAGAAATTGTAGCTGGTGAGGGAAGATAAAAACCATCACAGCACTGGAATTCCAGAAATCTGCTCTCCTAAGAGGAAATACTTCTTGGCCTTTCTGATGGATGAGAGGCTCAAAGTACAGTGCCACTGAAACAGGAGAGTGACTGCAGCTCCAGAGCCCCAAATCTGCCAAGACACAGAGAAAGCTGCCAAAAAGGCATTTGAGACTTCAGCAAGACCCGAGCAGAGACTCTTTGGCTTGTCTCAGCTTCCTGATGGTTAAAAGCTGGGAAGGTGGCAGAACCTCGGCAAAAATACCTGGAGAGCCTAGGTTGGGAGAAAATAGCCAGGAGTGTGTCTGGAGGGGGGAAGACATCAGTTCTCAGTGGGATTTCCCTGCTGGGAAGTTTGCTGAGATCTACAGAGTTTTAAAGAAATTTAAAGTTTCTCCAACACAGGTTTGTGACTCTGCACCTCAACAAAGGGAAGTCAAGGCTTCCCCTCCTTTCCAAAATTCCCTCTGCATCTCACTGAACTTAATTTTGCTTATACATATTCCCATTTAATTTTTTCCTTTCATGCTCTAGAAGCAAGAAATCTCCTAACTTTTTGAGCTGCAGATGGTTCCAGTAGGAAGGAAAGCAGTGACCAGTGACCCTGGGAAAGGATCAGCACGAAAACACTGAGGTTTTGTTTCTCCCTTTGCATCTGAAGGATCCCCGTTGCCAATTACAGTTGGCTGCTGTCAGCGAGCATTACCCCTAACAATATCTCCAGAAACACACAACCAACCTGATCTTGAAGTTTCTAATACTCCAGATCTGTGCAAAGCTGGAGGACAGTGATATCGTGCTGCCAACAGCTGTCACAAGTTGTAGGGTTTCATCTTGTCGCTGGCCTAACAACAATCTTTTCCTTTTCTATTTTGCGCTCCGGCACATCTTCAGCTGTCACAGCAGATCTGTCAGGCAATATTACCCTCCCAACAATATCAGCTCAAATTGCTTCCCAGAATATTCCTCTCCTGGCCTCTCAAAGGCAGGAGCCTATATTCTCAACTGCGGCAGTAGAACTAATTCACTCCGCAGCAGCGCCTCTTTTCCGTAAAACACCAAATTCGAGATGTCAAAGATGAATCCAAAAGGCAAATTCATGTAAAATTGCTAAATCACAGCACTTATGTGCTGAGCTGCAGTGGAAAACTCCCCATCTGAAGGGAGAAAGCCTTTTGCTCGTGGCATCAATGCCATGGAAAGTTGTGTTCTGCTGCTCAGCCTGACTGCTGCCTAAAACCTAGAAACAGAGACTGGACAGGAGGAAGGGAATAAAGGTGGATATTTATTTGAAAGGCCTTCAGAGGCACACCCTGGGCAGGCCAAAGGCTGCACCCAAGATGGACCCCGAGTCACGAGTTCTTCACACTTTTATAGCTTTGCTCCATTTGCATCTCAACCCAATTTCACCAATTAAACTTGAGCTAATGATGGAATTTCCCCTCAGCTTGCCCCCCTTCTCAAGATGCTGGGTTACACATTTTGGGCCTAGGCCGGGCTGGGTGTCCTTGGAGAGCAGCCTGGAGAGGCTTTGTTCTGTCTGTCTCAGCATGAGAGAGCAGCAGCTCCCAGGCTGCAGGACACTGCAGAGTCACACACTGGGAATGCAGAACTTGAAAAATATAAAACCTAAGGCATCATGACTGGCTGCCCGCAGCCTTTCAGCCACCAGGGAGGTGGGGAATGTGCACTGCTCTTATTTAGCTTTGCCACTTCCTAATAATTATCTGCTCCTGGGATTGCAGATAAGAAGAGCGTAACAGGAATCCTCAAGAGAACAATACCTTTCCCGTGGTATATATTTAAACATGGCTATTAAAAGAAAAAAAAGACAAGATGGGGAGAAAGGGAAAATGGCACTACAGGGGTTAAAATTCAGAAAAAGCTGGGCTAGAGGAAGGTGTCTGGTTGGAAATAGATGATCATTAAGGTCCCTTCCAACCCAAACCATTCTGTGATTCTCTGACAGAGCTGCCACAGGTACCAAACACATCACAGGTCAGTGCTCCCTGCTCAGCACTCAGAGAGCTGCTCAGACCTTTTATCCCTCTGCAAACATCTGCGTTCCAAAATCCTGTCCTTTCCTGGAGACACAGCTCTTGCTGCAGCAGAGCCTTGAACCTCCTGTGGGTTTGTTGTAAGGTGTCAGCTGTGAGCAGCAGTGAAGGAGAAAGGCTGACAAATCCCCTTTCTCGCCGGATGTCTCCATGTTCCGAGAGCAGGTGTGCCACAGCATGAATATTTTTATTTCCACAGAGGAATTATTCCCTCATTACGGCGTACGAGCTGCCTGGCACAGCTGATTTCACACTTGGCTGCTGCAGATGATGCTACAGGTCACACAGTCATTTTCTGCCACACAAGATAAAAACCTGTCTGCTGCAGTCAAACCCCGAGCTGTCTTCATCAGAGTGGGTATTTCACTCAAATCAGCACAGCAAATATGGTTTATCTGCAGCTAGGAGAAGAGAGGAGTAATCCAGCAGGCAGGATTCAATCTAAGACAGAGACAGATAATGCACAGGAGAGCTAAACTGGGTCTGTCCAGAGGTGGACGTGCATCAAGGATCCCAACAGTGAACTGCAGACAAGAAAATGAAGTCCAGTCAATTGAAATTGTAATGAAAACTATTTTCACGTCTGCTCTCTTCCCTCTATTCATTCACCTGCCAATAGCTTGTGTGGGGGGGACAATTTCGTTTTCCTGTTTTGCCAAACATCTCCACCTCTTCCCAATGGGCAAAGCCTACCAAACCTGAATAGAAACTGCACAATCATGGCAAGGATCCAGCTGAGATTTCAGCACCCATTTAAATAAAAACACATGCTTAGTTCCAGCTCTCTTGAGAAAAAATCTTTAAGCACTCAGCTGAAGCTTTTTAAGTGTTCTGTTGTGTGGGTTTTCTTTTTAAATTGTTTGATAGAAGCAAATGTTGAGTAACCAAGTGCTTGAGGAGAGAAGCAGCACTCGAGAGTGCAGGTTTGAACTGGGGCTTGCACATTCTGTAAGGCCAGGTCTGCTCAGGGCACTTTCTGCCAAGGTGCTTCTGTATCTTGAAAGCAAAAAGGCAGCAAACAGGAAGAAAAAACTGAATTGTCCTTCATCTCCTTCGTGCACAGGAACTGCTGAGAACACAGAGTGGGACTCTTCACTGTGGCCCATTTAACAAAGAAAGAAATCAGCTGTGAGACACAAAAACCAACAACAGAGCATCGCTGTACCTATAAATGTGCAATTTTGACTGCAGTGGCTCTGATATCCAGGAACAGAGAGGAAAATCCTGGCTCCTCTGAGCAAGAAGGCAAATCAAACATCAAGAGAAGAGAGTGTGGTAAGTGCCACTCTGTGCTATCATGAAGACAGAGGACTGGGCAAAATCATTCAGCAGGTACAGGCAAGAAAAAAGTGCTTTCATTAAAAAAAATCATTAAAGAAAGGGTCTCACAAGCAGGGCCAGCTCCTGCTTCCCCCTCAGGTATTCCTGGTCATCCATAACTATCAACATTTCTCTGCCTCGCATCTGATTAACTCCCACATGAGTTTGGAAAATGCTACAAAAATCTTCATTAAAATAAAAGAAGGGGTAACTACAGGAAAGAGTCCCTTTGGAGCCCTCACGGTATTTACAATTCCAATATCAGCAACTCCTGCACTGTAGGCAGAACGAAACATAATAAAATTAATTGGGGAAATTTTCCTACGTGGAGAGAAACTGGAAGAGGCAAGGGTTGTGGCTCTGGAAAATCAGAAGACTGCAGAAGCTTTAGACATAAAACACAACTTAATCTTCCCAGTTTTGTTACGGGAATTTAAAATCTGGAGGTTGTACCAGGAAACTGGTGGGGTTTTCTACAGCTCCTTGCTGGTCTGTCTCCTCCAGACCAACAGCAGGTGCTGCTGTCCCAGCAAGAGTGATCCCAACAATGCTCAGGCTCTCCAGCATCTTGAGCCAAGCAGTGCAGAAGAGCAATAGAAATTGTGCTACAGCACAAGGGAGGATCGTTATCCTGCAGAAGTGGTCCAAATTGTCCTCTGAGGTGTCAGTGGTTACACAATTTCCAGACTAAAAGCATCTTTTCCATGTGGTTTCCCAAATGTTCATATCCAGCTCAAGCCAACCGTTATGACTTAAACACAGTGGATTGAAGAGTTCACCCTCTCCTCTCGTGGGTATCTCAACCCTGCTGTGCCCCAGGGGATGGGTTTGGGGAGTGCTGGGTCACTGCAAATGGATTTAAAACATCAGCTGATGACAGTGGGATTTTCAGTGCAAACACGAGGAGAGAAAGGGAAAGCCAGAAAGTGGCACAAAAGGCCATTATATGGATAATATTATTGCCAAGTAGATTTTCACAGGGAGAAATATGGAAACATTTTCCATATGCTCCATTCTTCCTTTGTCTTGACTCTCACTGGCTGACAGGGCACAGGAAAAAAACAGAAATCTGAAGGCAATGTGTGATGCTCTTCTGGAAAGTTCTCAGTGGTGATGCAAGCAACATAAAATCTGAGTAATAATCTGATTTGTTTTCTGGCTGCCCTAAATACAAAAGTTTAAATGTTGCAGAATTGGTAAATCAAACTGGAATTAGTGTGAGATGGGCAGGGAGTTCAGCCTGGGTTCAGGTTCTGCCAGGGGATGGATTCATCAGAGAGAAAGGACACGAGGCAGAGGGGAGAGGGTGAAGAGGCACTGCAGGCTGGCACTGATGGAACTGCACCATGGCACCTCACAGGGGGGAGCTGAATGAGTTCTGCTTTAGGGGAAGATTGCTGAGGGAATTGAAGGGGATGTCTTTTGGCACAACCATCAGGCCCTGCTGAGGCTGGGTTCTACTGGGGAGTGCTAGGACATGTGGGAAACAGAGGAGTAGAAATCCCCACAAACACTAATGAGTTTAATTTACAGCCTTGGAAAGAGCTGGGGTTGACGTAATGATAAAGGTATACAGCTCTTAAGCAGAAGAATTATAAATCTATGTTTCTATAGTTATAAGTAAGAATATGTATTGGGTGATATGGTGAAGGGTTTTAAGTATGATAATATGATTTTATAGTTTAAGTTGAGAATTTAGATGTTATAATAGAAGTATCTGTGTGCACGTGAGCTAACAAGTTATTGGTCAAGAAACAGACACAATGCAGTAAAAAGTACCAAAGGTGATAGGTTATAAAATCAAAACAAAGCTTAGTGTTAATCGTCTATTGGACTGAAAAGTTATAAATTGCCATGGAACTCTGAAACTCGTGACTTTCTTTAGTTATGGTGACTTGCTGTTAAACCTGTAACTCCTGAGACTGATCCTTGTTTGATTTTTAAAGTAATAAGTCGGAAATAACAGAGTTGGTCCTGTCTCTTGGATCAGGCTCTGCCAAGGACAGACTTAACCCTTACAAGGATGACTGCCCAGCACCCCTGAAACACACCCCAAAGCTTCCTTAAGGTGGTGAAGAAGAGGAAAACAGAAAGTCTGATACCTAAAGGTTGGCTAAAAGAGAAACATCTGAAATAATAATTGAGAGTAGGCAGCAATAAAGGAGACAAAAGAGAAAAATAAGCAGAAAATACCCCTTGGATCTACTTCTAACTCTCCTATACTGAAGTAGCTTCTAGAATTCTCTTCATCTGCCCAACTCCTTAATTTCCTCATCTGTGAAATGCAGTCATGGTCTCATCCCCAGCACTGCAGAGGAGGCAGTGGCACCTGGAGATCTGCACCATTTATCTCACCTGGGCCTTGTACAGTCCCAGGAATTCACAACGGGAAGTGCCTCACACCTGGTTTCATCAGGCTTCTAATGCAAGGTCTTAAAGATAAATCCAACTCTTAATTAAAACTGAAACATCATTCAGACACAACTTCGAGAGCGGAATAATGAAAATACACTACAAACCCAGCAGTGCTGGGGGCAAACAGGGAAGCAAGGAAATTCCATGCTCAGCTGGGGTCACAAAGATGCCTGAAGAGGAGCAGGTGACAGTGAGAGGGTGCAGGCAGAGGAACATGGATGTGATGGGGGACAGCTCCAGGCATTTGTGTTTATCCATGGATGTGGCTACACCCATGGGCAAATCAGAGCTGACTACCAAACATCCCATCCTGTTCTCATGGTGGAAAATTCTAGCCTGATTACAATTAATTATCAACAGAAAACACATAGCCACATCACCACTAGAGAAAGATTTCATGATTATCACGTGTTCTGTTCTTAAGAATTCAGAAAGAGGACAAAATTGCTATTAAAAGGTGAGAGAGCAAATCCAGAAGGGGGGGAAATGGGAAAGCAAAAACTGTTCCTAAGTAATAATCATAATCCACTTTAGTGTATGGGATTACAAATTATTTAAGTAATGAACTAAACCCACATTTTCTGCTGTCTGTATAAAAACACACAACATTCTGTTGTCAACTAATTCTAGAATTGAATCAGTGCCTCTATTTTTACCTTTTCAGTGAAACTCCAATGTAATCTTGTTAGACATGTAAGTTGTGTCTGTTAACTTGTGCTTTGCTGCCAGGTGTTCACATTTTAGCAGTTTCAGACTATTTTCAAACTATGATATCCTATTGAAACTGCATTAATTGCCTTTTAAAAGTTATTTAGCCAAAAATAACAAAAGAGGAACAGTGTAAGGACAGGTGAAGAGCTGGCAGCAAATTGCCCCTGGTTTGTTCTCAGGCTCAATAAGATTCCAAGCCCTCATCTAAAAAGATCATTTTTCCATCCCAGCTCTTATCCATCAAATTTGTTCCATTTAATCAAAAGGCAAAGCTCAGAGTCACATGCTGAGTTATGGATAAATAACAATTGTGACTTCTTTCAAGTGTAAAAACTATTCTTACTCAACGTATTTTAAAAAATAATTTCAAAATCATCTATTTTTCAACAAAATAATCCCCAAGCTGCTGGTTTTAATATCAGTTAGTTGTCTGAAGGAAAATATAGAGAGGAATCCAGCATTACCAGCTAGAATACATGAAAAATAGAACTGACATTTCCTATCTTGTGCACTTCAGTGCACTTTTAAAATCATCCCCCATTCTTCAGGGGGACAAGGCTTTCAAGTGGTTTGTAAGGTGCAGACACGAGCAGCACAAAGGCAACACAAAGCAGCCAGACCTGGATCCTGACATCATTAATGGCCATTTCTTCAGCTCTGAATTTTGCAATGATTTTACAGAAAGGGGCTTTGCCTGTCCCTGCACTCCCCAGCTCTGATCTGATCCTGGCTGCATTTCACTGAGGGCATCTCCTCAGCTGCCCATTGTGCTCCAGATTCAGCACTCTGCTGTATCCCAGCCTTTCTCTCACTCACATATTCACTTTTCTGCCTGAATGGCACCCATTTGCTTCGCCTATTAGGAAACTGGGATTTTAAAAGGGAATAAATGATGGAAGTTCTGTCACTGATACCACAAGGCTCAGAGTCTGAGCAGCTGCTGGTACAGCTGAGCTGGTGAGGCACTGTCCAGCAGGCTAAAAGCTACAGGGAAATCATGATAATAATACAGTTGTACTTCAAATCAAAACAAAAAATCACGTTAATGAGTCTAATCCAAAAAGCAAGAGAAGCTGAGATGGGGTTTTAATAAATCCAGGGTGTTTAACATCCTAAACTTCACTAATATAAGAATGTTTCTTAAAGCAGCATTACAAACATTTCCATGTGCTTTATTTCCATACCAGGGCACATTTCATATCTCTAATCCCCCCTTTTTCCCTTTTCCCCCAGTATCAGATGGCTTCAGAAGACACCAAAACAAGAGTCACCTCCCTTTATGGAGCAGCATTTGTCCTGCAGGATTTTCACTGTGAGCTGCTCTCTCTCAGGAATGTAAGAATTTAACCTGGATTCAGGACAAAAACCCCATAACTCTCATTTTAAATAGGCTGAGGCCTATAAAACAATTATAAGCAAAAGGAAGTTTTGGAACCTAATCTTTGTCAGCATTGCTGGAGGAAAATAGGTCATGCCAAGCAAACCTGATTTCATTCCTTGATACGATTACATGTTTGCTTTTATAAAGATGATTACATGGCTTAAACTGTTGTAAGGCATTTGACCCAGCATTGTACTGAGCACAGATCAGGGACAGGAGATCCTAAGTGAAACAGGGATTAGTGAAGCAGGAAAATTCAAAAAATGAGGATCAGCAAGGAATGCTCTTATTCAGCTCCTGGTGGGATCCCACGGGCTTTTTTTTGGCAGGTGCTGTGTTATTCTGCCCTGCCATCAACAGCTTTGAAGTAAACAAATATTTAATCTGCACCTTACTTGAACTTGGCAGGGATTTCATGTGATGAGGGAGAAGGGACTTTAATTTAAAGCCCTTTAACTTTAAAGTGGTTGTTAACTGGGCCACTTGTGGAACCATCCCACAGGGATGGGGTTTTCCTTGGAAAACTATCCCATGAGTGGTGGGTTTGAATAAGAATACAGCAAAGAAGAGAGGGAGAGGAGCTTAACAGCTCTGAGGGCTTTTTTGAGTTAGGAATTGTGGCTATGGGATGCTCTGCCTGTTTTGCAGCAGGATTTCAGTGGCCTGGAGAACACCAAGGGGATTGTGGTGCTGCTAAACACCAACATTTTAAAATAAAGCCTTTCTTAGTGAGATCCCAACTCCTGGGTCCTCCCAGCCCCTCTCAAAGCTCCACATTTCTTCTGCAGGGAACACAGAGCTGAGGAGCAGTGCTGGCAATAAATCTGGTGCTTGCTCCTACTCAGAGTCCTCCTTCCTCTTTGGCTTTAATGAAATCCTCCTCAAGCACTGCTGTACATGTTGTCTGTAATTACTGCCCATCCATCAGGTTATTGTGGTGCAAGTTCAAAAACTCATCGGGAAAAGCTGATTTTTTTCTAAATACATCTGTATTTCTTTAAATTACACTGCTGCCTGAAAGCACCATGAGTCAGTCAGTCCACGTATTGACTTCCAGTGAGGACTTTTGCTCAGAATTAATGTGAATTCTCCACAAACACCATTATTTCCTTTGGATAAGCAAATTGGACATTGCTTTTCAAACGGACAAGTAGCAGATAATGGTGTTTAGAGTGCCTGGGAATGCAAGGTATTCCTGTATAATGAGATGTCACAGAGCAGGAGACTTGGTACTTCTTCAACAAAACAGCATTTCTTTGACAGAAGGCTTTCAAGGTTAACTATGTAGAGCAGCTACAATTTATGCAAACAAAATCTCCCCTGATTCTTTGAACTGATCACATCTATTTTCCATCTCAAGTGTAATCTAAAACATCTGATTTCCCTCTTCTCACCCTGAAGTGAAAACGGTAGTGGTGCTTTCAGAAAAAGGTCCAGGGAAGCTCCACCACTGCTCAGTTGTCATTTTCAAATGTGCCTATTTTAACAATATGCTTTTAAACTGGTTTTTGGAGTATTTCAAACCCATGTTAAAGCCATGTTGCAATAAATACCTCTCCACTGCAATATTCACCAAGGAGGAAGTTAAATGATAAAGAGTTAAAAAAAAAATCTATATGTGCAATACAAATTAAGTGAGGTGCAACCACTGGCTCTTGCTAAACACGATCCAACTCAATATTTAATTTGCTTTCTTTCCTCTTCCAACATCCTTCCTTTCTAAAAAACTCCTCTTTACCAACAACCGGGACCAGAAACTCCAGTACTATTGTGAGTTTTGTCATAATTTAACATGTCCTTTAAAGCACACCTACTCCTCCCCCATGAACTCATTGAAATCATGATTTACAACCTCGCTTTTCCTCTCATCAGCCAGTAATCAAAGCCTTAAAGTGATAATATTAATGCCAAGTAGATTTTCACAGAGAGAAATATGGAAACATTTTCCATATGCTCCATTCTTCCTTTGTCTTGACTCTCACTGGCTGACAGGGCACAGGAAAAAAACAGAAATCTGAAGGCAATGTGTGATGCTCTTCTGGAAAGTTCTCAGTGGTGATGCGAGCAACATAAAACCTGAGTAATAATCTCATTTGTTATCTGGCTACCACCCTAAATACAAAAGTTTAAATGTTGTAGAATTGGTAAATCAAACTAGAATCTGTTTGATACAAAGTAAGTGAGGTGCAACCACCAGCTCTTACTAAACACAATCCAGTCCAATATTTAATTTGCTTTCTTGATATGTTACCCTTGCTGTTCCAATATCCTTCCTTTCTAAAGATTCCCCTTCACCACAAAGGCTTCTAGAAATGTATATATATATAAATATAACTATCTATTTACATGATAATCCTGCTTTCAAATCACAGACAATTACCTTGGAAATGAGGAGATTTCTGTGCACATGTAACTGAAAAACTATCAAATACAAGTCAGAGGAAAATATTAAACACCAGTCAAAGGCACACTTGCTCATTGTTGGAAGATGCCACATGAAATATGATGCCAATAAATCCATTTCATTCCCTGCTATACATCAAAATAAGTAAAAACTGTCACTAGCTTGGCTCAACGAAGTGTGAGAATGCAAAATGGGGAAAAAACTGGAAACGTAGCTGCAAGTGTTTAATACAAGCCCCTAAATTTAATATTGTTTCCCCTTTGCTGGCACGGCAGGCAGGAGGGTGGGCAGATGCAGACTCTGTTTGCACTGGCTCTTTCAGCAAGACATTTGCCATCTGGTTTGTGGAGGTGAAGCAAGTGGAGAGAAAAAGCCAAAATCTCCCTTTGAATGTTAAACGAGTTGTTTCTGTTGGAGAGAAGATATTAAACCTTCAACTGCCTGGGTAGAAGGTTCCTTCTCTCCCCTTAAACAACCATTCACACGTTAATACACTGTTCAATTACAAGTAATGCAGAATAGATGAGACAATCTAATGACATTGTTACAGTCAGAAGTTAAAAGCAGAGGCCTCATGTGCTGACAATGAATTGCAATTTTTATCTCAAGGTATGTGTGCTTACCCTGGCCAGTGCTCACTTCCAATTCCATAAACTCTTTTTTCACATTTCATGTATATTTATGAATAGACTATTACTGCCAAATTCCGAGCTTAGCTCTCCTTGCACAGCTTAATACATATTCAAAAGTCACAGCTGTGACTGGGAGGAGATGAGTATTTTTGTGGAAGCCATTTCTTCCTCACACATCCAAACGTATTTCCTTAATTTATTGTCACATGCTTGTTAAACCGTGTTTTAGATCCTTTTCCTGACACATGCTCCTGCAGAACTTGGATTGCAGTTCAGGAGGCTCCTACAACTGCAGTCCACACTGATTTAAAGAAGGATTTCCTTCAATCATGGAACACTGTGGGCAAAACACTGGCAACAGCACTCGGTGTTTGACAAGAACACTTGGAAAAGCAGCACAACTCTGCAATTATATCAACAGGCAGAGTGCTGATGACTCTCCCACAATATCTGTGACAGTCCTGGCTGCTCTCAGAAATCACTAATTAAGTAACTCAGTAATAAGGGTAAAGGATGACAACGCAAATTGATTTAATTCAGGATAAAAATCCCTCCGTATACTACAGAATACACTAGTGCTTCATAAATTTTGGGAAAAGCTATGTTCTGGAAAAAGAAGAAAAAAAGGGAAATTTACTGTTTATCAACCAGTTTTAACTGAATACATGACTTTCACCAAAAAATGTGATTTTTGGATGCCTGTAAATGTCTGATGCTACTCATTGCAGGTGCCAAGGTACCTACTGGTACCTTGGCAATGATCCCCTGTAGAGGGAAGGTTCTGGGGAAGCCTCTAAAGGGCAGTTTTTGGAATATGTAAATACCAACACTCTCTAAAAACGCAACAAAATGTCTAATTTTAAATCTCACAGATCTCAGCTCAGCAAAATCTAGGGTTGGATCTATAAAACAAAGGAAATTTTCAAGTGGCTTTTCCTATGACCAACAAACTTTCATTGAGACAAAGGTAAGGAGATTTTGGGAGTGTGGTCAGTGAGGGCAGAGCAGTGCTCACCTGTCACGGCTCAGATTCTCTTTGCCTCAGTCTCAGGAGTTCTTTCCTTCTGGATTTTACATTAAAAGAAAGGAGATGCTGAGTTGTTCTTCTAATTTGATGTTTATTAATTCTTATCTAAGGCACGGCTGCACGGAATGTGCCCTCTAGATGTAAGGTGTAAAAGATGGCTGTGGGTTCTAACTTCCAAGGCCTTTTAAAGCCCAAACCATCCAATTATCAAATGCCAACTAATTTATTTTTACTTATAATCCAGTAACCATTCATCTACAAGCCTCATTGAGGAATTTTTACATCAATATCTAAAAGCCTAGGTTTGTGAAGAGGAAAGGACAAAAAAGAAGAAGAAACCAACACCCAAATCCTCCATCTTCTTACTAAATCCCATAAACCTAATTTTCTGTATCTCTACATATTTCACCCAGTGACATAACAAATTTCTTTTTAACTACACAGCAACAACTCCAGTGCCATCATATAATAAAGGGAGTTTTTTCCAAGGTCTCAGCTCAAATGCAGTGTGTCTCTGGGGATCATTTTCTGAATCCAGGGTTCCAACACTCACCCATCCCATTCCTGCCATTCCATGCCCCAAAATCCCATTTATTCCAGCGGGCTTGGATGTCCTACTCTGCTTTTGCAATGTTACCACTGCCATGTGTCAAACTTGGGTTGAAAACCAAGCGAGTTCAACCCAAACGAGTTCAACCCAAACGAGTTCAACCCAAACGAGCCCAGTGTGATTTAGAGAACTGGAAGAACCAGGAGGGAGTTGGGAGAAACACGACCAGGTTGGAACCTCCTGTGTGTCCCAGCCCAGCATTTGATAACACATCTAAAAATCCCATTTCCTCTCCTGGGCTGGACAAACCCAGAGAGCAGCAACTGGGAAGTTCCAAGGAGATATGCAAAGAATAAAACATCTGGCTCTGGGATGCAGGCAGCTCTGGAAAACAATCTGGCTGCAATGTTTTTGCATACTTTGCACATTTCTAATGGAATGGCACTATCTCTGCAGCATGGATTTTCCCAATATCGTTTTCATCTGGTGGCTGAGCCAGACTTTGTTAACCATCTGCATATGTGCAGCGTGGATTTTAAAAGTAATTATTTTCGTAGCGGTCCAAATTGCTGTTGCATAAAATAGCACATATTTTTCATGTATTTTTTTTTTTTCTATGAAATTGCAGGAGGCTCCATAAGTCCTAAAACACCATTTTGCATTCATTTTAATTTAGCTGTTGTGCAATTAGAAGGTTGGGTATGTTTGTTTTGTCTCAAAGAAATGCAAACATTTGGCTTGAAGTTTGGAGCTCCCTCGCTGGTGACAATATTTGAAGGGAGAGGTTTTTGATGGTTTATTTTTGTGTTTTTAGGGATATGTTTGGGATGATGTCTATCCTGACCGAAGCCTCTAGAGATTTAATTCACATAGAAATTATCCAGGTGGGGTTTTGCAGGGCAAGGAGCTTCATTCAGATTTAAAACTCTCTTGTCTCTACTTTTCCTACAGAACAAACACCACTGAAATTCTGATTTACAAAGGAAAAACAATGTCTACAACATTCATTTAAAGGCTGACCATGTGTTCTGCTGTTGTCTTTATTGGTTTTTATAATATTGCCTTTATAATTTGCTGTCCTTGTTTTCTATGCTTGGTTTCTTTGGAGGGAGATCAGCATTCACTCCAAAGCCTTCTGCTGTATAATTTGTGATTTAAGCAATTAGAAATACCCTTGGTTTCTGAAATATTTACAAATATAAATAAAACAACCGAGTAAAAAACGACTTGGCTTCAAAGGACAACTTTCAGTAGGCAGATTCATGGAGACAATAAAATTAAAGCTGTAGTTAAACCTTCACAACAGAAACCTCTACAGAAAACTAAGGCAAGTCTAATATGCAGTTAAATTTTTCATGGATCCAAAACTGAGTCATTTCTCTTCAGGACAGGCATCAGCCCTCCAAAAAACTGCTCAGCACAGCCCCAGACTGCCTGAGCTGCACCTTCCCTAGGACAAGCTAATTTGGGCAGATCAGAAAGGTCAGAATGAGGCCAAATACCTCAAAACCACTGGAAAAAAAAGCCTGAAGGCTCTCATTTGACTTTCATTTTGTTTTGTTTCGGGCAAGAGGATGGCTGGCAGTCAAATCCATGTCATAATTCCTATAAAGTTAGGAGGCTTCTGATAAGTGAGTCCTGTGAAATGCTACACCTTCTTGGCCTCAGGCAAACAAATTTTTTCTGGTGGATAAACAACAATATCATCCTCCTAACACGTGTAAATTCTATTCCTTCATGCACAAATTCCATAATTATTTTTTTCAGGCTTTGATAAACAGCATGAATCCTATATTATGCATGGTCCTCCTCTGTAATGAATAAATTTGCCTTTTAAAGTCTGCTGCCCTAATAACTAAACAGGAAGGAAACACGAAGAGCAGAAATAGGAACTGTTTCAACAAGCTGCTCATAAATAAGGTTAAAAAAATAATTTTAATAAAAAGCAAAACCCCCCAAAGTACATTCAGAGTTGGATAATGATTTACAAACGAGACTATTCTAAATGTGACACCTTCAGACAGCTGTAAATTTGATCTACAGCACTAACAACCACAGCAGTGATTTCTATTCAGGAATTACCAGCCCTATCATGTCTGGGACATTTTTTATTCATAGTTTTCTGTTTTTCTTTCAGCATCCATTTAAACAGAGTTGCTTATTTTTTGAACTAAAGCAAGAAAACTGGACTGTGGCTCGATCGATTTAAAGCAAATATAGAAATTAATATTTTTGCCCTTGAGCTGCCATTACAGTGGAATTCCTTGTCCTTACCACGTCTTCACCACTGCCAAGAAAGTTTTGGTACCAGGGACTGGAAAAGAGCAAAATACTGACTTTTTTTTCCTGCTCTGCAGGAATTTGATTGTGTTAATCTATTATTACTGATTATTACTTTGAAGACAAAGTCCAGTAACACGGGATACATTTAAAATAATGTTCTCCTTGGTGCTAAACAAACTAAACCAAAGAATCCTGAAGAGCTTTCAGTCAGTATCTCTGAGCTTTATTACTTTATCATAGAAGACTCCCATTAAAAAGGAGACCAATTATGGCAGCAAAGAGAACTTACACACTGTATGACACCCTTTCAAAACCAAATTATTTAATTTTTTATGAAGTTATGAATTCTATTATCCCCACCATGGGAAGCACCCCGGGAACTTGAGGTGGTTTTGTGAACCTTCACCTTCTCTTCAATGACACAGTTATTGCCAACCAACAATTTCTTCTACTCTGCAAACCAACTTTTTCCCTTCAAAACTCCATGAGGGTATGGAAAAAAAACGCACAAACTGAAAATATTACTCGGAGAGTTGATGTATTACAGCGATCTGACCAAAAAATACCTATTTTATCAAACTATCTCTTTTTTTGTGCAAAGGATAACTTGCTCACGTCTGTGTAAGCTGAGGTCTCTTTGTACTTTTCCCCTTCAGAAAAAGAAGTGGAGAAAAAAGCCAGGAAATGAGAGTTAAAAGCTGGTGATTCCCACCTGGCAGCTGCTTTGAGTGCTGCTCCAGAGGGCTGCCACGACAGTGCAAGGCGGTGTCACTTCTAATAGCATTTCATTAAATGAGGCTCTAATTCAATTACAGCTGTTCTCCATATGATCACTTCACTGGAGAGGAAGGATTTCCCTCTCCCCACGTTTCAGGCAGAGCTGTGTGCAGCAGGACTGCTCAGCAGTGCCAGTGCCAGGCAGGGCAACTCCTGCTCCTCAACCCTGAACCTCTGCTCTCATCACCCAGAGCAACAAAACCCAGCTCTTCAAAATGCTGCCTCTTGTTCAGATTTGTTGGTTTTGTTCTCCTTTCTCGGTTTCCTGTTTGTTTTGGGATCACAGAATCATTGGGGTGGGAAAAGACTTCCAAGATCATCAAGTTCAAGCTGTGCCCCATCCCCACCTTGTCCCCAGCCCAGAGCACTGAGTGCCACCTCCAGCCCTTCCTTGGACACCTCCAGGGATGAGGACTCCAAACCTCCCTGGGCAGCCCCTTCCAATGTCTAATCCCCCTTTCCATGAGGAAATTCCTCCTGGTGTCCGAGCTGTCCCTCCCCTGGCACAGGGCATTTCTCTTTTTCTCTCTGGATACAGCTCATTGTTCACAAGGAGAGGAGGGCAGGGGAGCTTTGCATCAATGCTCACACTTCAAACAATAAAAGAGTTCAGCTCTCACCTGTCACCTCAGGGGTTTTATCCCCTCCATGCAGAAGAACAAGGCTCAGTTTTCAATCATCCAATTTTTACAGAAATACCTCCCTTTGGGTTGCCCACATTTTGGGAATGCCCTTATGATGCCTAAAGAGGCCAGCCTAGAAACAGAGACTGGGCAGGAGGAAGGGAATAAAGGTGGATATTTATTAGAAAGGCCTTCAGAGGCACACCCTGGGCAGGCCAAAGGCTGCACCCAAGATGGACCCCGAGTCACAAGTTCTTCACACTTTTATAGCTTTGGGCCATTTGCATCTCAACCCAATTTCACCAATTAAACTTTAGCTAATGATGGAATTTCTCCTCAGCTTGCCCCCCTTCTCAAGATGCTGGGTTACACATTTTGGGCCTAGGCCGGGCTCGGTGTCCTTGGAGAGCAGCCTGGAGAGGCTTTGTTCTGTCTGTCTCAGCACGAGAGAGCAGCAGCTCCCAGGCTGCAGGACACTGCAGAGTTACACACTGGGAATGCAGAATTGGAAACATATAAAAGCTAAGACCTAAGGCATCACTTAGGGCACACAGGTGCTGGAAACTTAAATGAAGATACAATTAAAGAACAGAATCACAGACTTGTTTGGGTTGAAAGGGACCTTTAAATCCCATCCAGTTCCAGCCCCTGCCATGGGCAGGGACACCTCCCACAATCCCAGGCTGCTCCAAGCCCCATCCAACCTGGCCTTGGACACTTCCAGGTTCTCTCTCACATCTCAGCCCATTTCCTTCCAGGGTCCAGCCCCTGGAGTCACCCCAGGTCAGTAAAGGGCAGGATGCTGAGCACCCTCATTCCAGCTCCCTGCCCCAAACCAGTGGATTTCCTTGTGGAACCCAGTTGCAAAATCAAGGTCTTGTGCAGCACAAAGCTCCTTGTTCCTGCAGGACTACCCATCAAAGAGCATAAAATTATTCCAACTGGCAGCTCCTTACAGATGTGGAGACTGCATTCTTTTCTGGTGTATTTTAGTCTAAAAGCCAAAAGCAACTCTGTGAATGTCCAGGGGTAGGGAGATCACAGCAAATTAAGAGCAAATTTAGCAGGCAGGCATCTGCTGAAAGTGGTGAGAGTGGAATGTAGATATTTTCTCTTAGACTGGATTAACTTCATATTTTTGATTAATTTATATTAACTTTCCGAGCATCCCTGTGTGGAGGAGTCCCCCGGGAGCCTGCAGGAATGTCACTCTCGCTGCTGTAGCAGCTCCTGTCACTGGAGGGCACAATGCTGCTGCTTTCACAGCCTTCCACAGCCTCGGCTCAACGATTTTTGGATAGATAACATTTTTTTCCTTTGAAAAAAAAAAAAATATATTTGATCTCCTCAAATTATCTGAATGTGCAGGTCTTCATTTTGTAGATCTCTGCCTGCTAAATTGTGCAAGGGAAAAAAAAAAAAAAAAGGAAAATCCTCCAAACTAACGAGCTGAAAAAAGCCCAGAGTTTTTATTCCCTGCATGGTGTTCCAGACAGTGTAACTATTCATTAACTTTAAAGCACACAGCTTAAAATCCTGTTTTTCTTTTGGTCTCGGCTTTACATCCTGCAGTTCCTTTAGCCCCAAACCAAATCCCTGGCTCTGATCCTACTGTTAATAGGAGGAAAATCGGCCTTCCATCCATTTAGGCTGTTATGCTTATTCAGCATTTCCTGTAGGTACTTGAGGAAAAACCTGACCCAGGTAAAGCTCCTTCTCGTGGGTATGCCTTGAACCCAAAGAAAATCCTTTTCCATCGTGTATGGGCTCCTCTGGCAGAGCTCTCTGAGCTCCTGAGTGCCCAAACACTGAACTGTGGAGCAAATTACAAAAGAATTATAAGGAAAACAATTCCTAAACGTTTAAAGCTCACAGGATAGAAATAATAAAGCAGTGAAATCCCTGACACCACCTGTCCTATGCAACCCCCGTGCTGCATTTTGGGGTATTTCAGCTCTCTGTATTCCTGCCAGGTTCCTCCACAAGACGAGGGAGATCTGAAGGAGGAGACCACAGAGGCAAAAGCACAAAGAGATTCTTCCAGAAAGTGCCTTCTGTGTGGTTTCTCCTTCCTGCCACAGCCTGTGAGATGCAAATCTGAGCCACCCAGGGCCAGGAAATACGTTTCACAACGCTGACGGTCTCCTCAGTGCTTTTGAAATCCTATTGTGACCCATGGCTTGGAACAGTTGGACACAACTACTGGAGAAGCTTTTTGGAAAGCAATTTCATTAGCACACAATATTGGCCTGACTCTGCCTGAAAAGTCGATGGTAAAACTCACAGTGAGTTTAATGAGAGAAGAAGTAGGTCAGGACTGGAAAATCTCATGCACAGCCTTTATATTCTGTCACTGATTCCTTGTGATCCCCGGAGAAAGAGGAATAATTCTGAATCTCCACGAGCAAAGCAGCGAGGTTTTATTGCCCGGGCTGGGGTTTTGCTCCACGTGTAGAAAAGTCCTTTACAGCACAAAGCTCAGCGGTGACACTTGTAAATAAATGGCAATTACTTCTTTGTTGCTGTCCCAGTATTTCACACCAACTCACGGAAACAAGTTTCCTTTAAAAGAACCACATCCAAAAGAGCCGAGTGTTGATGGAGTTTAGATTAAGATATCTCAGAGTCAGTCACACACAGATGTAAGAGCTGCTGCAGGACACACAAGTGTCAAGAATTCCCTTTCAGCCCCTAAAAGGATCAACTCTTAATTCCCTGCCCAAATCAGGTTATAGCACAGCCTGTCCTGCTCAGACTCGGAGCTTTCTCAGCTCCATTTGCAGCCAGAGTTTGTCTTTGCCTAGAACGTGTTACTGGACCCCACACCCCTCCAGCCCAGCCCCTGAAGGCTCCATTTATTCATCTCCCATCATTTCCTCTGCAGGCAAACGAGGGGGTTCACAGCTGATGATTGGGGCTGGTTGTTCCCCAGCTGGGTTCCAAGCCTTTTCCACGCTTTGCCTTTTCCCATGCTCGGAGCCCGGCGATGTCACACAAGCTCCTGGGCCACAGGACAAGTTAAACACTGCAATCCAAACCACTTCAGACTGGCAGCCTCCTGCAACTGCTGGATCTCCCTGAGCCATAACAAAAGTGTCACTGAGATCACTGAGATTACCTCCCTGCTTCCAAAGCTGTCATGGAAGTTTCCCCCTCTGGCTCATTGCTGATATTCAGCAGTGCTGTGCACTCCAGTCCCTGATCCCATTACGGATTCCCCAAAATAAAGAAGGGGCAGCACTCCCTGCAAGGCTCTGATTTACTGCACAACATCTGCCCGTGGTTGTGTTCCCCACTCTGTCCTCAGGAATTGTTCTGCACTGAGAGAAATCCACCAGCCCACTTGGTCAGCCCTGGGAGAGCTTCTGGAGAAAGAGAGGGGAGATATAAACTGGGGAAACAGCAGGGAGATATAAACTGGAGGAAGAACAGGTAGATATAAACTGGGGAAAGAGCATGGACATATAAACTGGAAAAAGAGGAGGTAAAAATAAACTGGAGGAAGAACAGGTAAATATAAACTGGGGAAAGAGCAGGGAGATGTAAACTGGGGAAAGAGCAGGGAGATACAAACTGGGGAAAGAGCAGGTAAATATAAACTGGAGCAAGAGCAGGTAAATATAAACTGGAAGAAGAACAAGTGAAAATAAACTGGAGAAAGAACAGGTAGATACAAACTGGGGAAAAGAGCAGGTAGATATAAACTGGGGAAAAGAGCAGGTAGATATAAACTGGGGAAAGAGCAGGTAAATAGAAACTGGAGGAAGAAAAGGTAGATATAAACTGGAAAAGAAGCAAGTAGATATAAACTGGGGAAAGAGCAGGTAGATATAAACTGGAAAAAAACCATGCAGATATAAACTGGAGAAAGAGCAAGTAGATATAAACTGCAGGTCTGTCCTTCAAGGTCACACAATTCCCTTCCAGAACTGCGTTTCCAAAGCATCAGCCTCCCAACAGTGAGGAACAGAACATGTGAAATTGGATAAACATGGCTAATTCCCAAGGGAATCATAATTGTGACAGTGAAATATGATGGTTTACTAGGTCAAATACTTTCTTCAAAGAAACATGCTTGAAAATTATATTGAAAGCTTGACTTGGACAGATTGCAGGGACCTGATCCAACACTATGGTCAAAGATATTTTTTCCCTGAAGAAATCAGTCACTGCACTACCCAGGACTTTCATGGACACAGAAGATAAATTAATGTTTATTCTGTTTTATCTTCCTGTGTTAACATCATTAACTGATCCATACTGGAATGTCAATCAGGGCTTGTGTATGTGTTTATACATGAGGTTTTAAAAGATAATCTGAAAAGTCAAGTTCAAGCCAAGTTAAAAAGCCAAAATGTTAGTATTGAAAGAATTTTTAAAGCACCATCTAGAGATAATTTGTACCTGAGAAAGTGATATTTTCTATCCAGCAGGTAAGACCCTTATTATATTTTAAAAATAGATTGTAGCTTTGTTTTCATGGAGCTTAACCTTTTTGTGCTTAGATATCATTCAGATGGGTCACAAAAGCTCACCCAATATTTTAGGTCCCTGATCTTTATATTTCCATCCTCAAATCACCCAATTAAGGTGGTGTTTGATGAAATTTCCTGACAGCTTGCAAAGGAATCACAGGAATGCAGGAGTAGAAGGAATCACCTTGTAGTAAATGTTCACTTCTCTGTCCATCTGAGGGTAAGGAATTCCCAGAACCTCATGATAATCCCAAAACATTCAGAATACGAACCTGGAACCCACAGAACTCTGCTGGGCCACAGGAGGACAAGCAGGAGAGATCCAAGGTGCTGCCACTGTCTCAGAACTCTCCACCAGCAGCAGATTTCACAGCTGGGAACACCTGGATGGCCAAATCATCTGGAGATATTCGTGCTCACTCACCCACCTCTGTTTTACAGAGGAAATCCTCTGCTGCTATCGAGATAAACAGACATTTTATAAATAAATAGGATTTCATTGAAACAATATTTCTACACGTGAGCAACCTGGAGTGGTGGGAGGTGGAATGAGATGAGCTTTAAGGTCTCTTCTAACTCAAACCATTCTGTGATTCCATGACCACGTAGGTAAAATATTAATCATAAATTAAGCACAGTGGCAAGCAGATAAATTCCAGTTGGATATCATTATCCACAGCCATCCAGATGTTCTGGAAATGATTCATTAGAGATACATTCTGTAACTATAGAGATAAGGAGTGAAACTGGAGCTCTGGAACACATTTTGCTGACCAGGTCAGGATGCAAAATCTCCAGCTATGACCAGGTCAGTGGCCACAGACACTTGGAGGAGATAATCTGATATTCTGGCAAGCTGATGCACACACTAAAACACGCAAGAGGTAAGAGGATGGAATTTGTTAAGACCAAAGGTGCTGGCAGCTGCATGATGTCAGCTGTACTTGTAATAATAAAGCACTTTCTGATGAGCACAAACCCCCCCAATTTGTGGCAATTAATCCAAACCCCAAGCTGAGTCAGTGTTGTTGGCCAAGGGTGATAACATGAGCATATTTCTTTAGCAGAACATCATCCATTTCTGTTTTTCTGGCCTACAGTATTCCTGCTTGCATTCTTCCATAACATCTGAATTTGTGTCTGACCTACATCCCACTCCACCCTCAAAGCACCAGAGCTTCTCTGGACACCACAAAATGTCAGGTTTTGGCCACACTGAGCTTTTTTATTGCCTGCACTGAATTCTCACCTCAAAAAATGCCCTTTTGGAGACAATATTCAAAGACATCAAGCAGCAAAGTGTGCTAAAAGAGGGTTCTACCCTTCCCTGGGCCTGCTAAAATCCTGCTGAACCACTGATTACTGGAGACTCCTCCAGGGCAGAGAAAAAAGTTCCTTGTAAAAGATAAAGAAAACTGAAATTTCATATTAATATCAACAGACTTTGATCTAGCAATATATCTACCAAATGTTATTCCAGTATCACCCTCTACATCTCTGTCTCCAAAATGACGTGGATTGTCAGAACTTCATACATAAATTTATAAGGGACCATCTTTAATTTCATGCAAATGACAGTCCTAAATGGCCCTAGTAAAATACTCATTGTCTTCTGCTCTCATAAATTTCAAACTTCTTTCAGTTTTTTCATGAACTCAGGAGATGAATCACGTTCTAACTGTGCTCATCACACATTGCAGTGGCCTTGGCCTTGCACCACGTTCTTATGCTGAAATACTAAGTTCCAACCAAAAAAAAAGTTGATATTCAGCAAAAGCTCTAGTAGTAAAAATAAAATTCTCTATAAAGTTGGGAAATTAAAGGTTTTAGCGTGGTCTAAATGGATCTCCTATTCGTGTGCTTGGGGACATGGGTTAGTGGTGGTCTTAATGGTTGGACTTGATGATCTTGGAGGACTTTCCAACCTTAATTATTCCATACTCAGTTCAAACTGATGATTATTGTGGAGCCCCATACCCTGCACTTTGAATAATTTGTTAGCTTGTGGGTTTTGTCCAGCAATCCCATTTTTGTTACGACAGTCTCTACAATCCTTCAGAAAAAAAAAAAAGATAATGTTTTCCTTCAAAGTATTTTCTCAGGAGAAAAAAAATAAAATATTCTAGTGACTTTATCCAGAAATGTCTGTCTTCAGGACAGAAAAGTAGGAAACCAAAGGACTTCCCAGCTCCACTCCTGCATCCTACAGACTTCCTGACCACACACTGATAATAAATGTGACTGAGTGGATCCTGTGGTGTGTGTGAACTTACTGGGACCCAAACACGGCCATAATTTGGAAGATTCCTAACTAACAGCTGAGTCTTAATGAGTCCATTTCCATGCTAGTTATCTCTCAGGATTAAAAAAGGACCTTTCAGGTCACCCAGAGCAAGGTTTTGGGTCTTGCAATGCACCCAGAGCCGTGACCTGCTGTAAGAGCTGGGTCACAGTTATAAATAGTTCAACCCAATTAGCACTGGAGAGGTTCATTTACCACATTTAGGGGAAGCAATTCCCCATCTATGCCACCTGCAGAGCTTTGGTAGCTTTAGGGACAGGAATCACACCTGGCAAGGACCTCACAGGGCTGATTCTACATCATTACAGAAATTCTGCTGTGGACTTCCAGGGCTGAGAGAGAAATGAAGGCACTGCTGCTGCTAAAGGCACTCAGCTGATTCATAAAATCCACAGGCTCAAATCTTTCCATCAAAACATCCCAGAGGTTGGGCTGGGAAGTCACCACTATGGAATTAGGAGTTGTAATTAGCACATGGATGGTTCAAGGCCCACATGAACACAAGCAGGGCATTCCCCAAGGTCGTGGCAATAAGAGGTGCCCTTGGAGGGGGTGCAGAGCCAGCCCAGGAGCTGTGACTGTGCCCAAAAATCAATGATTAATTTTCACCAGGAGGAAGCAAAGCAGAAATGGGGCTGGGACACCTCTCCCACAATACAGAATCAAACCAAACCAGGCCAAATTCACCACAGAGAACATGAAAAGGCCAAACAAACCATGACTAAGGAACCACAGGAAATGACCACAAGGGTGGACGTGCTCCTCTTTGACTAAGGAACCACAGGAAATGACCACAGGGGAGGACGTGCTCCTCTTTCCAGTTTATCCACAGAGAGATTATAAAGTGAGACATTTCTCAATCACTGCTCGATGACTTTATTTCAGAATAAGGATGTTGTGGTCCTTCTGCATTAAGATATCACTGCTCAAAATGTACTTGTGAGTGTAAATATAAGATTCAGTCTTTAAAATCTTTCTTTTAGGTTGATGACAGTTGTATCACATGAAGTGTGTGTGTCCTAGCAACAACATAACTCTTGCTAAACTCAGGCAATTGGAAAATCAGTCAAATTCAGGCACAATTAAGATTAAATGTCATTACTGGCAATGTATGAAAAATACTAGGCCTTTCCAATTTAATTTTTTTTTTAATTCTCCTCTCCATATCTTTCGCAATGATTCATGCAATGACATGAGTAATACATGGAAATAAATGAGAATTGACTTTCACTAAAATATCTGAATATAGAACATTAGTTCTTCTCTAAGCATGTCTGGGTGCAGTTCCCATTCTCCTCTGAACCAAACATACACAGCTGATAAAAAGCACAAAGGCACCCAAGCTCCAAAATGGGCTAATTTTAAACTTAAATCACATCCTAAACCTCTTTCTAAGACTCAAGCTTCCCAATTTTTCCATGAGTAAACTTCAACCCAACACCGTTGCCCAGTCTTCGTTCATTTGAAACTGAAAGAAGGTAGATTTAAACTAGAGATGAGAAATTCCTCCCAATGAGGGTGGGGAGGCCCTGGCACAGGGTGCCCAGAGAAGCTGTGGCTGCCCCATCCCTGGAAGGGTTTTCCCTTTAGGAAATTGTCAGGAACGAAGTGCACAAGTGGCTTCATTTCACTTTTATGACATTTTCCAGCAGTTTTCCCTTTACCATAAATTTTGTAAGCAAAGGATCACTCCTGTGATCGATCTGCTCTGTTCCATTTCTACCTGTTGTCTTCCTCCCTATTTATTCTTCTTCCAAAACATCTTTTTATTTAAGGAACAGAGAAATATTGGTATGGAGAAGCCACAGAAATTGCTCATCTCTGACACTAACACAGCTTTGCAAATTCAGATGACCTTCAATGAGCAATGTATCCCCATGATCCAACCTATGCTTCCTGTACAATTTTTAGTCAGGAATTATCATGTTGTATCGGTTTCCTTATGCTCCTTTCCTGACTTCATTTCCTAAAGGGAAAAACAGTTTCCCAACATCCCCTTCCAATCCCAGCTGGGCACTCAACCTCACACCAGGTATGCAACTTCCAGGGTTAAAGGAATGCTGATATTTCAGCCCTGTCAATAGTTGCACTGTCAGTCACATCCTTGACATTCATCCTTTGCTCGGGACTGAGATATGATCTTAATTTTTCCTTATCTCTGGATTCCAATAATCCCTTCCTGATAAATTCTGATCTCAGAATCCCTCCGGGAGTGAAAACCAGAGCAGGTTTCAGCATCCAGCTGGGTGCATATGTGATTTCCTGACTTCCAGGGCTCACCACAATGACTCTGTTTCCATTTGCAGCAGCTCCTGTGCAACCTTGCAAGGCAAGGAGGGTTTTCCATAGAAGATTTCCATGTGTGTGTGTGTCTTATCTGAGCCTGTTTTCTCTGCCACCACATCCAGGTTCCTTGGACACCTCTCTGAGCAGCCCCTTGTGATGTCGAATCACCATTTTCAGGGAGAAATCCCTCCTGATGTCCAACCTGACCCTCCCCAGCACAGCTTGAGGGCATTTCTCTCATCCTGTCCCTTGTTCCCCAGGAGAAGGGACCGACCCCACCAGGCTACAACCTTTATTAAGAGGATTCTGTGAAAACCAACAGAAGTGAGATTTTTTTCTTTCTAATTGTCTTAATTATAGGTTAAGAATAAACATTAGGAAGGCCTACAAAATTCACCTCAGCTCACATGCAGATTCCAGCCCTGGCAAAAGCCCCAGAGATGTGGTTTGCAGACACTGCATGATCTTCCATGCTCCCTCTGCTCCTGGATAAATTTTCACCCTGCTTGAACTGTGTAAAAAATATGCACAAAGAAGCAAAGGGGACCACTGGAGAGGAGAAAAGCAGCCATGCTGTGATTAAATATGTATGGTAATGCCAGTGCTTCTGATGGAAGGAAAGGGAAAAACCACTGGTAATTAAGACCAGGAACACAAGACAAGGCATCCACCTCTCTGCAGATTTCTGATATTGTGAGGAGAGTTTCCAAGGAGAAAGCTAATATCACTGCTTTCCCCAGTAAGATATATATGTTTTTGCAGAACAGGATTCACTTCTGAAGCTGTACCAACAAGTAAATTATTCATAAGAGAAGAGATAAAAGACAGAACATTTCACAGAGTAAAATATTTAGACTTCCCTATCTCTGGCAGTGTGATCATGCTCGTACTAACTGGGCATACTGGGAATCAAAATGAAGCTCAATTAAGTGGTACAAACCATGCATATAAAATACATCAAGTTGATAAAAATGACAGCTCTCCTGCACCTACATTTCATCTTTCATGTTGAACCCGTTCGAGGAGAGCTAAGCAAAGATGCAATTAATCAGTGCTCTAACATTGTGCTACTTATCAATATGTGAGTGCAGCACCTCAATAAAACAGGATGCTTAAAGGGCTGCTAAATGTATCAATATTCAATTACACAACGTTAATAAAGCCATTAAAAGAGAATTAACAAGGGTTTGCTCAGGAAGTATCTCTGTCTGACATTAGGTGGCTCTTTAAACATTTTCTAAAGAAATACAGTAAAAAGCTAGTAAAATATTTATGCAATGCTTGCATTAGTTCTGTTTAACTGGCACAGCAGTAATAATATCAGCAGTTTTAAACACCCTGCTTCTCAGCACCACGATTATCCACTAGTTATGAGAGATAAATAAATTCCCAGCCTTAGAATTTTAATGCTTTTCATTACAAAGCAAAGATCTCCAAATCCTTCATTAAAGCTCAGAGCCTCACTAAAATGGGACGCTTCCAACTCTTTGCTGAGGAACCAAAATCAGAGTGTGCTGCAGCAGGAACTGGGCTGGAAGTTGCCACACCAAGGCTCCTGCCTGCCCAGGTAGCCCCAGAGGAAAATTGGGGTTTGCCCCAAATCTGTGAGGTCAGGCCTGGCAGGCAAAGCCTTCCTGGAGAGCTCCGACAGCAAAGGATTATTTCATTCCAAGAGATTGTGCTGGTGCAGCACTTCTGGGCTCGTGGCTCCTCCTCTATTCCCCAGTAACAAAAAGCCTCCCAGGACTTGTTAAATTAGCCAATGTAATGAAGTCCAATTCTGTGTTATTTGCACAGGGACTGGAGAAGATTTCGTGTTTCCATGTACATAAACAAAACCTGGCTCAGCACACCAGGGAATTAAGAGGTTTATAAAATATAAAAGACGTTCACATTAATCTGTTCAACAATTCATCCTCTACCCTGCCCTTTCCCACTAAGTGAATTCATTACTTATAAAAAAATACATTTGCTGCTGGCTCTTTTTTGCTGCTGGCCCCCAGGGCTCTCTGGGGGGACACTGATGGACACTGGGCTGGTGGCACCAGCACTGGAAGGAAAGGGAGGTGCAAGTGTTCTCTCTGCCTATTATTCCGAGGTTTTGGGTGCATAACAATGCCAGCTGTGCTGCAGGAAGAAGGACAGACTGCACCACTGATCTGAATTAAATTATCAGGAGGTGTGGGAATGAAACAAATGAATTCAGACCCTGGAAAATCCAAAATAAAGCAGTTCCTCTGATGCTGCCCGGACAATGTTGAGTATTTTTCTTCCAGGAATTGCTAAACTCAGGGAAAATGCTGGTTTCTTGCAGGACAGGTTGGGCAAACTTCATCAACATAAACCCATCTTTGCACTGAGGCACCCACAACTCCTCTCAAGGAACTACTAAAATTTTGATGGCTACTCCTCTAAATTAGCGTAAAAATCCATATTCTTCCTTGGAAAATAAGAGCACTTATTATTTAACAAGATCAAACAGGTGCTACCAAGTAACAACATCTTAACTGGCTTTGTTTTCCTTTTAAAAAGGTCATTATATCACATCACCAGGCCTCTTAGCTCACAGGAAGTCAAATGCATGCCCTGCTTGAACACTATCCACAGAATGCTTTGGAAAGACATTAATTTGCCACAATTTGCATCCACAAAACGAAGTGAGGAAGACTTTTAATAACGATTCAGCTCCTCTATGAACAAAGATTGTATTAATCCAACCCCAAAGCAAGCAAAAACAGCAGCTACTTGCTCCTGACTGCTTTGTTTTCAGAATACACTAATAACTACCCACTTCTCTAATAAAACAATTAAATCTTTCTAGCACATTCCCTCTTTTCCTCCCCAAATATTTTTGTTTCAGAAGCGTTTATGTTACAATCACTGCTGGGGTTTATGCTACCTCAACACTATCATCCAGATAAAAAAGTGGTATTATTTACTTTGTGTATATGGTGTTATTTGGGGTTTTTTTGCTGCTTATGTAGGAGCAAGAGATACATTCACTTTTTCATTCCTTGTGTGGCAAGAATCCCTGCTTTCTCCTAGGTTAGATTTTTTTTTTGTCCAACTAAAAGCTATCAAAGGGGTCTGTGGAACTTGTTAAAGCGTTGTGGCTTCCAACAATCCAATCTTCAACGAGATTCGTTTTAAACCTAAACAAATTAAGTTACACCTCACAGGCACCCACCCCTTTGTGGGAGATCTGCCCATTTTTCAGCCGAATGCAAGGGGTCTGATCACTCTTATTTTCACATTTATGGTAGAGTGATCTTTCATGCAGTAAGAGTGTCCCTCTCAAAGCCCAGATCCAGCCAGGAGACACATCCAACCCAGGAAACGCTGCAGAGAGACAAATGCATGCTCTGGATTTCTGAGTCACCCCAATACATTTATTAAGCACCGAGTTGTGCTTTTACAACTGGTCTCCATCAGAAATATTTCATCTGTTACCAGAGCGTCATCTCTCCTAATGACTCATAATGCAGCCTCATTCCATCGAGCCTGATTTCCCTGCCTCATCAGCCTCTTGTTCTCCAGGGGCAAAGCTGCTCCTTTCAGCATGTTCAGCCCACGGAGAAGTGGCCATTAACTGCAGTTCCTCATTATGTAAGAATCAGCTAATCAGGACTGACCAAGACAGAGCTGATGTTGTGATTGAGGGAAGGGAGACATCTGCTCGGAATTATCCAGCCCTCCGTTTCCAAAGTGATAAGGCATTTACTGCCTGGCTGTTCAATTAGAAGGGGAATAAATGGTTTTGGGGGGTGCCTGGGGGAATGTGGAGTTTGCTTTGCCAATGGCTTGGGAAGGGGGAGAGGGATGGAGGGCACGAAGTGCAAGCGAGGCCCAGTGCTGAGGAGAAAAGGCAGAACCTGTCTGCAAACCACAGCACCGGGCACAGCTGGCAAATTCTAAGCTGTATTTGAGGGGCTGTGCGTGATGTAAAGAAAACTGTCATTTCCATGGTTTTCAGGCTAAGTTGTAAAAATATTTCTACTTCCATTTCCTAACTCCCATCCAGTTGTGTATTTTTTTTCCTTTATCTAATATCCAGAGTAAAACTAACATTCAAACGTATCGAATTCATTTCTGATGTGAACGGGAAGCCATTCCCCTGAAGTCAGAGTGGGCTGTATATAAGTATTCCTGATTAATTTGGTGATGGAGCTTGCTTTTCTATTTCTAAATGTCATATGCAGCTTTTCCGAAGCCAAAAGTTTACGTGTTTTATCAGAGCTCGGGAGATACATCTTCTTATTCTTTCTTTTCACAGAAAAAAAACTGTAATAAAACACGACCTTTTTATACAGAATATGCTGGGCAGATAAAATATGTAACACGAGAAAGACTGCATTGAAACTGAACCCTCACTGGGGCTGTAACTGAGCGTAACTCTTGTTTCCCTTAGGGGAAGGAAGAGCATCAGCTAGGAAGAGGACACTCTGCTTTTCCTGGCCCGAGACACGGCCGAGAGACTGCAAATATGTGGGGCAGATGAAGGAGCAGGCAAGCTCTGCTCTCCTCCCAGGAGGACTGGGAAGCACAAATTGCCAGGAATAGTCCCATTCCAGGGGGGGATCATTCCAGTGTTCTCAAATTCCCTCATTCCTACAAAAGGCACACTTCCACACACAGCCAGGTACCAGGGCTTTTCACAGCTACTTCAAATGAACGAGGAGCAGGTAGCAAGATAAAAGCACGGGAATAAATTGGACCCATTTCTTGAAGGAATCTGTCTGGATTACTGAGGCCAGACATCAAAGAAGGGGAAAGAAAAGCACCCTCTTGCCAAGCTTACGTTCCCATATATGCATTTCCTCCCCACTCTTCATATAGACTCTGCTTTTTGCATCAGCCCTCTTGGCCGATATCGCAACGCTCCGCGCTCGCACGCTGCTTTTCATCTTCAAAATGGGAACAAATTCATCCTCGAGGCTCTCAAAATGTGAGCAAATTCATCCCCGAGGCTGTGCCGCGAGGAAATGAGATAAATAAAGGCGGGGATCCCTCCTTCCCTGCGGGGCGCTGGGAGATGGGGTGGCCGGGACAGGGAGCGAGCACCTCCCGGCCCCGCACGCTCTGCAGGCAGGGACGGGTTTGGATTTCTCCAGCAGCTCTTTCTGCCATCCTCAGAGCCCTGAGAAACTGCTCTGTCACTTGGAAAGGAGCTGACATTTTCTGGAAGGAGTCTCAAATTCAGCGTCCAGCAAAGTGTCTGCTTCTCCTCTGAATTCAGCCCCACAGGCAGAAAAATCTTGTCCGCAAGTACTTTTCACCTGCCTTCTTCTCTCCTTCTTCCCTCATTTTTTTTTCCCCCATTCTTATTCTATCTTTTTCTTTCCCTTTTTTACTTTCTGAAGAGGCAAAGCTCCCCACGGTAGGTGCAGGAGGCAGCTGTTGCAGCAGCAGCTCTGCAGACATGCCTGCAGCCTGAGTCACGCTCCAGCCATGGAAAAGGAGCCCTCACATCAGGGATCTTGAATCGGATCCTGCCCACAGAAACATCCAGGAATCACACTCTGCTGTGCACACACATTCACTCCTTTCCCTTGCTTTCCCTCCTCTTTCCATGGATTTTGTGACAGAGGAGGACCCCAAGGTTTTTAGAGAGGGGTCTGAGTGCGTTTGGCCACTTTCCCTGCAGCCCTGGCAGGAAAGAAATGCTTGAGATGCTGAAGGCTGCCCTGCTGTGCCTATGGAAATTCACGCACACCTGGAAATGCCTCTCAAGGGAGCTCGAAAAAGGGGGAAAAGAGAAAATAAAGAAGAAAAAAGAAAGAAGGAAGGAAGAAAAGGGGAAAGAGACAAATTAGATGAACATTTATGTGGAAGTTGCTGCACTCAGTTCCTGAGATCTTTGAAGGAAACTGAGGTACGAACTCTTCATGAGGACAGCATGACCAGTGTCTCCTCAGCCGCTTAAAAAAAAACCCATGCACTCAGTTTGTGATACAAATTTGTTCTTCTAAGGCTACAGAGATGCAAAACCATCTCCCAGGACCTCAAAATACAAATCACTTGGTGCAGATGTGAGGGGAAGACTTTTATCTAAACTCCACAACCACCGCACGGCAAAGCTGCCAAACCTTAGGACTGAAGCATGACTGTGACAATATTATCAGGGGTTTGCTTTTGGTTGGTTTGATGGTTTTTAAAAAAAACTTATGACAGAGCAGAAAAAACTTGGGGATATATCAAGTATTAGAAAGACATGATAGAAAGAATCTTAAACCTTGCATCTCACTTTTTTCTTTTCTGTTGTGATATCTTTTCCCAGTTTGTTCTGACATGGACACACATTGCCAGGTCTTCCTCCTGCTGCTCCTGTTATCTTCCTTCTGGTACATCCAACCCCCAGCTAAAATCCCAGGAAGCAAACTCAGGGAAGGGACAATTCCATGAATCATAAAATCATGGAATGGTTTGGGTTGGAAGGGACCTTAAAACTCATCCAGTGCCACCCCTGCCATGGGCAGGGACACCTTCCACTGTCCCAGGCTGCTCCAACCTGGCCTTGGGCACTGCCAGGGATCCAGGGGCAGCCACAGCTTCTCTGGGCACCCTGGGCCAGGGCCTCCCCACCTTCAGCTTTGACTTGAAAACTCATTTACAGTCCTCCCTGTGTTCCTGAAGCCAGAAAGCAATATCCACAAGTGTTCCTGAAAATCAGGAGAATCCTCTTGGGTCTGGCCTGGTCTCTTTACAGGTGTTGTGAGGAGCTCAAACACCCTGGGCTGTGCTGGGGCACTGAGGCTGCAGAGCAGAGCTCAGCATTTCCCTTTTGCTGCTTTGAGATGTTGCTCACTCTTGTCAGANGTGTTGTGAGGAGCTCAAACACCCCGAGCCGTGCTGGGACACTGAGGCTGCCCCTCGCTGCTTTGAGATGTTGCTCACTTTTGTCAGGAACAAATTTAAAAAACCCCAACAAGCAAAAGCAATCTGAAAGCTGCCCAAGGAGCAGATAGAAAAACCACGTGAGGAACCCTCGGGAGGTTTGTGATCCAAGCTTGGCCCCAGCTGGACCCCCCCATCCTTCTCCTGCCAACCTGCACAGCGACCTGGGACACTCAGAGCTCCTCGCCACGTGGGCTGCACTATCAGCAGGAGATTACGAGGTCTCCAGAAGGTTTTTATCTCCTGTCTCTCCCTAATTATGAATTTTCACTCCTAGAGGATTGCATGTTGCCGTGTGCTGGTTATCACAGTGCTGGGGCTGAGCTCAGCCTGCCCAGGGAAGGAGGGAACCACATTCCTGCTCTTTCCCCAGCTCTGCTCACCACCTCTCTGCTGAGCCACGGCAAAGGGAAGTGCTGAAAACTTCACATTCTGCACTGCAAGGGGAGGTTAAAACACAGCTGGAAAATGCTGGAGTCTACTGCTGCAATGTATTCAGTGAGTGGAACCTAAAACAGGCTAATTCTTTCTTAAATTTATTAACATTTGCCTCTGTATTACGTTTTTAATTGGAAGGGACAGCTCAGGATTGCTCTGACCGACAGAGTGAAGACACAAAAACCTTGGGTTGACTTGGCTCAAAGCTGCCAGCTGGTGACACTCTGGAAGCTCAGGAGAACACTCGTGCAGAGAAAGCAGCACCTGTGCCACCCATCAGACTGATTTTGTTCTCTGTGTGAACAAGGTCTGGAGTTCTGCAGAACACACAGAAGTGTTAAACTTCCCACATCTCAGTCTTCCCAGAGAAAAGGGTTTGATCCCTCAGTTCTTCCCTCGTGCCCAGGGGCAGAGCAGCACTGACTCCCCTGACCCCACGTGTGCCCCAAAGTCAGGGTTTGGGATGTGAGTAGGACACAGTCCTCTCTTCTCTCCAGGGAATTTGGCACAGCCCCGTTATCCTGCCGTTTTGTGGCCATGGGAAGAGAAGGTTGACCTTGGTAGACATTATGAGAGCCACAAAAAGGTCTCAGAATTTTTATTTCTGTGTCTTTTTATCCTCTCCACTTCCAGCATACAAATATCTTCTGTCACTGCTCCTTTCTTTTGGTGTATTGATGTAAGGAGTTGGAACTCCTTATGGGGAACTCCTCATGTTTGTGGGGGTTGGAACCCTGTGGTCTTTAAGGTCCCTTTCAACCCAAGACTTCCTATGATTCTGTGATTCTAAGAAGATAAAAAACAGACCAAGAAAGCAGCAGTTTCTCTCCTGATGAGGCTGAACCCTTTCACTCCAAAATGACACAGCCAGAGGTAGCCCTGACCACACAGCCTCATCTGCCATTGCTAAAAATCACAGAACAAACCTCGGTTTCTCAATGCCCGTGCTAAATATTTCATTTTTACACCACAAACCTGTGGGAAATACCTGTACGCTTAGAGCCACAGACTGATCCCCTTTTTACTGCAGCCGTGGTAGCTGAATTGCCACATTTCAGTGAGGTTTACACCACCTGACTGGTGCCATTGCAGAAAGGGAAAAACTGTTCCTTCCATTAAAGTGAAACTTTTCCTTCAATTCTAGCGAAATCCCAACTGTCAGCTCAGGCTGAAATGCTGCAGCACAGCTGCCAGCTCCAGCACTTGCAGATAAAACAGGCTGAGGTCACACTTTTTTGGCTAAAACACAGCACAGAATTATAACAGCAAGTACGTTCTGACAGGTCCCAGCTCTCTGTTTGGGGTTTGTTTGTTTAGATTTGTTTCTCTCTCCGTATTTGAAGCCATTGATTCTATAGAAGCATGTGGGTTCATTAACAAATCTCGTCAGCTATTTTCTTTGGCACTGGGAATGGGTTGTTTCCCTGCTAAATGAATCCAGCTCCAATGTCACACACCAATCAGTGTTCCCATTCAGGGAGGTCAGGCAGAAAAGTGGAGAGAACGGCTTCTTTTCTTTGAACCAAAAGGGAAAATAAAATATTGCTGAACTCTGAAGCCTCACCGGAGCTGGTCACATCAGCACTGTGCATGAAGATGGCTGCTGCCTGATTTCCATCCAGGGAATGCTGCTGGAGCCTCCTCAATCCTAAGGAAAAGCTTTCAAAGTGACCTCCAGCACTGGGCCATTGCATCCCAACCCAACCTGGGTACTGTGTCTCCACGAAGAAGTGGAGAATGTGCAAGAGGGACAGTCAGAGATGACCTAAACCTCTGGAGATCTCTGGGATCCTAAGGGATTTTTAGGATAAGATGGAGGCTTATACCGTGGCCTGAGGTGGATTTTGTCTCCTGATAAAATTGAAGAATTTTTACAGAGGGAATAAAAGGCAGCAATGTAACCTCATATATTGCCTTTTTTATATTGCTTTGTTAAGGCTGGGCTATAAACCTGACGAAAAGGAGCATAAAATGATGGGGAAATGAAGAGTGAACTCAGCTCCTCTAAAATATTCCAGCTTTTTTTTTCCATTGCCATGTTCCAATGGACACTGCCAGTGGCCCACCACGCTGATCTCACCCTCACTGCTCCCTCTGCAAAGCTGAAGAGTGAAATCCCAGGGAAGGAAACTGCCCAGGACACACCTGGGATGTTCTTGATGTCCTCAGGGCAAAGCCATCCCCCCTCCATACTCGACTTATCTCAGCTTTTTATCCCTCTGTGCCCCAGCCTCAGGTACACACAGGAGTCAGCCCTGGGAAAGCTCCCCAGCATCTGTTCAGAGTTACATTTCTTTGACATTCATAATTATGACCTTTGTCAGCAGATCGTGTAAGCATGAAATTAATTTTGAAAATCAGCAATTCCGCTGACTTTACCTGGATGGCTCACATGTTTAAAGTTAAAAGAGCACTTAAGAGCTTTGCTGTACACAGACCTAGCCCTGACAGAGTGCAAAACGTTTCCAGTCCCAGACAAACAGCCAGTAGCCACAGACTGTTCCACTCCCCAGCTCAGATTTAATCTTACAGGGGCTCTGTCTCCCTGACACTACTTCCCTCTATAAGACCCACACGCTGCCATCAACTTTCCAGGGATTTCTAAGTGCATACATTACTGTCCCCTGCACACCAGCACAGCATCAGTATTACTGATGTAATGCACCCCAGCCCAGTCAGCTCCTCCAAAAAGTGGTTTATTTTGCAGCTGATGGATGGTTTGCTGATTCTGGAAATCTCTCCATATGACAAGTGTTTCTAAAACATTTAAGGTACTACAGAGCTGAAGGTTCTCAAGAGTGCAATCATCTTTTGCAGCTAAATCATGGTAAGGAATGTGCTTGCAACGTGAGCTCGCTCGCAGGTTTTCTGCCTGTGACAAATTGAACCCACCACAAATAATTTTGGGGTTGCAATTACAAATGGGCAGTGCCTGGAAATTAATCACCAAAGTATTTAATGAATATCCACAAAAGTAATCTCAACAGCTGCAAGCCATCGAGAAGATTTCAAACCCTGGGCTGCGGAGTCAGGTACCAGTAACTCTTCCAGAAGTCACTCAGAACATCTTGCCCAGTACACATGAACACATTTTGATGAGTCTAAATATCAGAAAACACCAAACTGACGTTCAATATTTCCACAGATAACAGATGGTTTCACACGTTGCTCGCCACTTGGGGTTGCCTAATGCATCTGAATCATGTTTTGAAACGTCACTCAAGGTTTGGAAAATCTCTAAGGTTTTCAATAAATGGAGTTTAATGTCAAGACTACTCGAAGCAGCTGTTCCTCCTAACCATGGAAAATCACATCCAGGTTTTTTTTTGCATGACCCAATGCAGAAATTATGTAATTTAGGGGTCTCATGCACCTCCACCCCCACCGTGCTCCAAGGAATAACACGCTTTACATGAAACCACAGAAAGATAACAGCACACGTCTCACTCAGTTTCATCTGCTGCCTCTTTTTACTCCAGACGAGGAGTTTGTGTTTCTCTCTCCACTCCTACCTGCAGCAGGTGAGTAATGGCTCAGTGCCTGCAAGGTGTTTGAGCTGCATATTCCACACCAACAACAGAAGGAGGGAGCAGGGGCTGTGTGCTCATCTGCACCCTTGGAGATTCCCAGGAAGCAGGGATGGGAACATCGCTCCCTTCCCCAGGTTTTGGATGAGCTTCTCACACCTCTGGAGTCCAGAACCCAGAGGTCCAGCCTCAGATGTTTGCTCTGCAGAAATGCAGGCTCTCATTTCTCTCCTGGGCATTATTTCCCACCCCGTGCCCCTGCAGACCCCCTGGAAGCAGCAGGGTGCTCGTGCCCCCTCACCTCCCACGTCACCACTCATCTCTCTGTGCCAGTGACAACAAACCCAACACCAGCACTCCAGGCAGAAGGAACACAGCCACAACTTCCACGGACAAGCACAAAGACCTTGGGATTGTTTTTCCTGGGAAGCACAGCCCAGTCCTGCAGACCAGTGCGTGGTTGCGATTTACAGAAACAAAAAACTGACCTACACGTGCACACGCTGAGAAAACTCCTGCAGGGACTTGCAACACTCAGACCATAGTTTCTTAGGAAAATCAAAGTCAGAAATTCTGAAGAAAAGGGTAAAATGATTTTGCAAAACCATGACCAACTTTTTCCTGTGGTTTGGGATCTGTGAACTGCCCCGTGTGCTACAAGTGCCAAACCCAGGCAAGGCTGATTGTCCCATTCCACAGCACTGCCTCAAAGCTCCTGCTGGGATGAGGAACCTCGTGTTGTCAACACCACACACAACTCCTCCAGAATGCAAATCTTCAGCTGGACACCCCACTAAACTAAAAAAATAATCTCAGTTTACTTCAACTGAAAAGCAACGATTGATAAATGTTGTATTTCTTAAGGAGCAGATCTCAACATCTCCAAATCCACGCAGTCAGACTCCCACAGAGGTAATTTACTGCACTTCCCTGTCCTGCTTCTAAAAGAGGTGGAGATTGCATCTTACAATCTTCTAAATCTGACTTTATTGCAGGTACAAGAGAGTTTGGTATGTTCAGCAAAGCCTGTATTAGCAGTTTTATGGTTTTTTACGTTTTTATGTTCTTTTAATCGCTGACATGGAATGTAAATAGTTTCCTCAATTGCTGCATACTTCCCATTCCTGCAGGAAGGCACACCCTTTGACAAAGATTAAGAGAATATAAAGTTAAATCCCTGTTTACTAAAGGAATTAAATCCTCCTCTAGTTACTGGAACATGGCAACCTATGCATGGGGGATCTACACACCCTTCAAGGACAGGTTTTAAACAGCTAAGGAACACTAAAAATAATATAAAGGAAGCTCAAGTTTTGGGCTTGATGGCAAATAATAAAGTGAACTGGAATTCATCACAGCTGGGTAACGTTAGGGTTCATCCAAGTGACTGGGAATAAAAAGTATCTTGTGCTGTTTTACTCCAGAGAACTAAAGAGGTGCCCCGTGGCTTTCCATTGATGTTGTCCATCCCCAGCCTGAGGCAGGATGTCCCCAGCCTCCCCTGGACCTTTGCTTTCACATTCCTTCCTCGTAACACATAAAACTGCATCGCTCCCGTCCACAATCTCTCTATTAAACTGAAAAAATACCTCTGTGGCTCAGATTCCCCAGCAGGGGAGCCTACAGAGCTCACAGATCCTCGGGAACAGTTATAAAAAGTTTTGCCTAGGCTGAGAGTGATCTTTGGTTTGCCTTTGACAAACAGCACGCAGTTGTCCTGATCTGGATTCCCACGATACATCCTTGAGATTCTCTTACAGGAAAATGGAACAGTTGTGGGGTAGACAAAGACTTTGATGACTTTTTCCATTTGTCATGGACTTCCAGAGCAGTGATTTCATTCCTGTGTGGTTTTGTATCCCTTTAAAAACTCTGCCCATGGGACCACATCTACATCAGCCCCTGTATCCCTCTCTGAAATCTCATGGACACGAGCAGGATTTGCCAAGAGCACATGGAAAAAGGAGCACACAAACAAGGGCTCAAGCCCAGCGTTGGTCCTGGGCCTCATGAACAGCACATCCATCCCATCATCAGCCCCTTGCCAGCAAACCCAGAGAGCTCTGTTTAACATGCCAGCAGGGGTAAAGCCCAAAGCCTTGACTCACCACCCCTGATGGACACTGCATGGAGCAAATCATGGGTGCAGGCAGCATTAGGAGGGATGAGTCCTCCCCAGAAAATTCCAGAGACTGTAGGATATTCCAGATTACTATAAATAAAAGGCTTTACCACAGGAAAGGAGGACAAATCCAAATCAAATACACAGGAAAACCCTGAGAGGCAACATGTCCATTTTCAGCCCCACATAAATACACACAACCATAGAGATTCTTGCTCCATCAGCAATGTACAAATACCCATAATCCAAACAGGAACAAAATTCTCTTGTTAGGGGACTTTTTATAGGGGACCAGTAGCAAAACTGGCCTCAGGTTAATTTTTAAACCATCAATTTTAAAATTACAGCCCTTCTCTGAAAGTACAAAGTGACCATGCAGCAGGGTACTCACTCATTCCTCTCCAGATCGATGACCAGATGCTTATTTTCAGCTCGAATTACAAACTGCAGCAGTGCTGGGTGGTTCTGAAAGAGAAACAAGAGTTGGCTGAGTCCAACCCCAGAGCCCATCATCCTGCACCCGGCTCTGCCAGGGAAATGGACATATCATGGAATCAGAGGAAGGCTTGGCTTGGAAGGGGTCTTAAGAAACATTTTGTTCCCATGGGAAGGGACATTTTCCACTGTCCCAGGCTGCTCCAAGCCCCATCCAGCCTGGCCTTGGACACTGCCAGGGATCCAGGGGCAGCCACAGCTTCTCTGGGCACCCTGGGCCAGGGCCTCCCCACCCTCACAGAGAACAATTCTTTCCCAATATCCAAGATGTATTTCAATTTTTTAAGACGCATTTCAAGCTTTTCATAAGGCATAATTAAGTTTTATCTTCAAAGAAAAAATACATGGTGTTGCAGCGATTACAGTAATAGAATACCCTGAGCTGGAAGGGACCCATAAGGATTGTCAAGTGGAAAAAATGTGAAATATTAATAAAAATATGGTCAACAGTACTATCAAGTATCTTAGTGACAACAATAGACAAAGTATTTATGCATATACAAGTATTTAAGAGAACTTTCTAAACAAGACATCAGCAACAGAGCCCACGGAAATCCCAGTTGCACTCCAGCACGGAGCAGGGACCAGGACATCTGGAGTGTATTTTCAGCACCATCATGACTGCGTGCAATCTTCATATTGCCTTTCCCCTGATTATAAAACCCAAGTTCTTTTTCATCTCAAGCATCCAAAGGTAAATCCAATAATTTTTTGGGGGAGCTGTGAGAGAGGATCTGAAGCAGTGGAGGCCTAAAAACTTGCAGGAAGGAGCAATGCACCTACACAGAAACTGCACTTCCAAGGAGAAAGCACAATTTGCAATATGCTGGCTACTCTTGATCCAAAAGACTCGGCTCACATATATTTTAAAACCGTTTACATTTAACTTCCATTTCATTAAACAAACTCACTGGATTGCGCGACAGCATTTCCTTGTTTGAAATTCCAACAGTAGCTCCATAAATCAGCTGTTCCCCAGCACACTCAAGATGCTTTTCTGGAGTTTTATGCCAGCCAACTGCAGCAAGATCATTTTAGGGTTCTAGTGTTTAATTGATTTGTTGAGAAATGTGTCTGAATTTTTGATTGCTACAGTGGAGCCCTGGTGGAGCCTCTGTGACAGGCAGAGCATCCCCGCCCTTGGAATGCAGCGATTTTCAAATTGTTTGAAAAATTAGAGATGTTTATTAAAAAGTGAAATTATTGGGAGGCTGTCATAGACTAAACAAAATTGTTCGAATGAGAAATAGCTGAGAACTCCCCAGTGCTCTCAGGCTTTATTAAGCCCAGACTGGGACTGAGATACCATTGCTTTATCCAAAGTGTCCTGCTCGTGCGAATCCAAACGTGCTTTCCCAGCAACAGCATTGAAATTCTGCATCTCTGTGAACTCTGCAGAAACCAGATCCCACTAGAATGCTAAATAAATGCTTCAGACTATCCTTGGCACTCAGCAAACACATGGGAGTCATTTATTGGCATGAATATTTAGAAGCAGTGTTGATTATGACTTTAATATTAGTGCATTGCTTCCAAAACCCGTGAGATCTACAGAATCTGGAGTTTTGAGAGAGTAAACCACAATTAATTACAATATAACACAGTAAATAATTAAGATATTGCAGTGGCACAAATGGATTCTTTTCAGCTGAAGGCCCTCTTAATATGGAAATGACAACTATGTTTATTCATGAGTTCACAGTGGTACTTATTTGACAGTCAATTGATGTTGGTAAAGTCGCAAAGTTAAAAAAGCAGCTGCAGAATGGAACAGGCTGTTACAAGACAAAATCATCTCTCAGAGAATTCCTAAAGCTGAAACTTCTTCTCGTGGAGCACAATAATGGCCCCAGTTACGGATGCTGCATTGCTTTGCACAAGACCCAGGTTCGGAATCTTGCTTCACCATCGATTTTTCTTTCAAACAAATGGCTCATTTCCTCCTTTTCCATCTGGGAGGAGATGAGACTATACTTTTTCTTACTCTGACTGGAATTCATAAGCACAAATACAGCAAAAATTACCCGCTGCACAGGTGTTAGGGTGGCTACAAACAGAAACACTCAAAATTATACATTTCTAATGGTAACGAAAAATGAATATCTTTCAGAAAGGGCATTTGAGGTTTGTGTTTTGGCTTTTCCTCCTCTTTTTAAATCTATACACTTATGAAATCAATTCAGATTTTTTGTTTGTTTGTTTGGGCTTTTGGGGGTTTTTGTTGCAGTGGTTCTGGAGTCTCCCCTAAAGTATTTGCACATTTCTGCCACAAACCCTTAAAAGTTCATTTTAAATCCCATGAAACACCATGATACCCTCCCCTTAGAATCAATATTTTCAAATCCGAGTTGCAGGGTGAAATGGGAACGACTATAAATACAGATATTAGAGCACTGCCTTATATTTTCCACTCAGAATAATCGAAAAAGCACCTTGTGGGGGTACAGAGTCTCCTGCTCAGAACATTTGAGAAAGAGCCACTTGCTGTAAGTCTTCCTTAAGAGCCACAAAAATAATTTCTATGCTGGTGTCACAACTTATTCCCACATTGATCCCTTTAAAATTATTGACTGTAGGAGCCAAGTGAACCTGATGAGAGTGGCATCATTTAAACCATAATGAAGAATATTTTACCGTTCTACCTTCTTTTCTCCACAGACTCAAGTTTTCTAGTTCTCTCCTAAAACTGCAGTTTGCTGTTTTCCATTTTGGAGATTTTGGAGTTTCCATTTTGAAGGTTTTTTTTGTGGCATAAGAGAAGATTTCACCAGTGCACACAAGCTTTCCCCTGATATCCTAAGAGGCCAAACTGACTTCAGGATGATTGAAGTAGGAATCTCTGTAACTTTCCCTCTTATTTAGAGGATTTACTTCCAAAGCCTGCATCAAGTTGTATCAAAAAAAACCAGAAAAGTATTTCCCCCCTTAACTTGCTTCTTCCTTTCTTGGAGCTCAGGGGCTTTGGTTTGAATTGATGTTAGTAGAACTCAATATTCTGAAGGAAATTAGTGAAACATTAAGTCAAGGTCAAGCAAGAATTCTCACTGATAAAGCAGCTTAAAAAAATTAATAAACCAGTACCTGATTAACTAGAAGATGATGAGCCAGTAGCTTATTTCAGAGTCAGAAAAGTTCTGCAGTAAAACTACTTTAACTAGTACATGATTTTGAGAACTACTTTTAATTTTTCCTTTTTATATCACATTGATCTTCATACAGAAAGAGAAAAGGAAGGATAGTTTAGGGATTAAGGGCTTTCCCTGTGAACGTGGGGACGGTGTTGGGAATACTGTCTAATAATAATGATATCTAGCCTCAAAATAACCCATTTTTATTCCTGAAATACTTGTGGAGAAGATACATTTGGAGAAGATTTGTTCACCTTGGTGGGATGCCCATTCTGAAATTTGAATGCAAAGGAGTTGTCACTGAGCAAAATCTTAATTACTGCTGGATCCCCCTTCCTTTGGGCTGTGATCCCACTGCAGGGCTGTGAGCTTTTCCCCTCTTATTCCCTGCTGGGACTGGGAGAGAAGACTCCAAGTCATTTCTGATTACATTTGAAGAGCAGAAAACTGATGGAATGGAGAGCCCTAACACATCTGTCTTTGCAGCTTCCCCTCCATAAAAATAAAGGACTTCATTGGATTGAGATACATGAGTTAGATCAGCACATACAGCTCTAAATAAATTATAGCAATTACATAATAGAAATAAAGGGAAATATCTACAGATAAGGAAAAGAGTGAAAATGAACTCAAACCAGCAGCATTAATTCGTTTGGAAACAGAAATGCATTTACAGCTGTATCCAGTGTCCAAATCCAGTATTTGAGGATAGAGATCAGCACAAGAAAGAAAACCAAAAAGGGTCATTTTGCTTCTCTGGTTTCAAAGTTTTAAATTATATCCTGACAGGGTCAGACTGAAATAGGCAGGTTTGTTACATCCAGCAAAGTGGTTTCCAGGCCCTCCAGAGCTGGTATTAACTTTGCTAAAGCCAACCCTGAAACAGGCTCAGCTTTGCATGTGGCCAAGGTGACCTAGACTGAAATGGGTCAAAATTGGTAATATGTAAAGGAAAAAATAATAATTATGAGGAGAATTATGGATTGTAATTAGTTGTATGCAGCATGGCTCCTGACACTCCACAGGGAGATAAATAAAAATGCAGCAAACCCTCACAGAGCCTGGGCTTCAGTTTGAAGACAAAAATCACATCAAGTCAAATCAGATTCAATGATTTGATAGACAAAGGACTCTACCAGGGGATAATTTGGGAGCATTTGTTAATCCAGTGTTTTAAACTGTGCTAAAAGCACTGATTGCTGTAAGAGTGAGGCCCGCTTTGGAGAGACCCTGCCTGGAGCTCCGTGTCCAGCTCCGGCACAGGATATGGACATGGGGCTGTTGGGAGAAAGTCCTGAGGAGACCACAAAGATGATGAGGGAGATGGAGCCCCTCTGCTCTGGGACAGGCTGGGAGAGCTGGGGGTGCTCGCCTGGAGAAGAGAAGGCTCCAGGGAGAGCTCAGAGACCCTTCCAGTGCCTAAAGGGGCTCCAGGAGAGCTGGAGAGGGACTGGGGACAAGGCATGGAGGGACAGGACACAGGGAATGGCTTCCCGCTGCCAGAGGGCAGGGATGGATGGGCTATTGGGAAGGAATTCCTGGCTCTAAGAGTCAGAAGGCCCTGACACAGGGTGCCCAGAGAACCTGTGGCTGCCCCATGCTTGGACGTGTTCAAGGGATGTTGGACCGAGCTCTGAGGAACCTGGGACAGTGGAAGGAGGTGGAACTAAATGAGCTTTAAGGTCCCTTCCACCCAAACCTTCCTGTATTCTCTGATCCTATTTATCGTCTCCTGTGATGCCTTAGGTTTTAGCTTTTATATTTTTCAAGTTCTGCATTCCCAGTGTGTAACTCTGCAGTGCCCTGCAGCCTGGGAGCTGCTGCTCTCTCATGCTGAGACAGACAGAACAAAGCCTCTCCAGGCTGCTCTCCAAGGACACCCAGCCCGGCCTAGGCCCAAAATGTGTAACCCAGCATCTTGAGAAGGGGGGCAAGCTGAGGGGAAATTCCATCATTAGCTAAAGTTTAATTGGTGAAATTGGGTTGAGATGCAAATGGAGCAAAGCTATAAAAGTGTGAAGAACTCGTGACTCGGGGTCCATCTTGGGTGCAGCCTTTGGCCTGCCCAGGGTGTGCCTCTGAAGGCCTTTCAAATAAATATCCACCTTTATTCCCTTCCTCCTGTCTAGTCTCTGTTTCTAGGTTGGCCTCTTTAGGCATTACCTCTATGATCCTGAAAACAAAGATTCAACACAAAAACTAAGGGTCATGAGTTTGTTATCTCCTAAGCACCCCTCTGGAAATTAAGGACCTTTGAGCTATGTTTTGTGGTCACATTCCACACACACACAAAGATGTTTTTTCTTGTATCAGAAGAGTTAACACCAGGAATTAGAAACTGCATAACTGGGGAAAGAGTCCATTACTTACAGTAGGGATAAAATTCCATGCCATTTTTTGGTATCTGTATGAAAATACCTTTTATTTCCCTCATTTGTTACACACTGACGTTCTGCATTGGTGCTAAAAGGTGTATTTACGGTACCAGATCTTTGGGCTGATATTATTCCTCCACTATCCATAAAACACAAAAAGGGAGAAGCTGGGAGATCTATAAGAAATAAAGTCACTCAGGGAATCTTACCGTGGAAACTGGAACTCAATCCAACAAATGCAATATGTCTACAAAATACATACATTTAAGATAATTACAACCCGCAACGAATGCTGTAAATTGTATGTAATGCTTTTAAATCAATAAATATTTCCTGATTTTCTCTTGATTCCCGTTTAGAAGTGAACACAAAGTGCAACGTTTTCTGCAAACACCTCCAAGACCAAGCGATATTTCATGTGTAGGACATGAAAAGCATAAACATTTAANTTTTTTTTTCTTTCTTGCTGACCGTACAAAGAGATGCAAGATCCCTCTATCTGCAAGACACAATAGCTAAATTTGTTTTCCTTTTTTTTAATTTTTGTCCTCTTTTTCTCAATCCCTGTAGCAAATCAATCTGCTGCTTTGAGATGGTCAGGCTTTTCCACCCTCTCCTTTTCCTGCTCCCCACACTGCCGTATTATAAATCTATGGAAATTTTATATACACACACACACATATATATATATATGTGTGTGTGTGTGTGTATGTATATAAAATTTATATATTTTTTATAACCTGCTGCCCCGCATGATGTGGCAGAACCCATTGGTCCTAAACCAACTTTTCTGCCCCTTCCCTGGCTTCCTTACAGGAATCATGGAATGGTTTCAGTTGGAAGGAACCTTTAAAGATGATCCAGTCCAACCCTTCTGTAATGAGCAGGAAAACCTTCCACCAGCTGGCAGAAAACCCCAAAATGGAGCTCATGGGATGCAGATAAAACGGGAGCACTTGGGAACGACCCAAATTTGAGAAACCTCTTTATAAGCTAAAAATACTTTCAATTCCAATGAAAAATATCAATATTTTTCTCTCCAGCAGTGGCAGTGCCAGCCCCTGCCCATCAGGTTGTTTGGCAACATCTGCTGAAGGTTCTGTGAATCTCTAAATCTCTACAAAGAGCTGTTGAAACTCTCAGCTCCTTGCTCACTGTTGGTGTCCCAGGATCCCTCTCCAGAGTTAAAAATCCAAGCTCAAGAAAGAGGAAACCGAGAAGTTCATTGTGCCAGACCAAAATCAATAAAATGACACAGCTCCAGCTCCCCATTTCCTGCTTTCCTTGCAGGAACACAAAGCTAATGACTGCTCCTGGAAAAGGAAAGCATGCTTACAACTTGCCTACATCCTTTCTGTGAGGTATTCCTGATTTACATTTCTTTAAAAATCAAAGGATAACCTCGCTAAAACATGTTCAAAATGTCATAACACCAAGGAGCAAATATTTCAGGAGCAAATCCAAAATAACTGGTTTGATGCTTGAAAGAAATCTGCACCTTGTCAGGCTGAGTTATGTTGTGAATTTATTCAGTGTCAATAAAAAGTCAGGCATAAAACCTGAATTCAACCTTTACACCATATTTTCATGATCAGGCACTGAGGTTACACTAAAATATATTTAGGTGCATTTGACCAGCTAAAAAGGGATTAGCAGAAAATTTTCAGCTTTATACTTAAAAAAAAAAAAAGTAAAATGAATTCCTTCTTTTTAATTAAATCTAAGCAGTGCAAATAGGGCAGCCTTGGTTTTTACAGCAGCTCTCCAATTATCCTCTGAACTATATCAGTTAAAAATAGGTCAAAATCAATATTCCCTGTTCAGGACAAACCTTGCAACAAACAAATCTCTGAAAGATTTTCAAAAACAAGCTCCAAGAACAAACACGAGTGAATTATGAACGGGGAACTGATGCTGCCAACACTTTGAAAGAGCCGATGGGGAGTGAACTCTGGGATCCTCCGGCTCAGGATGTGGGCTGGGAGAGGGATGAGTGCTGGAACACAAAGCAGCCAGGGGAGGCATGGAAGCCTTTCCTGCATCTTTGCAGCAGAGTGGATGCAAAGCAGCCCAAAACAGCCTTTGGTGTGTATTTATTGCCCTTCCCCGAGTGCCTGGTGACCTGTGAGGAGTCTGCTCCACATCTGGGGGTGGGGGATTCCTTGGATTCACAGGCCACAAAAAAGAGGAAGAAAGGAAAATGCAACAGCATCTGGTTTTGACTGAACGGAAATGGCTGCACCAAAGTGTGAACTCGATTTTGTAGTAAGAACAAGCAATAAAAATAATAATAAAATACGTGTGCTTTAACCAGCCCTCATTTACTGCGGTGTATCCCAAACACACCGCCTCTGTCAAGGGCTGCTTCCACAAACCTATCCAAAACCCCCAAATTTGCTCATCCAGGTGCTGATGTGACTCTGTGGAGTGCAGGACTGCCCACCCAGCCCAGCAGGACCAGCAGCAGGATCTCAGCTTGGAAGCAGGTCAAGAGCAGCAGAGGTTTTGAATCCCAGCCTGATGGAAGGGTGTGTTTGCTATCACATCCCATTCCCTAAATTGCCCGGAAAGGCTCGACCCTGCCTCTCCTCTGACAATCTGAGGGGGTGGCCAGGAGGTTGATTGATTTCACCCATACAGATTTGAGTTTTCAAAAGATCTGGAAATATCAAGTGGGGAAAAAAAATGCAAAACAAAAAACTTGTTGAAGAGTCTGGTTAAAAAATGGGCTAAAAAATGAATCCTCCCCTGTATTTCCTTACTGTATTCACAGAATCACAGCCTGGTTTGGGTTGGAAAGGATCTTAAAGCTCATCCAGTCCCACCCCCTGCCATGGGCAGGGACACCTTCCACTGTCCCAAGTTGCTCCAAGCCCCATCCAACCTGGCCTTGGACACTGCCAGAGATGTTGCCCCAAAAGTTTAAAGTAGAAATACCCTGTGAGTTTTTGGGGAGTGTCTGTGTGGCCTTATACTCAGAAAAGGCAACTGGATACCACACAGCCTTAGAGCTTTGAGAAGCTCATGGCAGCTCCTGCTCCTGGTAGCCTTTAAAGTCACCTCTGCACCAAGATGGGGCACTCTGGTGATGCCTAAAGAGGCCAACCTAGAAACAGAGACTGGACAGGAGGAAGGGAATAAAGGTGGATATTTATTTGAAAGGCCTTCAGAGGCACACCCTGGGCAGGCCAAAGGCTGCACCTGAGATGGACCCCGAGTCACGAGTTCTTCACACTTTTATAGCTTTGCGCCATTTGCATCTCAACCCAATGTCACCAATTAAACTTTAGCTAATGATGGAATTTCCCCTCAGCTTGCCCCCCTTCTCAAGATGCTGGGTTACACATTTTGGGCCTAGGCCGGGCTGGGTGTCCTTGGAGAGCAGCCTGGAGAGGCTTTGTTCTGTCTGTCTCAGCATGAGAGAGCAGCAGCTCCCAGGCTGCAGGACACTGCAGAGTTACACACTGGGAATACAGAATTTGAAACATATAAAAGTTAAAACCTAAGGCATCACTGTTAGAGGGACATTTAACACCTGAAAACGTCAAGCCCGGGATCAGACATTTTTCCCTGCCTCAAAACCGGCCCAGAAGCTGGCCCAGGACTGAAACAACCTAGAATTGGCTCCGAGTAAAGTCCCAGTCATTACCCAGTATTTACACTGCACGGATGATCCACAACTGCTTGCTGTGCCATCAAACAGATGGGAGCAGAGAGCACCTCTTGGCTGGAATCCGTGATGTGCTGCTTAAACAATGCTTGGTGCAAGGCTGTGCAAAGAAAACAAACACGCCTGGGCTGGAGAAAATTGTGACAAAACACAACTTCATAGTGCTGGCAGGCAGGAAGCAATTGCGCTGGGGCTGGGGAGGCTCAGTGATGGAACAGAACTCGCTGCAATTTGGGTAATTATAATGGCAGTGAGCAGCTGTTGATATTTGCCAATTTTAAAAGTACGTGGACTTCTTTGAGGACTGTGCCGTGCAAATTTCGTGGATCCCGGTTGGGAAAGTAAAACTGGAAAAGTAAAACTCCTTCTCTCTGTAAGGACACGGGGGCTGTGACCTCCTTTTACCAGAAGTTTGATGACAACATCACACTCTCCCCATGTGCTCAAAAAGCCAAGGTCAGGCACGGACCATGTCAGAGGCTTTATCAGCTCGTTACCCAGTGTAATTAAATTTTCTGCACCTTACTCCCTTTGTCCCACCGTGCTTCCTGAGAGTATTCCCAGCTAACAGCTCTGCACTTTCCCACCCACACATCCCCTGTTTTGTAACAGAGCTGGAGCTGAGCAGCCAACCTGACCCTCCTTGGGAACACCTCCCCTTCCACTCATGTAATTATTGCAGCCATCACTCGAGGGGAACCCGGGATGTGCTGTGCACTGTGGGGGAGGAGAATTATGATGCTAATTACTCCTAAATTTCCAATGGTAAGAAATGGTCTGTCCTCCAGGTCCTGTCTGATAATGTTGCCCTCAGTGGAGCTCCCTGGGGAGGGCACAAGCAGCTGAGCCCCAGGTGTCACACAGGGGTTGTGGCACGATCTGCTGGGGAGCAGCAGATCAGGAGAACTGAATTTCACGGATAATAGGAAATAAAATCCATTCTGAGCTGTCAGAGTCATTATCTGAGCCACTCCTTACAGCCCTCAGTGTCAGCTGCAGCAGTGCCAGGACAGAGGTTTCCCCCTTCCATGCAGAAGGGATACAAAGCCATGGAAAACCAAACCCAAAATCCCATTGCCAAGGTTCAGCAAACTCACAAGGAAAGAAATAATGAGGAATTCAGTAGGAACTGTGTCCATTGAGACACAAACAGTGGTGGCCACCCATTTCCCTGAACTGAAAGTCAACTCAGAGCACTTCAAGAAAGCCCATAAATTATCCTATCACTGAAAGAGGATTTCAGATGCTTTTTGTTTCCCGTCAATACAAATCTGGCTGGGCTCAGTGAGTTCTATTGAATGCACATGTATCTCCTTCAAGCCACATTTCATGCTCTCCAAACATCTCTCTCTAAATTAAATCCTTTCATATTCCTTGAAAAGCTCAGTTCTTAATTAGGAAAGAGTTCTGATTTTCCATTTTCATTAATTCATTCGATTTCAAGATTTTGAAGCCAAAGTAATTGCAACTAAGTGAAACTTACTGAAAGGCAAAAAGATACAATCAGCTTCAGACAATGAGAAAATTAAGAAATTTTTTTGAATGTGAGGGTTGGTCTAAATGTCCTGGCTAAACTGAATTCTCGACAATGCTCCAATCTCCAGAGAAGCAATGATAGATGTTTTGCTTCTCTGAATGAACTCAGAGGGTTGGCTAGATTAATGCTTGAATCACTTAATTTATTTGGCTTAATTTATATGCTGTTCTTCACTTTCAGAGCCTCCCTCTCGCCCCCATCGCACGGTTCCGCTGCACCAGGCCCGTGCCAAGATCTCTGAGCTCAGGCTTCGTCCTCCCCCAACATCTTTCCCTGTTATGTGGCTCAGATTAAATCTCCTGTGCTAATTTGTTACTGCAGTCGAAGATCCTCTTCTGGATTCCAGTTCCCTTCTGCAAAAACTTCCCAAACACTTCCAGTTCCCTTCCCCAAACATTGGAACACAGAGCAGGAGTGAGGAGTCAGGGTCTAATTCCCACTCTTTCAAGCCACAATTTGTCTCTGATGATCTCTTGAAGATGACAAATGGGTTCTACAAAGGCAGATAAAATATTAATAATTTTTAAACTAATGAAAAGGGCGATGTCACCCCACTCTTGGGCCGCTCAAGATAACTTGACAAACTTCCCAAAGCTGTACTTCCAAGGCACATGAATCATTTTTATATCCTGGAATGTACCCTAAGAGAAAGAAGGATCCGAAGATTTCCTAGTAAAGTCAATTATACTGAAACCTGGGGGCAGCATCTCACATTTTTCTGCTTAATTAGAAAGAGACTTTGCCCAGAGATACCCCACCTATACATTGATATTCTTGGAGAAAACAAATGACACAAAGGAGGGTGGAAAGCACAAGAAATTCATCTCAGAAAGCTCATCCTAGAACAAAAACACATGTAGTGTTCTGACTGATACCCAGAGGTTTAAAGTATTAATGACCAGTATATTTCTTGCCACAGAGGCAAAGACAAAACACAGATAAAAACGCCATTGCCATTAATATCCACACAAAAAAAACTGTATACAAAAATATCTCTTAATGATAAAATATATTTTAAGACATCTAAATTGGTTATAGAGTCCATTAGATATTTAATTAGTCTTGGAGATAATTTAAGCATTTTCAATTGCTATCTGAGCTTATAGAAAATATGTTTCTTTTGACGTTACCCATATGTTCAATAAGAATAAGCTATAAAAAAATATTTCTAGAACAACTTCTTCCATGACATATTAGATAAACCTGTGGCTCTCAAAAAATAACCCCTGGATCAAGGTTATATAAATTGATATTAAAGCTCAGCAAAGATCTGCTTTACACTAAATCATCTAGAAATAGGACAGCTTTTCTCCATCGAAGGGCACGAGGTAAATAACTGAAGAGGAGGTAAAAACAGATAATCAATTATTTCAGTTGGTTTCAGGGTTAGTGCTGAAATTTTCAGCCCCTTAGAGAAAAACCAAAAATCAATAGAGCACGGAATTTTGAGATAACAATGAAAGAAACATCTCAAAGGCATTTGCAACATGTGATAGAAGCATAAAGCAAAGTCTGCTCTCACCTTCAGAGTGCAAATGAGCAGGAATTTTCCTGAGTCTGCTCTGAACTGACTGCACAGGGCTGGGAAAGAGGGAAAACTCCTGCAGAAGACTCAGGAAACATCTCCATTTCCTACCCTCAGCCCCTTGGAGCAGAGCAGAACGAGCAGGAACAGAACTTTGCAGCTCAGCAAATGCTAGAGCCAAATGTCCACAGGGACTGGGGGAAAATGGACTTGAGAGGAGCTTGGGAATAATGGGAGAGAGCAGCAGTGGCTGCTGCAGCTGAGGTGAGGAGCAAGCAGAGTTATAAGCTAAAAACTTCATTTTAGTTGTTCTTTAGGGAATCAGATCTCCTTCCAAGATCCTTCTGTGTAAAGCCCACGCTGCCAGAGCATCCCACCCTGAGAGAGGACTCTCTATCCAGCTCTCAGTTGCTAACAGACCCTTCAGCCCTGTATTTACAGTATTTCCCCCTTTTCACTCCATTATTTGTACAAGTCCTACTCTGCTTTTGCTTCCATCCCCAAAACCAGAAGCCAATGACTTGGCACAGGTGAGAGAGAACTGCAGCACATCACAAAATTTAATGAGATCATCCAGAGCCACAGCTTCCACCCCAAACCAAACCTCTTCAAGTAATAAATATCCCAACCTCTGTGGCATCCTGGTCCACCTTCGATTTCAGTGTCTATCCTTGAACCAAAGCCAAAATTTAATAGAACAANGAGAGAGGACTCTCTATCCAGCTCTCAGTTGCTAACAGACCCTTCAGCCCTGTATTTACAGTATTTCCCCTTTTTCACTCCATTATTTGTACAAGTCCTACTCTGCTTTTGCTTCCATCCCCAAAACCAGAAGCCAATGACTTGGCACAGGTGAGAGAGAGCTGCAGCACATCACAAAATTTAACAAGACCTTCCAGAGCCACAGCTTCCACCCTAAACCAAACTTCATCAAGTCAAAATATCCCAACCTCCGTGGCATCCTGGCCCACCTTTGATTTCAGTGTCTATCCTTGAACCAAAGCCAAAATTTAATAGAACAAAAGGCTGAACTTCTGCTAAAGAACTTTCTCTTCACCCAGCTGAGAAAGGAGTTAATGTTTTAGTTGTCTATGTATTATTTAGTCTGGTTCCAAGTTGTACAAAACCAATAATTCCAAAAGAAAGAAGAGCTGTGGGGTGCCCATTTTTCACCCTCAGCAGAAAAGTGTTCCCTATGAAGTTTCAGGTATTTAAAAATCCAGAAAAATCCAAAATCTCATCCCTTGAAACGCAGAGATAGCAAAGTTCACAAAGGAGGTTTTCATGAAGCAGAAAGAACAGTCTCCACTGATGCCTTAGGTTTTATCCTTTATATGTTTCCAGTCCTGTATTCCCAGTGTGTAACTCTGCAGTGTCCTGCAGCCTGGGAGCTGCTGCTCTCTCATGCTGAGACAGACAGAACAAAGCCTCTCCAGGCTGCTCTCCAAGGACACCCAGCCCGGCCTAGGCCCAAAATGTGTAACCCAGCATCTTGAGAAGGGGGGCAAGCTGAGGGGAAATTCCATCATTAGCTAAAGTTTAATTGGTGGAATTGGGTTGAGATGCAAATGGAGCAAAGCTCTAAAAGTGTGAAGAACTCGTGACTCGGGGTCCATCTTGGGTGCAGCCTTTGGCCTGCCCAGGGTGTGCCTCTGAAGGCCTTTCAAATAAATATCCACCTTTATTCCCTTCCTCCTGTCCGGTCTCTGTTTCTGGGTTGGCCTCCTTAAGCATCACCACTTTGCATCAAATCATAGAAAATGTGGCTTAGGGGGCCTCAGAGGTTCCTGCCCCGTGTCAGGATCAACTGCACCACTCTAATTAGCAGCTCTTTCTCTGGCTGTTCTGAAACTCCAGTGCACTCAGAGACCTTTAAACCTCCCTTCCTCACGATATGCATGTAAATACATCCTTTTCTCATTATCTTTATTACTGAGCCCTTCCTCGCTGCCTTGTAAGGCCATTCCTCTTGTCCCTGCTTGACAGGAGCGTATCTAACAGTGACACACAAACTAATTACTGCCTCTTGTTTTCCTGCAGCCATTCCCACCCTGCAAGATCCATCACATCCCTGCTCAGCCTCCTCCTCTCCACGCTGACAGTCCCAGCTCCTTGCTCCTCACCACAGCCGTGGTTTCTCCAGCCACTCCTGCCTCTCCTTCCCGTGTTCCCCTGGGTGAGTTATCTCTCTCATTTATTTTAATGACCGTTTTCCTTCCCAGTAATTATTCAAGGAGGAGCTATTATGAAACACCTCCAGTCCCCCCAGGGCTGAGTCTCCTCAGAATGCGAGATCCAATGCCTCATGTCTGATCCTCAGCCTCCCACCTGAGTCCTCCAACCCCCGCGTTATTAATCAGACAACCTTGGAATATTTAAGTTGGAAAAGACCCTTTATGATGATCATGGAATCATTTAGGGTGGAAAAGACTTCTCAGATCATGGAGTCCAACCCTTATTCCAGCCCTTCCAAGGCCACCACTGACCCACGTCCCCAGGTGCCACATCCACACAGCTTTTAAATCCCTCCTGGGATGGAGACTCCACCACTTCCCAAGGAATGAACAAGTTGCACCCCACGGTTGCTCCTTCCCAGTAATGGTTCCTTCCCAGTAATTATTCAAGGAGGAGCTATTATGAAACACC